>JACYXH010000409.1:140000-495000 GCA_026745465.1 Lota lota | reverse complement strand
CATTAAGTGTTCATCTGCAATGCACAAAATTTTAAATTATATTTAAATGAATGAAATGTAAAACTATGTGGAAACCAAAGGGTGGCACTGTAAGTTGAGTTACTCTGCTCTAGTGTCTGACTGCATTATTGATGTTGTTATTGACGCAGCGACAAGGTGAACGAGCAGGTGAGTCTGACACATGCAGGAGGAGTGAGGCGTTGAGTGTGAGTCTGGTTGTCAAAATGTGCATTTTGTGTATTGCATTTGGGCGGATGTTTTGAGTTTCTCTGCATTTCTGCTTTGATATTCAGGCTGCTCACATTGTGAAGTTACAGACTTTGCTTTGTGTTGCAAGTTCTGCACTTCATGTGCATATCTGCAAACCTGTGAGGTTGTTATGGATTGATGGATGTCGCTGTCCATAAGTAAACAAACAGCTGGCCCTTGTTAATTAAGCCAATGAGTCCTTTGCTATGAAGTTGGTCAGAATATAAATGACATATGGATGATCGTTGGGAAAAATGACTTGTTTTGGATAAGTGTGTTACAATTAGAAGAGCGAAATACTGTGTTTTGATGTAGGGAAACTATTTAAAACCTTGTTTTATCAAATTCAGAGAGAAAAGGGCCCTGGTGGTGGCATTTTGAGTTGATATGAAATGACTGTGTTTGTATCATGAACATCACTGGTTAAGGTTTAGGGAAGAGGAAAAGGGGCCCGGAAAAAGCCACAATACACCAAGGATGGGAGAGATGCAAGGAAGAGAAGAAGATGAAAGGGAAAGTGAGCAGATCCCGGAGGACTCCATTGTTATTCCAAGCAGGATGTCAAGACTGTTATCATCGCTGGCAAGTTTGGAATAGTCAAAGTAGAAGAAGTACTGAATGCCGCTTAGACAAAAGTTGAAGAGTTGTTCTTTATTCTTCTTGTTTTTCCTGTAAAATAATTTGCCCTCATGTGGTTTTTACATGATTTTGTATCACAGAATAAACGAATAGCTGAGAGCCGTTTGTTTATAGAAGTAGATGTTTTTAAATGTTATGCTTAATGTCGAGCTGTGGAGACAGTAGTGAAATTACATGTGTGCTCTGCTGAACAGTGTCACATGACAGGAAGCTGTATGGCACAGCCCAGCCTCAACAACCAGCCCTCATCGTCCGGATGCTAGGCCACTCGTTTCGCCAGCATCATCATGCCAGCGTTCAGTCTGGTATCATCCAGTGAACAACCACTTGAGGCGTCCGGCCGAATGGGTGCATCCTTAGCTCAGCCCCCTTCGGAGCCGATACCTTGATGGCAGGAGTGATGTCATCAGAATGTATGTCAAGCAGCGCCCCCCCGGCAGCACGCTTGTCCTCGAATTCTAGGCCAAGAATGTTGTGACCGCGGGGAAATCGTGGGTAGGATGGGAGGAGAGGAGGTCTCGAAACACCCACTGTACTGCCCTTGGGCCCCGGTGACCCAGGCTCTCGTGTGCGTGGTGACTTGTATGCATCCTGACAAACCACCGCCGTCCCAGGGGGTCCTGAGTCACGTCCGGCATGCTGATGGTTTAGCCCTAATGAGGAGGGCTATGACTCTGGGCCTCGCTCCAGCCTCGGTGCTGTCACACCGTGCATTACAATTACAGATCTCACTTATTTCATTAGAGGGCTCGTTTATGTAAACATTTATTACGACTGGGAAGTGACTGTATCCGTGCTCAATGAAACGCCATTATGGATGAACACTTACAAGAAAAAGACTTGAAGTAAATGATGTATGCCGGCACTTAGAGAGGAAATGCTTCGTCAAGAGCCTCAGCACCTCTCCACCCTGCGATGTTCTTACAGCACTAATGGATGTGACGTCCCTTCAGTTCAATTAGAGCTGTCATTTCTTAAAACAATTACAGCCCCAATGCACTTCTAATTGGAAGTACATTGGATATATATATTATATTTTTTTAAAGCGGCTATTAAGACGATCATTGTCTGTGTCATTTTTATGTATCGATACCAAGTTGCTTCATAATCGGTTTATAATAAATGGAATTGAACGCAAACGATACATAATGCTTCTGTAGCATCTCTCCCAGGGTCTCCTTCACACTACAGAATATGAGTGGATATAACACATGGAATGATTTTTGGTTTTATTTGGTTTCCAACCCGATTTGGGTATGGAGATACATCTAATGCATATTAGTTTTAAGGCAATGCAACTCTGTGAACAGTCAAGTATGCAACTTCTTCGATTATTCCAGTACAACACATTATTGTCTCTGTGGATTAAGGGCCAGACATCTGTGCACATGGAAGAGTGGGAAGACAGATAGCGAGATATAAGCAAGCTAATTATATAAATCATTAGCTAGCTAGCATACAAAATAGGATCATTTTGTATGTACAGTACACACTTGATGACTGCATTGCTGTCTAACTATATTACTTGTGCCGCGGGACAATTTTCTGAACAAGTCAGACAATAATGTAAAACAAGGGGTCAAGGTATCAAACGATATCCTTTCTGATTTTAACAAAAAAATCTCCCTTGACCTTAAAAATACTCACAGCAGGACTTGTGTTAGACAAAACCAAACGAACAAGTTAACATATGATGTGTGTGCTGTCCATTTCTACAGCCACAGGCATACACTACAGATGGCTTCTAGATACCAGAGCTGGGCAGAGAGCAGATAAGGCCACAAGGGAAACCAGGGTTAAAACATAGCATTAACCATACAGACATCAGCAGCAGAAAATCACTGACAAACCACAGCAAAGAGACCCAAGACAAAGAAAGCTGTGATGAATAACAGTAATTGTATTGATCTAAATAGAGAGACTGTTTATTTTTTATCAGTGTGCATGTGTGTGTGTGTGTGTGTGTGTGTGTGTGTGTGTGTGTGTGTGTGTGTGTGTGTGTGTGTGTGTGTGTGTGTGTGTGCCCCTTTGGTTGGTTCAACATTTACATTTGCATTTACATTTAGGGCATTTAGCAGACGCTTTTATCCAAAGTGACTTACAATAAGTACATTTGTCAGAAGAAACTGAAACTGAAACGCTGTCGGTACAGTAAGCATGTTCATAGAACCAGTGCAAAGCACTTACAATTGCTAGTTCAACCCATTCCCCGTATACAACAAAGATAGCTAGGATAAGATACTACACAAAGCTAAGTACTATTTTTAAGTGCTAGGATGTACAATATGTACAATAATTGAGTGCCAGGTACATTAAGTGCCAGGGTGCATGATTACATGATTATATGATTGACTGATTGCATGACGTATGAAAACAGGACAGCTCTGAAGGAGGCAACTATACTACTTGACGGGAATAAAACTAACAAGCCATTACCGCACTCCTCTTTCAGCAGCCACACGTGCTCCTTTAGTTTGGGTAACACTATGCGTTTATTCAATGTGTACGCCAGCATTTCACAGTGAAGACAAACTGATTAGTATTTGTCATTGCTGATTTGGTTGCATAGATGATTTCGTTCTTAATATTATATGGCATAGATCGCAAAATGGCATAGATCACAATGTTGAGGATCATATAACTCATTTCACAATAAATATTTTGGGTTCACTGCACCTTAGCCATTATTATGTGTTATTATCATCGACATGGTTCTGTAAAGACTTGTTTTGTTTTTAACAGCACCATTCGTTTTTAACACATTCTTTTCAACATTGTAATTTTTTATTAGGATAAAAACATGGTTTGAGTTTGGTACATAGTGATTAAAGCACTTAAAAACTGTGCCCATTGTGACTTGACGCTTTTGAAAAGAGACAAAGATATGACCCCAGGGGGACACAAAATGAGCAACTCCTTTAGTCATCGCTCAGCAAATTAGAATGATTTAAGTTCCAGAGACTCACAGTACATCTGCTACTGTTCTCGACCGCATTCGCTTGAGATGATCAGTCAGTTAACAAAGGGTCGCTTGCTATTCTAATTGTTTCGCTCTTGATTGCATGACAATTTGAAAAAGAAGCAGCAATGAAACTAGCGCTAATTTCTGTACATATAACCTTTTATTTTTTAAAGGCTATCGCGTCATCCAATGAGTCATCGGAGAGTCCAGCTTTACATCAAACTTGGAATGAAACCAAACTGCACTTAAAAGAAAACAGCTTTGTTGGTTTCATGTCAGCAATAAAGGAACGTATTTTCCTGCCGGCCTTGGGATCTAAAGTGCAGCCATACGTTGTGACCACGCTGGGTTCACGACGCTTGAGTGGATCAAAATATATACGCACGTTAACTTAGCCCTGTGTTCTTTCAAAAACATCCGATGGAAATACACAGTAAAGTAGAGCTAAATTATTCAAAAAAGCGGGGAAAAAATAAAAGGCAAACTGGAGTGAATAAAAGGCAGAAAAACGTAAATAAATAAGTGAACTAGTGCGAGCAGCGGGAAATCAAGCTAAAAGGCCTGTGATGACTTTAAAACAGTCCACGTGCATGCCCCATTGAACTCTGTGTACGCTTTGGGAATCCTGCTTAACAAGCATGGGACTACAACCCTGCTCTATCCACAATTGCTCTGTCTAGAATAACACTAGGAGTTCAGTGAACTGAATGACCAATGGGTCTGCCAAGGGGCACAAGATGGACACAAGGTTCGCTACCTGGGCTTATACATGTATTGTGTGTATGTATTGTATTGCATTGCATTGTATCGGTCACATTAGGATTACCCTCACATTTTCCCTGTTCCCCTTACAAGTCAGTTCTGAGTGGTCAGTAATGGTGACAGTATGGTGTATGGTCTCCTGTACCAGAATTACAATGTGAAAGTAGCAAACTGCTTTCTACAGTGGGCACCAGTGTTGCAGTATGTACAGTATGTTATGGTCTTGGTTCTCCAAAAGCAAAATATAATGAAGGGCTGAAACCTAAGTCCCAATTGCTGGTGTAGCGGTCTGCTAATGTTTTTGGAGAATTGTACCTTGATTGTACTATTACTTGGTCATCCTAGCATTATGGCTCACTACAATAACATAGAAACTGCTTCAGACCACACTTGACTCTATGGGAGATGGTGTAATGCGTGACCTGTGTGGACCAAACATGTTTATGGACTGTAGCTGTAACGTCTAATAGGAGGTAAACCAGTGGCATTTCCTCCCCTTTATGGAACACAGCCGCACCAGCTGACCTAAAATGTTCTGTTTTTATTAAAACGGGAAACACTTTGGAGCAATTTACCTGGGCCTGCGTCCGCTGGGGTTGACGCTTTGCACAGGGAATGAACTTTTATTATTTCATTCGCTTGTGCTTATTTTGTCAGCTGGATATTTCAGGCCTTCATTGGAACAGCAGAACATAAACACTATACCTGTCATATAGGCTATACCTTGTCCTTGTGGGAACTTCATATTGCTGTATTCCAGTATACCCTACGTGTGTGGTTGAGTTCGCTATAAGGCTATCGGTCACACTGTACAATTAATGTAGAATAATTAAGCATTCATTAGAATAAGTTAATGCAGTGATAAGCATTTGCTAAGAATTAACTTAACGAATGGTCTCGTAATCATTAACTAATGGTGTTCATGTTTGCTAATGGTGTTCATGTTGATTAAGGTAGTGGTTTTCATGTTAACTAAGGTATTAATTTATACATTATTTAATAGGGTAAGGGTTAACCATAAAATAGGGTTAGAGTTAGGTTTAATCCTTACCCTATTAAATAATGTACAAATGAATACCTAAGTTATCATGAACACCATTAGTAAATTATTACTAAACCATTAGCTAACTGTTAATTAACTGTTCATTGTTAGCTAATGCTTATTACTGCATTAACTAATGTTACTCAATTGTTCTTTATGGTACCCCTATAAAAGTGCTACCATGCTTTTAGCTGAGACGAGTGCAGGTGAAGATACAACTGAATAGAAAGATGTGTGAAAGTGAAAAGTGACCATGGCCTGTTAATTACAGTGAGTGACTAGTCTGCAAAGTGACTAGTCTGCAAAGTGACATCTGCGTCACCGTTAGAGAGAGAGAGACATGAAATGTGTGAACACATCGCGCTGTGTCATGTTATATTTGGACCTTTATGTCCTGTGAGATGATGAGATGATTCCTAACGCTCTGATCTCAGTATGCCAGCAATAAGACCGCATCTACCTTACTCGCACAAGGTGTACAAAAGATTGCTTGCATCCAGAATGATCAAAGTGGGGAAATTCCTGCATTGCAGAGAAATTCAGACGGATATAATATTCAGTTTTAAAAAGCTGCAATGTGTGAATTGGAGCTGATCAAAGTTGTTTATTTTTCGCAATGCAGACAAACCACCCGTTGAAATGTTTCCCATGGCCTCCTCATTTGGCCTGATGTGTGCTGTCCTTTGAACGGACCATCAGAGGAACTGATAGCTTCCATGCAGACTTGTTGATTTATGTAACTATCACACTCACACACAAATGTGAATGGAAGCTAAAGGCTAAGAACTATGGCAAACATGGGAGAAAAGCAAGCTGATGGAGTAGGATTTTTGCGCGATGACCAAAAAATAAACAACAATGACAACAGGAGTCCATGGTGTTCTGTGTGTGTACTTAATTCAGCTAACTCTACAACCCCCCCCCCCCCCCCCCCCCCCCCCCCCCCCCACCCAAAAAAAACACTTAGTTAGTTACTTAGAGATTGACTTCAAAATATGGATGTCCCGATACCACTTTTTCTCAGACCAAGTACAAGTACTTACATTTGGGTTCTCACCGATTCGGAGTATCGATACGAGTACTTAATAATACCATTATAGTTTTTTTTTTTAAAACGCGCCGCCCTCTAGGCGTGTTATCGCCATGGTTACGCCCCACGGCAACTTTGTGTTACTTTTTTAGTACCGTCGTTGTGTATGAAATGCGCCACACACCGTAGCGGTATACAATAAGTGTCCGAAAAGCTCAACTTTCTCTCAAGACGCCGCGGTCACCGCTGCCCAGACAGAGCTCCACACGTCCACACAAACCGCGCCGCCGGTGCCCCTTTTGTTCTCGAAATTGGGGACTTATTTCAGTAACAGTGATACAATGGAATAGATTACTGTGTTGACGATCATATAGGACAAATTACCACGTAAAAAAAAAAAATATATATATACCTTTATATATACATACATTTTGGGTTCACTGGCTCTTCAACGTTACGTCACGTCGCGTAAAGTGGTATCGGGTGGTTGTATCGGAGAAGTTTTACGAGTACGGGTACATGAGCACAGTATCGGCCCCGAGTCCGAGTACTGACATCAGTGCATCCCTACTTCAAACCAACGCTAGCGCCTTCCACAATGTGCACGGGGACAGACCCTGTCAACAGTCCTGCTCAGTCCTCCTGACGGCGCAGTGTGTTGGAGGAATAACGGCCATCGCCACGGAGGTCTCTGTTGCCCCGGAGAAGGCAGCTGACCCTGACTGCGATGCTGCTGAGATGTGTTTACGTCGGAATGAAATGGGGAATAAAGACAGAACTGACAGACAGAGTCACGGACGCAAACAGACAGAGTCAAGGACACAGACAGAGACACAGATGGCTCGGTGGACTTGCAGCTGGGACTGAAATTTGACAGAAGAACTGCAACTGCAACACATAGTTGTTTCCCTCAATAGCCAAACTGATAGTCTGCTAGCTAGCAAAGGGGTAGAGATGTGTGTCTTTCTTTAGCGAGAATAAATGATTGCCATTACATTACATTATTATTACTATTATTATGACCGATACATGCAGGGTGAAGCATTTCTATTATTGAGATCTAATGTCCTACCTATAATATCCAGACCTAAAATGATGGCTCTCATTGTGCGAATGTTTCAGTGTTTAAATGACACTGTTCGTCCTAATAAAAGGGGATTCTTGTGAGGATGGTGTTTGATTCAGATATTACTCAAACATATATATCAATAGCTCAAATATAAAGCTAGACTAAATCATAATAATAGAATAACTATATAATAGAATAATAATTGAAAAGAATAACGCCACGGAGGATTAAGCCTTTCTAGTCTTCATTTGCGTGAGGAACCAGGAAATCAGCCACCACAGCGTCTTCGGGGACAAAATTCCCTCAAGGAGAAAGTCGCATCAAACACCTTGTTTGAATGTTTACAATGCCTTGACCTGGGGTGTCCTGTCGCGTAACAAAAGCTGGATCTAAATCCCAGACGGGTCTAACTACTTGACATTAGCGTCTTCCTTTCCCGCTAGGTTATGCTATTACAAACCCAATCTCAGACGACATGCTGCGTGGACCTCAAAGTGTCTCCAAAATGGGGGGGAGGGGGCATTGTCTCTGGTTTCCCCACTTGTGGCTCTGATGCGGTCTAATCACGCGAGAGAGCCGACACGGCGGCTCCGTCTATGTTCTGCATCACCGCTCGGTTTCCATGGTAACCTCTGATGTCTAATCAAAATGGTAAACAAAAGATTTTCCGCTCCATATTTTGTCAAGCCGTCAATGAAAGTCACTGCATGTTCTTTGAGGAAGAAAGAAACATTGTGATAAGCGATGACTCCCATTCCACATAGCGCCGATCAATGAGACTGTGTTGTGACATAGCAAGGCACTCAGTTCTTATGGACTGATTAACTTTGCTCAACCCATAGGGCATGTGTCTAAAAGTCTATAAGTTCTTTAGAGCACTCTCACTCTCCTTTGTCCATTTCCATTCAGTTAGCAGGTATGTAAGGGCTGTAAATGTGTGTGTGTATGTGTGTGTGTGCATGCGTGTGTGTACACTAGCATGAGTGAAGCTTTTGACAGTGTGCAAAGTGTTTATATGTAGTATTGTGTTGAACAGAACAAACATGCAATGACTAGTTTACCCACCTACTTGATATCTAAAGTGAAATGTTTGCTATAGTATTTCCGTTCTGATCAACTGATGGTGGACATGGGGTGTGCCCAGGTAGGTAGAGTGCTCTTTGACCCCAATACGTTGCATCACAAGTTACGCCAAACTCTGCTGCTTCTATAACATCTGCAATAGCAAATATAAGTATTATGTATTATGTTAGTATTATGTTATGAATGCATCCCAGAGAGATGCATTATGTTATGTTAAAAAATTTAAAACGGTATTTGGAAAGCAGGAAAGTACTGGGATGCGGATGCTGCTGGTCCCCCAGAAGGGAGAACACAGACGGGACAGCCGGACTGACGCAACTGCCTCTTCCACTTATCTCATGTGATGTGATGGGAGATATGGGAAGCGATGTTTCTGGAAATCAGTCTGCTTTGCTGCATCAGGAGTCCAGGAAATATAAGTAGATAATGTCTTGCTAAGTTACGAAAAAAAAAAAAAAAAAGAACAAGGAATCTCAGGAATCAACCTTAAAACCCTTATATGGTATAAAGAACCACTCTAAAGGAGATGACAAAAAAGATACACAGATGTCTATCAATAGCATAAAGGGAAAGTACAGTTCTTTGTAGATTTTTCAGCTGTTTATTCTCCATTGGGCCTCACAAATAATAAACCAAGGGCTATATAAAAAAAAAAGTGTATATTATTATTACCATTCGTATGAGATAAGTGGTGTTTACATTGTAATAGCATCTTCCAATACCACCAGATTATTTGTGAGTTAATGATACTAAGATGTGTTTTTATTTCTGCAAAAGCCTAAAGTATTTGGAACTGCAGGGGTGTTTGCCGGCAAAAGTCTAAGACATAAGAATCCCATAAAAGCCAAGTATTAATTAGAGTTTGATGTAAATGTTGATAGGCTCTCTGGTATTTACTTGCATCTGAGTGTGCACATCTGTTCTTGTTATTGTGCAGCTTATGTGGCAGGGAGGATACAAAGACATACTTTTATGGGCCTTGCTGGTTTTTATTCCTGTTATTCCAGCGCAGGGACGTTTGAACCTGTCAAAACCATTTTTTTTTAACCATCCATTCCTGTTATTTTTGGGTTGCCAGAAACAAGAGTCACATGAAGTAAAAAGCTACGTTTGCTTTGAAAGTGATTCAAGTTCCCTGATTAGGTCAGGGAATTAGGTTTGCTATTGCCTGCAAGAGTATTTTGCATATCCAAATATTGTCATAGTGGAGAAAAAAACCATACTGCTTGGCATCTGCACAGGCAACGGCCTCACTGTTTTCTCCTGGTGAGGGGGAGAAGGAACCTCCCTTAGACCTCCAGTCAGTCTGGTTACTCTTGGTGAGGGGGAGAAGGAACCTCCCTCAGACCTCAAGTCAGTCTGGTTCCTCCTGGAGAGAGGCAGAAGGAACCTCCCTCAGACCTCCAGTCAGTCCTCCATAACAAGGGGGACAGCGAGTGCTTTTAAATCACGAGGCAGCAACAGTTCTCAAGGGAAAGAAGAGACTATATACAGACCTCCAGCCCCGGGTTAGTGGGACCTCTATTACCCATAAGATCTTGTTAAAGACGTATAAATCTCCTCCCCGGCCCTGTCAGCCAATCACCCAATGCCTTTGGCCGCGGGGACCCTGCAGCTTGCTGGGGCCACGGTGTCAACGAGTGACAGCGCAGATAACAGCCACACCTGGCAGATGTACACTGGCTTCCCCACAGAATAGAGAGGGACAAGAGGGGGATAACAAGTTTGGCTAACGTCCCTATCTCAGTGGGCTAAAAGGGAAAGTAAGAGACCTCTGCAATAAGTCTATGGAGGGAAAGGAAAGGAAAGTAAGGGAAAGGGTGCACACATTATGTTGAATTCAAAGTCTGTCTTTAGAGCAACAAAATGATCCATACTATAAGACACATAGATGAGGAGTGTTTATTTAAGCATGGACTTTTTTGCCCCTTCTATGAAAGTGCCTTCAGTGTAGGACACTTTATCAACCTACGTTGACATACCGATCGGGCTATTTCAGACACAATACAGACATTGCACTGCCCTTTGTCAACTATTCCAATCATATCATATGCCATCCTAGCATTCTGAATCGGAATACTGTCATTGCCCATACAACGAGACCTACAGCAATGTTGTCTTGGTTCAGGTGCAGACATTAAACATCGTACTGGGGCAAAGGACTTCAGTAAAGTAAAGTAATATAATAATTCATTATTCCCTTCACTGAAAAGAAAGTGATTGGAATAGCGACGCCTATTTCCTCCTCTGCTACAATCAGGGTCTCCTACATCGTCTTCCCATTTCTATGCTGCAGCCATAAAGGTCACATGTATGATTTGTTTTAACTCACCACATATGCTCAGGGCCACTTGTTGCCAAGGCACTGGCTGTCCTGTTAGCTGCACTACATTAACCCCCACAGCCTGGGAGCGTCTCTGCTGAAGACCACTCCCCCACCCCCAAACCCCACACATGACCCACCACCACACCATGCCACCAGTGCTCACCCATGGCTGACTGATATACCCTACACTAATGAGCAGGAAGATGCTAGCCCAGCCAAACAGAGAGCTGCATGTGTTCCCCTCTGCGTGTGCATGTGTGTGTGTGCATGCATACGTGCGTGCGTGTGTGTGTGTGCCTGTATTTTTCAGTTGGATTGGGGTACAGTTTTCTCTTCCCTAACGCGGGACAGTAACAAATAGAACAGATAGAGGAAAAATAGAACAGGAGAGGCCGAGGGTGAGAGGGTGATAGAGCGCGCATACTCTTCCAGCAGTCTCGATACAGCCAAGACAATGACAAAAGAAAATGCTGGAACCCGAGCGCATGCATCTCTCTGTCAACAGCGCTCAGACACAAGGAAGAACCTCTCCTTTACGAGACGACACTTGAATCCCCTCATATGGTTGTGGTACCGGGTAGGTGGAGACCCTTTTAGCTAACTCTCTCACACAGAAAACCTCCCCCAATAGGAGTGATTGTTAATATTGGGCAGGGGGCATTCCTTAGGCATCCTCCCCCCACTCCCTCACATCCTTCATCACCTGAGGACCGGTGTCACCCTCGCCGTGAGAACCACACCTGGGAGGTGCGGCAGGTAATTACCACCATCATGCTTGGCCGCCCGGATCTCATTTATTACCCGCTGCTTAAGGCAAACACACACACACACACGCACACAAAAGGAGAAATAATTAGAAATCACAGGGGGATAAACAGTTACCATTTAAATTTATGTTGTGGTTGGTTCCCTCCCCCCTTCCCCCTCCTCATCTTCTCCTCTCCCATCGCCTCACCCCCCCCTCCCATCTGTGGGAGTTTGCAAGAAAAGGGAGAGAGAATGAATTATGCAGCAGGAGCTTCAGTTGGCCAGGCAGCATGGCAGCTCCTCCGGACTGCTGTCCTTCACTCTGAGATGGATTTTACGACCATCGACACCAACATCACACCACGCACCCAGCCGGTGTTTTACCCCTAACCGTCGTATTCACAAGCACTGGGCTCCTCCCTCACGTGTGTTACCCGGTGATGCTGGAGGAAGTCTAATAGAAGTGACCCCTCACAAGGGATACCAGGGCACTGACACCACATCAGACCACTAGCAACAGCAACAACAAGCCTGGACCGATCTCACGTGAAAGCCTGACAGGCAGGGACTGGTAAAAGCTTCACTCAATGTCCATGGAAGTATAGCAGGCGTCAGGAGAACACTCCCATCCCCCCCCCCCCCCCCCCCCCCCCCCAATCTGGATAACTGTTGCTGATTTCTCCAAATGGCCTACCCTAGCTCTGATCTAAGTCTGAAAGCCGTTGGGTGTCAGTCAGCTTGTTCTGCTAATTAAAACACGGGTGGCAGGCCAATTTAACTGCCATTTGGAGATAATTGATCGTGGAGGTGTGTACCACTCCACAGGAAATGAGTGTTCAAAAGATAAAAATGACCAGATTTCACTCACACATCCTCCGGGTGTTATTAAACTGTTTAACTTATTTATGTGTTGTCCTTTTCGTTGATAATACACAGAATGTGTGCTAATACCGTTGGTTTGATAGCGTGATTTAGCTTAGCGAATTGATCCCCATCAGATGATCTCCATAGTGTACGAGGTAATACAGCGCACACAGCTGAACGATGTGTTTGGCCTGCTCCTGTACTCCTCTAATCACCACGGCTTTCATCTCTCATTTGCCGCAATGAAAAAGCCCCTCTTTCTTGTTTTTTTTTGGGGCTTGCATCGCGGCCCCCCCATCTGGTTGGTTCCACATCTCTTGCCTTTATCCCTATCGCAGTCTTTGAGATTTCACACGGTTTCCTATTAAAGCACGAACACACCGTTACACGCCTTACGTAGCGCTATGCTCCCACTCCGGCACTCTCTGGGCCATGGAATGAGATGAACGAATAAACGTTGGCTCAGGATGTGAGTTTCTGCTGAAAGCAGCACTAGCGAAATGAGGAGCCTCTGGAAGGAACGCCTCCATTCTTGCCAAGAGCACCGCTGCGTGTTTTCATTTTTTTCTTCTTTTTTTTAACCTAACGCGTGTTGTTTCTACAGACAGAGGTTATGACTCTGGAGCTTATTCACTTGGGAATACTACATGGATACACTCTTGCTTTCATTCAGAAAACAATAAAATAAACACTATGGCAGTTCCCCTGTATAGAAACCAATAGAAAATACAATGGCTCTGTCACTCACAGGGCCATGCTCCATGTTGTCTATAGTGGTAAAGGTGAGAGGAAAACAATGTACAGTGCAGTGTGCATGAAACAAAAAGTGTCCAAGTAGCACAGGCTCATGTTATGGTGTCTCTGTGTGACAGTGTGTTTTGTGACACATTCTGTCACATTGTGCGCAATCTTACTGCCTTACTCGTACTTTACATAAACTAGGCTAGCATTGTTAAGAAAATGACATTAAATAATAAAAGAAAAACACAATTATAAAGAAAACGTTATCAAGGATGGTTATTAATAACTAAATTAAACTTACAGTGGTAACCGCAAAGACTTCCATTTCTTTCTCTTTGGCAACACCACCGACACCCAGTTCGTAACATTTATGATGCTGCAAATGCAAGGGCTTTCATCAGTGGGCCATAGGCTCAATCACCGTTATGCTTCCTCAATTCGATGATAGTGACTTGACTGACATTTAAGTTACAAAGGAAAACCTTTGACATTACACATAGCCGGTTTCTAACCGTCGTGGCCTCTCAAAGTGCTGTGTGTTATTAGTGCGTTCACATGGGCTACACATTCACACACAGTCCGTAGCCTCATCCAAGCAGTAAGGTTAAGGATCTTGCTCAGAGGCACTACAACACCTCTAGCCAGGAGGAACAGCAGCCCGACTACACAGAATTACCGCCTGAGCTACATGCCGTCCAGATGCATAGCCTCCCATTATGGATCTTCCTACATGTATTTCTTATTTGTTTATTGAAAAGCGTCTGCATCTTTTAATCGTCAATGAGAGGCAGCATACCTTTGTCTCAACACAGACATACATTGCAGTTAATGTACTGTGTTAAGTCTTTGGTATTGACTTTTGCTGTGTTTCAAGTTCACTAAATCCCCCCCTTGCCCCAAAAAGAAGGTTTTGCACAACTGAGTATAGCAGATTAAAACCTACAGTGATTGCACTGCATTAGTAACGCATCAACATTACAATACAGGGTGTCACCAAACATTAGCACTGTCTATATATGATCAGTATGTTTGGAGCTGGCAACTGTGGAGTCTACCAAAAGGTAGCAAACTACTTTGCATTTCTCTCCAGTCAGACTTGGAGTGAAAGAGCTTAGTTTAGCAACACAGTAACCGAAAATCAGGAAATCAGCTCACTTCTAATCTGGTAGGGTTTTGTCTAAAATCCTTAGAGAGTTAGCTGCCAGATATATCCCACAGCAGAGATGCTAGTCATACTCACAAAACCATGAGTGTGTGTGTGTGTGTGTGTGTGTGTGTGTGTGTGTGTGTGTGTGTGTGTGTGTGTGTGTGTGCACGCGTGCACGCTTGCATTCGTGTGAGTGGCCCATGCGTGTCTGTGTGTGAGTTTGTATGCGTGTGTGTGTGTGTGTGTGTGTGTGTGTGTGTATGTGTGTGTGTGAGCAACTGCGTGTATGTGTGTGTGTGTGTGTCTGTTGTGTGCATGCAAGTGTGTACACACATGCAAGTGTCTTGTATGTCTGCAGAGCATGCAGAATGCAGAGCACTGCAAGGAGGGTGTGTGGGAGGCAGTAGCTTGGCAGAAGGTTGTCATCAGAGCTCTGCAAAATAGCTTTGTGATAGGACCAAGGACCGACATATGACCAGCAGCACACACAATACTTGCACTCAGCATTCTCTGGAACATGCCTAACCTATTGAACTGTGTGGGTCAAGACCTACATGGACAGCTGGGGAATGTGGAAAACATAATGCTGACTAAGTTATGTGTGTATGGTACACAATATAGGAATGCACCCGCATGCACATCAATACACACACTGTAGAGACGCATGCATCTTACAATTGCGCATGCATGTTTGTGTGCGTATGTGTGTTTGTATGGGGATGTGTGTGTGTGTGTGTGTGTGTGTGTGTGTATTGCCGTGTACGCCTATATGTTCAAACACACACAAGGGTGGGCGCACGATCCCTTTTTGCGCGGATCTTTGATTGCAACACGAGAACACGTGCGAGGGGAACCACTGTGCGCGTGTGTCCACGTGGAAGTGCACGGCGCGAGGAAGAGAACGAGGAAGTAGTGGGCGAGCGAGCATCCGTGAAGCCTGCGGCGATGACCTTGACTTTAAGACAAGGTACTACGCAGAAAGGAGCCTGCTGCGCCCACTGGAAAATCAATCGGTTGAGAATTGTGTGCCGAGAGAAATGGTAGCCGTTAAATTAAACATGGTTGTGATATGTGGAGGACAGGAAAAATAAGAGTGGATGTTTTCTATGGATATCTTGCAGTCTAGTTCCTTCACAGAGGAGTTTGAACAGTCAATCACAACACGAGAATGTGTAAACACTCATACAGTCTATGGTAGACACTCATACAGTCTATGGTAGACATTCATACAGTCTATGATAAAAGCTCATACAGAAAAATACAGGCTGCTGCTTTATAGCAAGGTCTTGTCGAAGCCTGGCAGCCCTGTTGCAAACCATGTTTGCAATACAGCTGGCTCACTGATCCTCAAAATGCTCATTCAGAATCCACATGTGCGCGGGTGGAGAGGAAACGTCGGTGATATAACGAGAAGCCAACACTGGCAGGAGGCCGGAGAGGAGCTGGAGTGACATGCAGTGGACCGCTGATTGAGCTCTGGTGATAGAGCGGTGGTGGTGGAGGAGCCGGGGGAGGCCGTTGCATATGGATCTGGCTCTAAGTGAACGGCAGGGACCGATGGAGACGATGAGACGCTTTATAGCAGCAGCCGATCCACCTCCACCTTCACCTCCATCTTGCCCCAATTCCTCCAAGGCACCCCCCCCCCCCCCCCCAGCAACTCCTCCTTACCTGCGTTATCTCACCGCTGTCAAGACATTGTCTTAGGTATGGGCCTAATTACAGCGAGGCAACAAACAAAGTCGATGCTTAGGCTATCCGTCTCCCGTGGTCATGTCCCATTACCCGGGGATCCTCCCCCTATTCATATTTCCGGTGACAGGCACATCTGTCCATGGAGAAGCAGGCGCGCTGGTAACGGCCAGCCAGAGGATGTGGTAATTAAGAAGTGAGCCTGTGGGCTAACGTGGGGCTCAGCCAAGGTGAAAATGACTGTGGTGCTCCTGTCGATGGGGCTGCCACTCGCCATCATGTGAGGTGTGATGCCCGGCCGGACTGAGCTGTTGGCGCAGACTTACATGTGAGGGAAGGTTGCATGCTGGCATTGTTAATGCTCGAGATGTGTGTGTGTGTGTGTCTTAGCATGCATAGCCTGCTAGTGTGCATGCTTTTGGCAGTGTGTGTGTGTGTGTGTGTGTGTGTGTGTGTGTGTGTGTGTGTGTGTGTGTGTGTGTGTGTGTGTGTGAGAGTGTGAGTGAGTGAGTGAGTGAGTGAGTGAGTGACCAAATGCATTGGAGCAAACTGAGAGATAGAGGGAGGTAATAGGAGAGAGAGATATATATATATAAATGAGACAGCAAGGATAGGAGTGCACAGATTGATAAAGCAATTACCAAGAAAGCTATTCCTCAGTTAGGAATACATATACATACATTAGAGGCCGGCTAGGCTAAAGCCACTGTCTCTCTTTGAAACAGGCTCAGCGCCGTCTCGTTCTGTCTTCAGGCTCGTGAAAGGTCAATACTTGGCAGCTACATACCCTCCTTCCCCTCTTGCACTACGTACGTACACACACATACACACACCTGGGTGATGTACTGTTTATTCTGCCGGCACAACAAGCTACAGCTACAGTTCTTCTTAAAAGAAGGAGAGGAATACAAGCAGAGGACAACACAGTGAAAAGCTACAGCCCATAGCTACGCAGCACCAAGATGCTACCCTAACGCTCCTGCTGAAGTCAATGACTGATCACATTGCGTCTTAGTAACCTTGTCCCTCCCTCCCTGTGTAACATGTTTCATTGTTACCATGATAGATGTGAGAGAGAGGGAGGGAGAGAGAAGGAGAACGAGAGAGAGGGGGGGAAAGCGAGACAGAGAGAAAGAGAAAGAAAGAGAAAGAGAAAGATAGATAGAGAGAGAGAAAATCAGGGCGACAGGTATAAAGTAGTAAGACAAGAGAAGGTAAAGTGATGCATGGTGTTTCGACACTCTGCGGCAGGCCTGCAGGCCCTTTGCCCTGGTGCTGCTGTGTGTTAAACGAATGACCTGTGAGGTATTGCATGTCCACACACACACACTGCTCAACAGTAGGCAAGCCATTACAGGGCCTGTGTTGCTTTTATTCCTGGATAGTGGGAAACAGTGGATGTGGGGGAGATGTGATCGGAAACCAATCAGGGGTAGGAGGGAGGCAGATAGAGAGAGGGAGGGAGGGAGGGAGGGAGGGGGGAGGGAGGGAGGGAGGGAGGGAGGGAGGGAGGGAGGGAGGGAGGGAGGGAGGGAGGGAGGGAGGGAGGGAGGGAGGGAGGGAGGGAGGGAGGGAGGGAGAAATTGAGGGTAGGGAGGAGATAAGGAGGGAAGAAGGAGGGAGAGGAAGACTTGCAGTCTTGCTTCCTCTGTGCAGGCGTATAGATCAGAGAGAGCCACTGGATATTCCAGAGGATGAAAGGGTGGAGGGGTCAATTGGCAAGGGTGCAACCCGCTGAGTACAATGCACCGTTCTCTTTCACAAAACCTTGTCTTTAGGCTTTAAATGGTGCAACCTTTAAAGAGAAACGTTGACACCGAAAATGGATGAAAAACAGTATAGCTTCCATCTCATTAATGTTACAAAACCATGCAAGGTGATGTCAGCGCAGGCTTAGAGAGACGCAGAGACGAAGCCAGTCTGGAAATCTCTGTTTCTAAGCACTCACAGGAAAAAAAGATAAAAATAAAAAGGAAGAAAGGGGGGTGTGAGAGGGTAAAGAGGAGCAAGAAATTATTTAAAAAGAAAACTGGATCCAAGTAATTCAACACTGCCCCCTGCTGTGTGTAATGGGTACAGTACGGTCTGTGTTGAAGGGAAATGCATGGGAACAGATGAACCTTTAACTAGCCAATCCACTGATCCCAAGCAAGCTGTTGTAACAGACAAAAGACGCAACAGCAGCCACCCAAACCTGGCATCCCTAAATGTATTCATTCTGTTTTGTTGTGTTCATATGTTCAGTGACAGAGTCTCAGGAGACAAGCAGCCTAGTGCAAGAGGCAGTTACCATTTTGATGAACAGTTATTATAAAAAGCACAACCTATATATTCCCTTCCAGCTTTCAAAATGCAATACAATTCAATCTGAAATGTAGTCCATCTGCTGTCAGGCTGTGTCTGGTTTAGCAGCACCACAATAGTCATTGGTATTTACTTTGTACCATGCTGGAGTCATTTACAAAGAGCATGTCTTATTGTCATTTTAATGTAACGTGCTATAGTGAATGCACTGTGTGCTTAAGTCCTTTGGACGCTAAAGTCACGTACTATATTGATCTAAATGTAAGATGTGCTATAGATATTTGAGTGTAACATGCTATTGTGATCTGAATGTAGCATGTGCCTTGGGTATTTGAATGTTGCGTGTGCTAAAGTAATTTAAATGTAACATATGCTATAGTTATTTGAATGTAACATGTGCCATAGTTGTTTGAATGTTACATGTGTTAGTCATTTAAATGTAACATATGCTATAGTTATTTGAATGTGACGTGCCATAGTTATTTGAATGTTACATGTGTTAGTCATTTAAATGTGACGTGCCATAGTTATTTAAATGTTACATGTGTTAGTCATTTAAATGTAACATTTGCTATAATTATTTGAATGTAACATGTGCCATACTTATTTGAATGTTACATGTGTTAAAGTCCTTTAAATGTAACATATGCTATCGCCATTAGAATTTACATGTGCTATAATTATTTGAATGTAACATGCGCCATAGTAATTTTGATGTCATCTATGCTATAGTTATTTGAATGTGACAAGTGCTCAAGTTATTGTCTATAGGCTATAGTTCTTTTAATGTAACGTGCTATCATTATTTGAATGCACCATGTGTTATCGTCATTTGAATGGAACATATGCCTTGGTTATGGAATGCAACAAGTGCAAAAGTAATTTGAATGCAACATGGGCTATGGCTATTTGATTGTAGCGTGTTCTTGTAGCGTTTCCCACAGTCGTTGGTATGCAAGTCATACCTCTGCATATTTAAAATCTCTTTTTTTAAATAGTGGCCATCAGTGATGTGATGTACCCATGTTTATACCCAGGGGTGTGTCACTTCAACCAAGTGTGAAGGAGAACAGGATACCCACCGAGTCAATGTTAAAAAATAAATAAAAGCTTGATTAAAGTGGTAATCCCAAATTGTACTCAACTAGAGAGCACAGAGGCTTAAAGAACACGAGAGTGAGAGTGAGAGAGACTGTGAGATGGGAAGGGAGAAGGGGAGAAAGCGGTGCCCATATATATATATATATATATACACACACATAAATACATATACACACACACACACACACACACACACACACACACTAAATAATATAGGAGCACACTCCTTTAAGGTACAGCACACCCCTTTAAGAAGACCTTACCCCTTTAAGGTAGAAGACATGGATATAAGGAGAGCCCACCCTTAAGGTAAAGCAGAGGCTACTGTGACCCCGTTAGACTTGTTACACTGCTTCTCTCTGCAGTGACTAACACCATCACAAGCTCACTATGTCATGGTCGTGTTCGTGTCTGACCCAAAACCAAAACATGTGAGAATGCAGCCGCCCCCCCCCCCCCCCCCCCCCCGTTCCCCGTGGCAACATGACAAAAATCACCCAATCAACCAATCACCACAAACATTATGCGTCCACAAACACTAGGTGAAACCCTTTCACTGACATACATATAAACCCCGCCGCGTCAAGAGAGGTGAAGCCATAAGCTGGTTGAGCACATTTGACACTGATCCTACTCAACTTTAGCGAACCCGCGGCGGAGATTCATTACCGGATGGATGAGGTCATGTCCCTCTCCCTCCACTTATTCACATGTTGCCCTTTCACTCAGGCAGCAGCGGGCACATCTGTGGCCAGCATTTAAAAAGTCTTGTTTAACCTTTGCGTGCGTGACTCAACGCGTCTTGAGGAGGTAGGGGGAAGGAAGGTGCTTAACATCCTCTTGGTTCGGTGACATATTGACTGAGGCTGACCTTCACCGGGGAGATCCAGAGGCCTTTTCAATGGAGCGGCCACGATGGGAACCGCAGACCGTCACGATGAAGGGTGGATTCAGGATGACTAAATATATCATGGGTATTTCAACACGCCATGCGCACATCGTGTTGCGGAAGGTACAACGCTTCAACTCTTACAAGGAAAGAGATCAGGAAAGCGCAGAGTAGCGTTTTTACTTTAACAAAGTAATACAAAAGCCAAGTTGGTTTGCAGAACACCTATAGAATATTAGTACATACTGGTGGCACAGAACATCAGAGGATCTATCTAAGAAGCAAGAGTCTCTTTAGGAGACTCACCAAAGACTCAGGGTTGTTCAACGCTTATCTCATTCATATTGCATTTAAGGCAACATAAGGACTATAATCCTTCTAAGGGTGGAGTACAATTCTCCCACAATCGGAGCAGGAAAGTTTAAAAAAAAAATTTTCTTTTTATTAACCTTGTTTCCATTCATTGTGTTTGAATGCTTGTTCGGCTACTGGGAAAGACTGTGAATAAGAATCTGCAGATTAACTCCAGTTAAGGGTGATGTTAATGGTCTTTCTAATTGACCTATGGCAGCTTCTCTCAGGGAAGGTACAACAAAGAGGCGGGAAAAGGACCACACAAGTCACCTTAGAGATAATAATAATAACACAGGAAATGAGGCTCGCGCTTCGGATTATTAATGAAAGGAAATGGTGGCAACAGCTCCGATACTGTGGGCCCGGCTTGTACTGTGTCAGCTTGGTACTGGCCCGGGACAGATGTGGCCCAGTCAGGGTTTCCTTTGGTTCCTCCATCCAAAGAAGAAGAGTCAAAGGAGAAAATGATCAAAGCTGATTCAGGCTGGAGAGGCAGTGACAGCCCAGAGCAGATATGTCATTTTCACAGGCTGATGAATCCACAGGGAGTCCATAATAGAAGAAATGTTGTGTGTGTGGGTGTCTATGCACAGTTGTGTGTGTGTGTGTGTGTGTGTGTGTGTGTGTGTGTGTGTGTGTGTGTGTGTGTGTGTGTGTGTGTGTGTGTGTGTGTGTGTGTGTGTGTGTGTGTGTGTGCGTGGGGGGGGGGGTATCAGGTTACAGTGAAAGGAGGTATACAGCATCATAAGAAGAGACAGAACTTTATATTAACTGTTATTCTATGATTTAATAAGCAGATTCTTGAGTTATATCTATGTGCAGGTGGGCGTAATATATGGGTGTCAACAGACAAAGTAAATAAGTACTGTGAGTAGGTCCTCGCTTTACAATTCTCCCCCTCGCTACCTAGCAAGCAAGAAGTGCAGTCTGCTGCAGTTCTACCTAGCCATGGTAGAAGACAGTCAATATCCACATCAGCTTTTAAGTCCTGCCCTAATGTATCAAATGGCTTACATGTTGTTCTCTAGAAGCCACTTTGGAGGTTCTTCGGTTGTTCTCCAGCATAAAGGTCTATTTATTTCCCAGGAGCAGCATTGCCTGGTTGCTGCAAGTGATTCTGGCTGGCTCGTGCATTTGTTTTGAAGAGAGACATGAGAGGATTCACATGGTTGCTGACAGCAGATGTCTGCGGCTTGACTAATGAATCAGTAATTATGGCTTCCCAGCCTGTGTGCCGTTAATTATACTGCCGGCTCTACGCTGGGCCTGTGACCTGGTTGCAGACATTACGAGTCATTATGCATAGATTTGTACGCCTTACTTTTATGATCCACCGTATTTATTCATTTGTGTTCAATTCAAGCCTGCATGTAATACAATACGCCGATTCAAGAGCATTTGAGTTGCACATTTGTGATACTCTATTGAGGCTGGACGTGGGTGATTTAGCCAAGATCGGACATGAAATGTGATCACATGGCAATATATCAATAAAAATGACAGTTAAGTGTATTTGAGTGTGCCTGTATGTGATGCCCGTCTGGACAGAGCTGTTGGAGCAGAGCCACTGGTGAGGGGAGTTTCATGTTGGCATGGTGAACGCTTGAGTGTGTGTGAGCGTTAATTGTGTGTGTGTGTGTGTGAGAGTGTTAGTCTGTGTGTGTGTGTGTGTGTGTGTGTGAGCGTTAATTGTGTGTGTGTGTGTGTGTGTGAGAGTGTTAGTCTGTGTGTGTGTGTGTGTGTGTGTGAGCGTTAATTGTGTGTGTGTGTGTGTGTGAGAGTGTTAGTCTGTGTGTGTGTGTGTGTGTGTGTGTGTGTGTGTGTGTGTGTGTGTGTGTGTGTGTGTGTGTGTGTGTGTGTGTGTACTCAAACACACACGAGTTCAGTGTGTAGGTAAGTATGTACATGCACCTGTTTATCCAAACGACCCCGGTTGGACGGCCACATAAGGACATTAGCATTCTGCGGGCAGAGGCCAATAGTCTATAATATGTTTATGTGGTGGATTGGAAATTAAACATGAGCCTGCTTCAGCAAAGCACAAAGGGTGAGGCAAAGGGCAATTTGTCTCATCTGCCTGCCGCCTGGCTACCAGACTGCTGGCCAGTGAGATTACCTTGTTCTTGAGGTTGCTTTCGGAGCGTCCAGCGGTCTTGCAGGGGAACAGAGGGGATCTGATGACCGTGGGCCATGCTTTGATGTGGCAGCAGGATCACAGGTCAGGGGGATCAGGAATATGCTTATGATTGCACACACACCAGACCAATCTCATATCTCTGGGGGAAGGTGACTTACGGTCTTGTGTTCTACTTCACTGACCTCTATGGGCTTCAAGACGAGCACATTCATTAGATCATCGCTCAACTATATAGGATTTTTGATATTTTACGGAGATACTTGTTTTCTGTTTATATTTCCATACCATTTTTTGTTTATTTTCTTTACGTAGTCGACCCTTGCCTTTCCCAAGATTTCGGTAATCCAAATGTGTGGTTTACACACTTTCAAAAACACTTTGACATTGAACTGCATCTCAACTAAACCCAGACCGACTGCAGAGCTCTGCTTCATGTTGCCAGCAGGCTCCTCGCTACACCACAAGGTGCGGCTTTCAGTAATGGGAAAATCCCTTGGGGGGGGGGGGGGGGGGGAGAGGTGTTCAATGTAACAAGACAACGGGAAGCGCTGCATGTTTTAATACAGCTAAAAGCCTTCTCATAATGGGTTAAATCGTCTGCTTCTCCATGTGCTGTCTTCATTGCAACATGTCCCAGACTCTGGAAAGCTTGCAATCATGCAAGGCGTTTATCCTTCATTTTTGCAAATGCAATCAAATGAAGGATGTTAAATGGGGTGATTATCACTTCAATTGTAGGTTTACTGGCACTACGATGATGCATTTATCAATCCATCCATCCTGATCCCATACATTTATTTTCTTAATGTTATCATCTGAATTGATTAGCAGCCAGACCGGGAACTGTTAGTCATTCCTGTCACATCTTCAGTGGATCAATAGTTTGAAATTTCAGTAAAATACATTGCTTTCAGAATTAAAAGACGATAAACTATCGCCCGTAAAGTTAAAGTTATGAATTGTAGAGAACAGTCACTTGATTTTCTAAAATCTATATACAACTATGTACATATTAGTGTCATTTATTTCAGTTTGCACAATATTGTAGTTCAGAAAAAAGTGGAAAAACATTAAAATTGTCGTCATGGTAACATCAGGGTAACGGATCAGGTAAATAGGCCCTGTTGTTGTGACATATGAAAAAGCACATATTTAAATCAGTATTTCCAAATTGGGCTATTCAATTACATACATTTTAGCAAAGAATAATCATTTACAATTTTAAACTAAAAGGATTTAATGGAATCGAAATAAAAACATTGTAACGCAAATATAATATTATGCAAATATAAGTTCCTTTATGAGCTTTAATTATTAATGTAATTTATTGTAATCTTGGTTGTTAGACAATTTGAAGTGAAATCGAGTGATGTCAGTGAGCAGGGTCACTGTGATCGTGACCGCTCTGACGACCGTTCACAGTGACCCCAATCAGACCTGCGCAACACTGGATCGGCAGCGAGCCGAAAGATGGATATAGCGTCCATCTTTGGGTGGGGCCAATCGGCGGACACTGTGTCCGTCCTAAAGCCAGACGAATGGCCCCCCTACGTATAGTTTTCACAGTAATCAAAACCATTACCTTTTAAACGCTGCTTTTTCAGAAAGCATTCTAAACTATAAAATGCATGTAGGGTCTGAAAGACAGTGCTATAGATCCAAAAACTGTGTGGAAGTGTTTAAATTCTCCCACACTATGACAGTAACTAGAATAGCCATGTAGAATGGCATTAGAGTATATGTATATGCAAATATATAAATCAATTGGCATTAACACTTCTAGGGTTAGGGTTTAATTTCCCACTGGGGACGCCAAAGTACGCACTCTTTGTAAAACGCTTTGGATAAATTGATAGTATAATATTATGTAAGGACACTGTCGATTGAAGCTCACTCTGGTTGTTAGCTATGCTAGTAAACACCTCTGCACTAATAGGTGTGTACTATTGGACACTGCACCAAGTTCTGCACTAATAGGTGTGTACTATTGGACACTGCACCAAGTTCTGCACTACTGGCGGTTTACTATTCGACACTGCACCTAATTCTGCACTATTGGCTTTTATCTAGTTGACACTGCACTTGGTTCTGCACTACTAGCTGTTTACTATTGGCAACTGCACATAGCAATCCCTCCTTTAGCCGCCACTAGCTCTGCTCATAATGAGCCTCCAAGGTCTTTATCGGTTAGCTTAATATTTACAATAAGAAACGTTACTCTGTTATTAAACAGTCTTGACAGCTTAGGCACCCAGCTCCCCATATCAAATTAGTCTAACTGGGTTTAAGATGTGTTATAGGATTTAGCCCTAATTGGCTCCTCTGTCCTCTGCAAAATTCCCCTCCTCTAACTTCAAAGTGCTCTAACAGAATTAGCAGTTGATGTATGGGGAAAATATTATTCTGTAAAAGTATTTTATAATAACTAGTATTTTAGTTATTGGAAATTACCCAGATCTGTATTTACATGATTTTAATTGCTGCACCTTATTAGCCCTAAAATAATGTTGGTATGAAAAACACACATATGCATATAGCCTCCCTCCATCCGTGTATGTTGATACAATGGAATCCATTTGTGATAAATTGACTGGGATGATTTGTATTGCTATGGTTGTCCCCCCAATGAGGTGACCTGGTATTAACCTGGAGGTCATATGGTAATATGGTAATATAGTTAGTAATATGGTAGCGTGGATGTAACCTAGAGGTTATCTGTTATGCTCGGTGACGCTATGATACAATACACCTTGTACGATTTAGCTGACTTCAAGCATGAAATTGAAACAAGTTCCTTTTCCAACGCGTTATCCACACCTACGGCTCATCTGCATCCCATGTGTTTGGCATGTGAGGAAACCTGGGGTTTCTTGTTCAGCCTTTTTTTAAGTTTTTTACAGTGAAGAGAGACAGGCAAAGGGGTTGAAGAAGAGAAGGAAAGCCATAATGCATAAGACAACAGGTGGAAATCAAATCCAGGTCGCTACACGGCGTATCACCTAGATGGTTACTGCCCTAGCAAGGGCCACTGTGCCGCATGAGGTTTTCAGGCCTCCAGCCACAAGCCAAAGCGAGACATCTCAAACAGGGAGGCGACAGTGCCACCTACTGCGCCAAACACAACATTGTTCACTTTGACTCTGAAGGCTTGTGGTGTATTTCTGGCTCACTGTCGCCTCAAGACCACTAGGTGGAAGCAAAGGATCACCAAGTGGGATATCATGGCCCAAGCGCTTTCAATAACACAGAACATCAAGAACATACATAGGCATACAAGCACACCATTTGGCTTTATGCAACAGCCTGCATCTTGTGTGGTGTGGTGGAATATATTTCCTGCAATTGCTTATCGGTGAACTTATTAATTAAATCAACCACAAAGCAAGATCAAAGAGTGTGTTTAACCAACCAAATGCACAGTCCTCAACACATTCAGTTCAATAAGTATTACATGTTTCCAGTATGAGGTAATAATACAATCATTCAGCAGACCTATTAACAAACACATTGATTGTCTTTCCTCCATTGAGGGTAACTTTATATCTAGTCAGTCTATTCAGAATGGACCTTTTTAGAAATGTTCTAGCCCTGATATTTGCACTACCACTAAGAGATCTAAACAAGAATCCACTTGATTAAACTAATTCCCATAGCTGCTCTTTTCATGCATTTAGTTTTCATGCAAAACCAATTATGATTGATATGCTTTGACTGTTCTCAGCTTCACTTGCTCAGTAAGTGGCTTTTAATAAAAGTGTCCTAAAGAACCAGGAGAAAGATCCCTGGATGGATCGACTCGTGGATGGGCGTGTTGTGTTCTTGAGAAACGTTCTAGTGGAGATGCCTCATTGACGCACTCAATACCTGCAGTATTAAACCAACACAGTGCAGGTTTAACGTAAACGCAAGCGGCCGGATAAAGAACACGCAGGTGTGTGGTGCGACCAGTGTGGTGGCGTAAAAAACGCGTGCGCATGGACGGCGGACTCACGTCGAACTCGTTCAGCGCGGCGGCCAGCTCTCCGATGCCGGCGTGTCCGTGCTTCTCGTCGACGGGGGAGTTGGCCTGGGCGGCGCTGGAGATGCCGGCGATGGCCTCCTGCACCTGCTTGAACACGTAGTCGCGGTTGGCGCGCGTGGCCGCCACGTCCGGGTGCCGCAGGAAGGCCTGCGAGGCGGTGTAGAGCATGGTGGCGTTCTTCTTCAGCGCCCCGCGCGCCGCGGCCATCTCGTCCCGACACTGGGGGTCCTTCAGCTCCTGGGGTGGGGGGTGGGGGTGTGGGGGGGGGGGGGGGGGGGGGGCATAGCGCAAATAGGTGTCAGCCCAGACAGATGTTAGCACAGACAGACGTTGGCGCAGATAGATGATGGCGCAAGTGGCTGTTTGCAAAGAGAGAAGGTGCTAGAGTGATGCTAACAACTGGAGGAATTAAGAAGAATAAAGTACAAAAAAAAGGAAATATGACAGAAATACAATAATGTTGTTGATATTTAGCATGTAGGCTTCGATTTAAAAAGGTAGACAAAACAATTTCAGAGACCAGCCATTGATAAAAATGGAACAAAAATGTCAAGTATTCAGATCTGAACATAAGTATACTTTACGGTTCGTAATATTGAGCTTTTCGACTGGCATTATTTAAAATAATTGAAAAGCTGGTTGAAACATAGCTGATATTTGGATTTTATGAGGTTGACATTTAGGCTGTGTATTACAACTCAAAAAGTATGCAGCATATTTTTCATGAAATCCTAAATGAGGTCCTAAATTCTATATATTGTATAAAACGTATGATCCTTTTTTTTATCAAAATAAAATTGCTATAATAAACATTGCACATTATGATTTCAAAGGAGCTGCCACCAAAATGTAGTAGGGATGTTAAATGTCTTATTCAGAAAACCATAAGCATTGTATTGAAAGTCCATATTGCATTAATCCATTCAGATTGTGATACTAATGGATGATTCCATGGTAATACCCATGCTGGTCAGGTGAATTTAGGTTCCTGCACTGAGCGTGAGCACTGAGTGTGGTCTATACCATGCCTGTCTGTCCCTGTTTCTTTAATGAGAGACCAGGAGATAGGGACCAGAGAGCAGGAGATAAAGACCAGAGACCAGGAGATAAGGACCAGAGACCAGTGAGATATGATCCAGGATATCAGGACCAGGAAATAGGGACCAGAGGCCAGGGGATAGGGAACAGAGACCAGGAGATAGGGACCAGAGACATGGACCAGGGACTAAGAGATAGAGACCGGAGACCAGGATATTGGGACCAGGAACAAGGAGATAGGGCCAGGAGATAGCGACCAGGAACTAGGAGATAGGGACCAAAGACCAGGAGATAGTGACCAGGAGATAGGCACCAGAGACAAGGATAAAGAGACAAGGAACTAGGAGATAGAAACCAGAGACCAGGAGATAGAGACCAGGAGATAGGGACCAGAGATATGAACAATGGACAAGGGGTGTGAGCCCAAAGTTACCTGCTGTCTGCGGGCTGCCACATAGTTGAGCTTCACCATCTCCTTCCCAAACTCTTTGAAGCGGTTGGCTAGGTCCTGCTCATTGGTCGCATTCTTCACCCCCTCCAGGGCCTCCTCCACCTGTCAGGCAGGATAAACACACACACACACACACACACACGGTGATCAACTCCAAATTATTACACGTAATGTCACAAAGAAGCCATTAAGCTTTAGAAGAGAAAAATCCTCCCTTGTTTTACCGAGGCATGTTGCAGTAGCCCCTTCTTATTCTGAAGTACCACACAGTGATGGAAAATAAAATAGGAAGAGTGAAGGCATTTATTTGTGAGGCGTTTAGAGGAAGGGATTGGACACACTGGTTTGAGTAAAGAAAGACCCACTACGTTTGTGTGTGGGTGTTTATAGCATGGTGTGTGCATGAGTGTGTGCGCGAGTGTGTGTTTGTGTCATTTTAATTAGCCTACACAACATAAGTGATGCAAGCTATTTAAGGAATATATGAGATTGCTCGGACTCATTATGAAGCGGCTATCAAACGTAGCTCTCCAGCTAGTGGTAGCGTGCTACTGTATATGCCACAGTCCTAAAAGATACATACTGGCCTGTAACGGCTCCGCCTTGGCTAATCTATATGTAAATCCAGGCATAAGGTTGGGATGAGCTGGGTTCTATAACACCGCAGAGGCCAATAAAAAGAACAGAATGTCCCTTCCTCTGCCTGTTTCCACCCCCAACATCCCACATAATGAACCCAAAGCCATCACAACAGTTATGCAGAGTAGACTGTCAAACTTTATTTTAAAGCGAGCACGATGAGATCCAAGTTAGATTGGTAAGTGGAAGCACCTGGAGCCTTAACTCGTCCACGATTACATCTAGTTATCACATGTGTTGGATATTGTTGAGAGGTTGAACTTATCTGGGATCCACCAGTCCTACTACGTTATAGCAGAACTTCCTGGGGGTGACAGCAGAGAGCCTTGGCCGGAAAGGAAAAGCTGAAGGGGCGGAGTCACGCCTTGTTTCCTGTTTCGTAAGATAGATATCCTACTGCAGAAGACTCATTTGCGCGAGTGGCTGAAGCCTTCACAAGGGGATTTATATAAGTTATTGCCAGTTTACTACAGCTGGCCGAGTTTGTGTTCTCCAGTTACGCGCTTACAGATCCCCGCCTCAAGCAACACAATTGTTTGAAACAAATGTGAAGCGAAAGAAAGTGAAACGCCTCGTTCACCCAGATTAGAGTTCGTCTGCTATAAGATTTTAGATTAATCTAAAGTCTGATGTGTGAGACTAGTAATGAATATATTTAAATGTGCAGTAAATGAAAGACACTCAAAGGATATATAACATATTTCTAAGATGATATCGCCTCTTTTGAACAAAAGGCCAACAGAACCACCCAGTTCTTAGAGGTTGCTCAGCGTTTGCTAGCACCGTCACTGTAGCAGGGTTTCCATCCACACAATGCAATGCTATATTACACATACAGGCAGATGTAAATGTAGAGGTATGCTGAGGTGACACAAAGTCTTGTGTAAAAGTATTAAGAAGGCAACACTGAAGCAGATGTCGAATCAAGACCCCTCTCTCTCAGGTTCCTTATCTCTGAACCAGCGGGAGTTTCAGCATCATGTTTGGTGTAACGGTGTGGGGAGGTGTGTGAAAAGGCAGATGCCGTTTGTGTACACTAAAGTGTGCTGTAGTTTGTGTACACAAAAATATATTGTAGTTTGTCTAAACTATAGTATACTGTAGTTTGTGTACACTAAGGTACATTGCAGTTTGTGTACACTATAGTATACTGTAGCTTGTGTAAACTTAAGTATACTGTAGTTTGTGTACACTAAGGTATACTGCAGTTTGTGTACACTATAGTATACTGTGGTATGTGTAAAGTAAAGTAGACTATAGTTTGTGGACACTAAAGTATACCGTAGTTTGTGTATACGAGTGAGCTCTAAGTGAAGCACGTGGATCATCACAGATGGTTCCATTTAGAAACCGTCCTACTTTGTGATAAATCGCCTACTTTGAGGTTGACAAACATGGTGATGATGATGATGATAATGATGATTAAGGCAATGAAGATTATGCAGGTGATGAATATGGTTATGTGAGTAATAGGTTGATAATGGGGCGATTCGGGTTTGAGTCCCAACTGTGTTCCTATTCTACATGTTGTTCCCTCTCTTCTCCAACCCGCTTTCCTGTCTCTCAGATGATGATGATGATGATGATGATGATGATGATGAAGAAAATAATGATATTGGTAATGGCGACAGTGACTATGATGATGGTGATTAGTATGATGATGATCACGATGGAAATGACGGTGATGAACCTGATGAGAATAATGGCGATGGCGATGACGAGGATGACGAGGACGAGGATGATGACGCAGACGGCGCGGTACTCACTATCTTCAGGTGCGCCAGCAGCCTCATGACGTCGGCCATGTCGGCCAGGATGAGCAGGCGGGTGACGGCCGAGAGGAGCGCCCGGGCCGCCCTCACCATGGTGCCGCGCTTCACCGAGGAGCAGGGGTCGTCGGCGAACTCCGACGAGGCCACGCGCATGGTCTCGCCTGCGGTGAGGAACAGCAGGGACACCAGTCATCCCACAACAGAAGGCCCGGCCCCTCGCACAGACGCGTGTGTGTGTGCGCGCGCGTGTGCGTGCGTGCGTGTGTCTGCCTTCAAACCATTCCGGTCGAAACCTCACTGCTGCGCTACAGAGTTGGGAGGCGTGTCTGAACACGTACTGTTCGGTTGATAATAAGCAGCCCCTCGGGATCCTCCACCAAGACGCTGCACCCTCCCTCCAGACACAGATGGCTGCTTCGATTGTTTACTCGTTTGGAATCACGACTATCACTATGTGTGGTCGTTGGAATTATTTGTGTGTGCAGGCACACACACACACACACACACACATACACACACACACACACACACACACACACTCACTCACAAAGAAATACACACTGACTGACACCAAGAGATACAACCACAGACACACACATTTCACCCCAATGTTTGTGAAGCAGTACCCAGTGTAGCAGCCAACCAAGACTAATGGCTGAGGGGGCGGCATGGCTCTGCAGTATAACAACAGAATGTATAATTCAATCAGGTCAAGACAAGTGTCTGATGAGTTGATTAGCGCCTGGCCAGCCTAAAGGACAGCAGCGCTGTGCATGGAACATGGTCCGCAACTGAGAAGATGAGCCACAGAATCACAGAGGATTAAAGAAGATACCCCCCACAAGTTTAGAATTATATTTTCTGCCATTAGATACTATTTCATGCAAGTAATTTCCTTAAACGGTAGTATAAGTAACAATTTACTGAGCTCTAATTGGCTTGCTGAGGCTAGGTTTAGGAGAGGATTAATAAAAGACATTACATTGTTTAGATATTGTCTAATTCAACAAACAGTGATGATGTTTTTGTATAGTTTGGCTGTTGAAAGGTGTTGTCTGTCTAGCATATTAACACGTACTTCCAGCATGGTCGACTTTCATTGTCGGTAAAAAGCCTAAAGCTTGAGGTGTCAGTGAACCCACTGTTTCAGCTGGAATTCTAAAACTATGAGATTTGAAAAAAAATTGAGCGTTTAAGGAAAGAGGAGGGGGGCATGTTATCCCCATGGTTACAACCCACGGCAAGTGTGTGACACATTTTTAGTACCGTCGTTGTGTATGAGCGTTATGATGAGCGATGTTGTATATGACATGTGCCACACACCGTAGCGTTATACTATAAGTGTCCGGGACGCTTAACCCTCACTCGCAGACATTAAATAAACCGCTGCTCAGACCGAGCATCACCACCCACACACACCGTGGCGTTATACTATAAGCGTCCTAGAAGCTAAACAACAAACAACCGCTGCCCAGACAGAGCTCTGCACGGAAAGGGCACGTCGACATCACGAAACGTCACGATTACCTACGTTCCAAGCAGAGTGGAACGTTCAGTGTTTTTGGGAGACAAACAAAGGATTTTACTCCGTTTTCTCTAAATGAGGGTCTCATTTCAGTAACAGTGACAAAATGGCATAGATTACTATGTTGACGATGAAGACATATTACCATGTTTAAAAAAGATTATAATAATAATAATAATAATAAAAAAGTTTTGGGTTCAATTGGTCTTTAAGACAAGTCACAAAGCCAACCGTCACCTATACTTACTGGAGGTTTTGAGTGAGTTGAGTAATCAAACCGTACCATGAAAGCACTTGCTTTATTCTACATCGGCAATAAAAACCCTAATGGAAATAGCCTTGTTCTTTCCGCTAGGTAGCTCGGAAAACTGTAAATGCACATGGTTGCCGCAAATACAAATATAGAAACCAGAGCAAAGTACTGCGTTTTGTCTTTGTATATGCAGTTGGGTTATTGTAAAGTATATGGCTTTGAATCATCTTTTTAAAATGTTTTTGTTCACAGGAGATGAAAAACAACAGCAAAGCATTAGTCTCTCTAACAGTGAACAGTGAAAAAATGTATGTTGGGAGGTACTCTCTGCCTTAGACCAGCCATGTCACTGCTAATCTGTTTCATGGTTGAAGAGAAGCACTCTGTGCTGTATTGTCAAAGGCTGCCATTAATGGTACTGGTGGCAAACTGGAGCTGACAGTGCATTATAAAGAGTCGGAGTACAACGTGCCCAGCACCACACTTTATGCTGACGGGGTAACTGAACAGAAAAACCACATCCATTCTAGGGACAAACATTTCATTCGAGTGAAGCCCCATTTACTTCTTGCTCAAAGACAAGAACGTTTTAAGGCATTGGTGACATTTTCTCAAAAGTAAACGCATCATAAAAGTGATGAGAACAGTTTGAAAAGGTAAACTGCCACCAACTCTAACATAAAGCTAGCTGATCACCTTTTAGAACAACAGACACAGATACTAGTCTTTAACAACGTGTGAAGAACTAGGGAGATCAGGCTCTTTACATTAATACAAGTACTCAGGCATAGACGTAGAGCTTGAAGTACTGGGTATTAATCAGGGACTGTTAATCGACTCTTCTCCCATCTCTCTTTAACTTGTCACTGTCTGCTTCAAATCAACTACACATACACTCGGCCCACCACTGTGGTGTGTATTCACTTCATCACCCAGAAATGCAACCATTCGGGACAGGCTTAATGACCAGAACTGAAGACATGTTCATCCTGGCTAAACTATATTTCATGCTCATCTAACATGTAAGCAGTGAGCCGCAGAACGCTGAACATGAGGCAGTGGAAATGTAAGTATAATGAGATCCTACACCAAGTAATGTGAAACCAGTTCAATTTAGTGCAAGGTTTTTTGGGCATAATGATCATATCAATACAGTACATCTGATCTCTACTCTTTAAATCCGAGCATGAGTTTTGATAACCTCTTCATAGATAACCGCTTTATGGGGTTGTTCATGGGGGTATTCAACTGATTCATCATGGTTGGGAGAACATTTCAGCTTCCAATATCTCGAGGAGATACAATAATGTTCATTGCTCGTGGATAGTGCAAGAACAGTGTTAGCAGAAACAAAAAGGCAGTTTTGGTACAGTATTTATCCACTAATACATAATGATTATGAACATTATTAACAGGACACGTACTTGAAACAATGTAGTTTATACAAGACACAATCAGACCCTTTGGAAATGTATATGGATCCTTGACATACTGTGGTCCCTTCATCTTATTGGTGCACACATTAAGGTTAATTGAAGTCATTTACTTATTGGGTCATCGACTCAGTAGTGTTGCACTGATTATTTTAGCGTTAAAGGAGATTGCTTCCCACTGATTTCTTTATATGCTGCTCAAGACTTTGCTGTAACCCCCTGACGTCAGCTTCAGTGGGAGCCAAGAGGAGTTGACTGACTTTAACAGCTGCTACGGTGCACAGAGATATGGCTCGCTAAAAGGGAGACCACTCATCAATCACTGATTGTGGGCTCCATCAAAACAAAGTCAAGTATTGAGTCAATAATCACATTGAATGTTTCAAAGCACAACACACACAAACACATGAGTGCATCTTTTTTTTACAGATTAATTAATTCATGATTGTGACAGGTGTGTGAGCGTGAGCAACCTTTATCAATGTGACAACTATTTTGGTTCCCTTTTATGACCGGTAGCCTGTATTCCTTTTTTTATTTAAATTCCAACCGTAGTAATAAAGTATCATTTTTCACCTTGTTGTCCACGTTTGCATAGCCTGCGTGAAACAGCATGGTTAGAACGCACAGGGCAAGGTATCCAAGATGTGCTTTTAGTAGTTCATCTTCCGAACATTGTAGTCGCATAAGTGACGTAGCCCAGTGTAAGTGCGGTCCGATTCTCTTAGCACCGCGGTTATCTCCTTCTTAAGCCCTTCTGAATTCTCCTTCACATCTTTCCTTGACCTCATGACATTTTCAATCGAGGTCAAGGAAAAGAGGTTAGGAAAGGACATAAGATGTCATTTTTTTTGGACTATCCGACCGCAACCAATGTTATCGGCCGCAAAGGCCAAGTGAGTACTGCCTTCTAACTTCTATCCAATGAGGTGAACGGGATACAGGGCCTATTTAACCTGCAGTTAACTGACCAATACTATAACAAAGGTGATATACTAAGGAAACACAACATCCTCATGCAGCTCCACACCTTGCTTGCGGACGTCCTCCACGGCAGCGATGAGCTCCTCCTTCAGGTCCTGGCTGTCTTTAGCGATCTGCTCGCCCTTCTCCAAGAAGTTCTGGGTGGCCTGCTCCACGGACACGGCCAGCACGTGGGCCTTCTTGGAGCGCCCCTTCTTCTTCCCTGACGGGCCTTTATTGCTGGTGTTCACCAGGGTGGTCACCTGAGGGGTGGAGGGATCACATGATCAAGGTACTGACCAATCAGCACTGTAGCCAGGTCTGCTTCACAATACATGCGGGGGAAAAAAAAAACAAGGAACCGTTCATTTGCAGAGAAATATGTATGGACACAACAACCCTGGACAAAAGTAGTAGCTGCAGTTAATTATTTTGTCCATAACGCAATACTTTTCCAAATATAATGTGTATTTATGCATTGCTATCTTTAGAACTGGAACTTGCAAATCCATGTTTGACAAATTAGAAGTCAATACAATTATTTTCACAAACCTCAACTGTGTAAAAAGAACCATTGGTCTACGTAGGATAAGCTAACACTCTTGCCTGTCGACAGAGAGTATAGAGGGCTGAATGCAGATTGCAACCCTGTCTGAGTGGAGCCTCCCTGGCTGCAGATGATGGGTCATTCAAGTAGCTCAGCTAGGAGAAATGTCAGCAGAGACTGTGAAAAAGGGCCTTAAGATAGTGCTGCAATCTTCATGAGCTGGGAAAAGTTGCAAAGAGCAAAGTTCTGTCTTGTCACGACCTTGACACTTAAGGGCCTCTAGACTTGTGAAAGCACTTTAATGACGCACATCCATATTTATCATGCATTAAGGGAGATGTGCACTGAATGGTGAACAGGTATTGCCAAGTTATTAAATTATTATTTGAGTTGCAGACTGCCCTGACAAGTAAATTTGAAGCTCTGTGTTTTCCATCAAATTGATGTGCCCATTATAACTGACAGAGTACTCAAATAAGGTGTCTAATAGCATGCTTAGTTCATGAAAAAGCTTTTACAAATCAATAAAAGCTACACAAAAACAAACGTACACATAATCACACACACAGACATCGCACGCAAACAAAGTTACAAACACACACACACACACATTATCAAGCCCACTTTGAATTTTCTTTTTTAATCCATCATTCTCTTTTACTTAAAACAACGTTTTTCAAATTTGAGGGTGACAAAAGGTTTTACAAAACTTTACATTGAGAAAAACACCACCAAAAAAATGATGATTAAAGGACAACATCAAATAGCCACCCATTTCAACCTAAAGAAAAAGTGTTCAACCAAGTTCCACTCATGGAGAAAGGAGCTGGCACAAAGCAACAGTAACATGGAGCATCCTGTTGCTATTGAAATTAGGAGATAATTTGGGACTCAAATCCCATCTCCCTCTCAGCAGATGGACCAACAAGCAGAAGCACTAAAGTGGTTAATGTGGGAGTCTGACCATATGTTCAGCTAAGTGTGGTGTTTTTAGAACTCCAATTTAACAAAAAGACAGATTTTCATAATTAAAAGGTTTTCATGCAGTTTTGGATGGAGTATGTGTGTTTTGGATGAATAAGTAAAACAATAATAACATGTTGTTCAATATGCAGTTGTATATGAAAAAGGGCTTCCATTCGTATCCTGTGTTCACTGTGTGCCTTGGTTATGCACATCCTCAAAAATTTACAGTAAGCCTTATGGGGGACAGCATAACTTTCGCAATGTCAAGTGAAGCTATACTTAGTTACGACAGACAAGGAACAGTTGAAATATGCTAACACAACAGAAACAACATGACTACAATGGATTAGGAGACTAAGGAGAAAAGGTGTTTGTTTTATATGTCTTAGTATGTCTTCTATGATCGTCAACATAGTCATCTACTCCATTTTGTCGCTGTTACTAAAATAATAGCGTTAATTCAGATACAAGTGGTGTAAAATCCTGCCAAACCGCTTGTGAATGTTCTACTCTGCTCCCAACTAGAGCCGTGTTCTTTGCGTGACATTGAAGGTTGACTGTTGAAGTCAGCGTTAGAAAGAGGGTTAAGCTTCTCGGACACTTATTGTATAACGTCACGGTGTGTGGCGCATTTCATTTACGACATTGCTCTTTACAACGCTCACACTCAACGACGTCTACTAGCACAACAAATATGCAGTGGGTCGTAACCACGGAGATAACATCTCCCATCTCCATCCTAGAACTCTCAGCACAACAATCCTTTTCAGTTTGAAATCGAGCCGAAACAAGGGGTTCACCTACACCTAAACAACACCAGGGAGGAAAGGGAAGGTATTGGTAAGCCGGAGCCAAAATGCACCCGCTGGAAACCAAGTCACGCTGACAAAAAGACAAATCCATTCCAGTCATTTTGTGCAATGCCATGTATAAAATATCAGAGAGTGTGCAGAACCATAATGTAACTAAGCATTCTTCGAGCCTCCTGAGAAGAAAACCAGCACGTGGAATTGAGGGAAACCTACGGGATGCCTCAGGGAAGAAATTAGTAACCCAAGCAGTCAGCCATGGTATTGTTCCTCAACTACATTCAAATTGAATAGAAAACAACACACATTCATTGTCTGAGCCAAAAAGCCCTGGCCTTTGCCGTCAGAATAGTCCCAGGCAGCCAGCCGGCCGGCCCATTTGACCTGCATGTTAACAGAAGGGTTCTCCCCAAACGATGCAATAGTGGCACTGAGCCACCATGCTCCTTTCCAGCGCCACTATGTAACATTTCAAAACAGAGCCATAGGGACGGGGGACATTTTGTTAACATTGTCGTTTGTTCCCCAATACATTTCTGAAACGGTTAAATTGGTTAAAACATGTTGCATCTGAATAACGCTTCAAAAAGCAAAAGTACAAAATCACGAGTAAGTGCTGTGTGAAGGACGTCAGTGGCGGCAGAGCTTCGAAGTAAAGCGGGTTACACACCAGACGAGCCGCGGACCACTGCGTCACGTTGTAGACAGACAAAACACACCGGAGGATTTTAGGTCGCGTTCGGTGTTTAATATAATGGGTTGCAATGGACGGTGTTGCGATGCGTGCCATCCATTGCGCAGTGCTGAAAGAAGAGTGGCTGCATGGCAGCACCGGTGTCAATGGGAACACGAACCACCCATCATTTCATATCATATCATATGTGCTTATAATATACCATATCCTTATTTCTACACTGAGTATAGCCTTTACTTTATCCCTTGTACTTATTGAGTGAAGGTGTAGGCTCTGCCAAAGGAACTCAGGGGCAAACGTAAGACGAAGTGGTTTTGACACTTTGGCTGTGCAACTCCCAGCTACTGACTGACAGATGATGCTATCAAGCACCAACACTGCATTTAAAAAATATATAGGCTTACGATTTCAAAGTATGTTTACCCTGGCTGCTGCTGGGTTCAAAATAACAAGACTGCCTCAAAGCTGTTCCCACATTATTGTGCATCAGTCTATACCGAGGAGGCCAAATTAAGTTTAACATTTTAAGCAACTCAGTTGACTGTGTGGACTAATTCTCTTGATACTGAAGCATACCTGTGGCAGCGTCTTTAGAGGGAACTGCAGATAAGCAATGTACTGTGTGGCTGTGTGCTGATCTACATGAGGCACAACCCTGACTTCATTATCGGTAGAACAGCCTCATGGTGAGAACCCCACACAGCTTCATGTCAGACATGCTGTGGCTCCCCACTGGATTGAGCTACTGCAATTACTACCCAAATGAACAGAACCCTTTTTATACTCTCTATTTTAGTTGTTATATTATATATGCTTAATGTATTTTTTTAATCAGTGTAGTATTTTGTATCTCCTTTCCTCTACCGTACTAACATAACATTATAAATCAGAAAATGTGCCAACTTGCCTGATCCTTAAAAAAACAAGCTACACTCCAATGTCTGCCTACCCATTGGACTGAATTAAACCTAAAAATATATTTATTGTTCCTATAACCTGAATGCCAGCGGCCCAGGCAGCAATCTATAGGCTAAGTGATGACGGCACAGCAGCGGCACAGCAGATAACCTTTGCGTCAGCGCAAGTTGAAGTGCCCAGCGGACCCATTCTGCTGCAGATCAATAGCCGTAAATGCCAGGAGGGCCAGTCGTCTCCAGAGCCGTGGTGGGTGGAGACCCTCCCCCACAGGGTGTGGCCCCCTGGGGCACAACAAGAGGCATCCAATGCTCTCCCCCCTCCCCCCCCCCCCCCCCCCCCCCCCCCCACACACACCCACGCAGACGCACAGACAGACAGACAGGCAGACACACACACACACACACACACACACCATGTTATAGTGGGTTGACCTTTGCTGTGCTTCAACAGTGAGTGGTGTACATAACTCCTCTGGCTGAATAATGGATGAAGCTGTTGGGGCGTCATGTGTGCTGAGGCTCAGTGAAAACCAAGCTGGGAAGGGGGTCTTCCACACCCTGTACCGAGCCTAGTCCCATCCCCTGCACACTCTCTAAGCTTTGACTTAGTCAATCACACACATGCACGCACACACACAAAGACATATGCACACACCGCAAGCGGCACCAACACACTTACACAGACAAACACACGCACAGGCAGACACATGCAAACACACACACACAGACAAAGACACACACACATACACACACAGCAGAGGGTAAGGTGAAGGTCAGATGTCAGTTCTAATGAGTACAAAGCAAGGTGTACAATGAAGCAATGACTCCGTCTGCCACTGTCACCCCCACCCACTCCCCCCCCCCCCCCCCCCCCACACCCCGTCGCATCACAGGAGAGAGAGCAGAAACAATCCTATCGGGGGAGCCGTGAGCTTTAGATGAGATTGGTTTCGTTTTTTTTGTTCCACATCATTAAACACCAATCACACACACATATATATTTATTTATTTATTTACACATATGATTGCTTTTAAGCTTTGGAAGCTGTGATCATTTTCTAAGTCTGCCTGTGAGTTTCTAACCTCCACTCAAAGAAGTGTAACTGCTGCAGGGTAGCTCAGCCAGGATTAGAGAACGTTAAAGGGGTACTTCAGTGGATTTCTGGAGGTAGCACAGAGCTAGGTCGCTACATCAGGGTTGCTTGAGAGAAAAAAAAAAGCTTAAAGAGATTATAAGCAACACAGCTTTCTCACCGGTCCATAGAAGTATGCTTAGCTGTGTGCATGTGTGTTTGTGTGTGTGTGTGTGTGTGTATGTGGGTGTCTTTGTGTGTGTATGTGTGTGTGTGTGTGTGTGTGTGTGTTTTGACAGCAGCCAAAAGTTTGAATGAAGGGCATGAAAGAATGAATGGGAGAAGTTCTTTATTTCATCTCGTAGGTAAACAAGTTGTGTGGCGGCGCTGCAGGACCCCCAGCTTCATACATTACTCATACGATACAGCTTGGCACATGACACCGGCGTAGTAGGCGTGATTCGTCTGGGAAGCAGGCCACAGAGGCAGTCTCGGCAGTGGCGGCAGCAGGTTGTAGGGAACGCGGCTCACAGAATGATGTCAACAGAAACACATCATCATCTGTGTTGCACATAACTAGCGGCCGCTGAGCTCCTCCGCCAGCACCGCTCTACTCATCCTCTGGTTTCACATCCCTCCTGAAAAACACCAGCGTCCTGCCCTGCTCCCTTCACGTATAGACAGCCCTCCTCCTTGGACGATAAATCCCCCTGCTCCTCCCTCGCGTCTCTCGTTATCTCCCCAGAAGCCGTCCCTTTCGGCTCTCTTTGATCCAAGTTTAGCATTTGTTCTTTGGGAATTTGGAAAGCTGCTCAAAGAGAGGTGCGTGGGTGAGGGGAAAGAGAAGAGAAGGATCATGTAGAAGCGCCCCATCACTTCCCAGATCAATCCAGCCCTGATGAGGCCCGGGGCGGCGGCTTTATCTGGTCTCGCTCGGACATCTCTCTGCCTCAAGGTGGTTAAGAGGCAAGGGGTAAGGTGTTAGGAAATTATCCCCCCCCCCCCCCAACCACTCCCCGTGGCTGGTCGCCGCTCTGCCATTTGATCCAGATCCTCCAAAAAAATCGGTATGCTCACAGGCATTGCCCTCTCCGGAGGGGGGCGCGTGGCAGAGCTCGGCGGGAGAGGAAAGACTTCAAACGGGAAGGGATTTCACCACAGAGAAACCTGAAGGCGGTATGACTCAGGGACAAATTGACTGACGTTTTGCAACCGGTCCCATCTAGGTTTAAAAAAAAAAAAAAACGACGATTATTAGTCTTCAAAGAAGTAGGAATGTGGACCGGACCTGCGGAGAAGGTCCTCGAACCCCCAGTCTGATCATTTTATTTCATGACTGAGGGAGACGGGCTTAACGTGGGGATGAGCGTCTAAACTAAGTGAGACAACTTGGATATAAATTATTCAGTGGAGGGGATACAAGGGAGTCCTCATTTAACTGTGGTTTCATTTTTACAAGACGTGCCCTGAGGTTCCAGGTAATCTCCAAAACTAACCGCAGAATACAAATCTTCTCAAACACAGACAAAAGCTTCCTCACATTGGAAGGGAAACATTTTTTATTCTTCTGCATGGCAGTCTGTAATGATAACATTAAAATCACTTTCATGAACAGGTGAACAGGTTTTCTATAGTCACTCACAGTCACTTAAATACGGCCATGAATTATATATGCTACCTTGCTGATTGCCTTGCCCCCCTAAAGGAGCCACTATTAGACTGATACGCGCCAATGCATGGCCTTGTTCGAATGGAGCCGTTTAGTATTTATCATTCGTTTCTTTTTTTTTATTATCGTTCAAAATATATGAGAACATTTCAAATGACGTAAAGCCGCATGCCCTGTAGGTTACCAATAGCCAGAATATCATCCCATCCAAGAAACACATGTGACTTGTGACACGTGACCACAAGTTAGTTGCTTCACGCTCTGGTGAAGAGACCCAAAACATTTGGGTGATAAATGTTTGAAAGGCCTCTTGCCCATGCCTCTGACAAAGAAGAGCTTCAAGCAAGCGTGAAGATGACTCTTGACAGTGTCTGACACTGCATATGAGGCGTACGACAAGAACAGGACGCCAAGAACAGAGCTCAGACTCATGTATTACATAAAGAGATGTAATGGGCCACAAAAAGTGTTACTCCAGACAGGCCGGTTCGGACAGGCCTAACTATATTTGTCACCCAGAACTTATGGTAACCTTTGTATATCACTCAGATCCACCAAGTGACACTGCATTGCTGATTAACCCCATCCTCACTGCACGGCGAGCTGCAGCTGGTGAATCGAAATGAATGAACACGTTTCTGTCCTCTCCAGTGTTGCAGTGAATCCACTGGCCTGCTGCACGGCGGGGAAGGGACAGTGATGAGGCAGATATCCTTTAACTAGGACCGTGTTCTCCACACTACAAACCCCTTGTGACAACCTGAGAAGAAGCTTCAAAGCATTTGAAAAACGGAAGGAATTGTTGTAATATTGGACCACGTGGCTGCTTGCTAGGATCTGTACATTCATTAAAGTAACCAATCAAATGGTTAAGACTTCTGTAAAAACGCTGCGCATCAAAAATGTTAAGTTCATCAACAGAGGAGGGAAGCAAACGTTTACCACTGAAAGGAGTCAACACTGTCTGCCGTTCTCTAGCAGCTTGCATATACAAATAATTGAATACCTGCAGCCTGAACATCACTGTCATGAAGTCCCTCAGAGAAGGCACTAACTCATTGTGAGAGTTGACAGACTAATGGGCAGGTTTACAAACTGAGCCATGGTGGTGATACATAATTCATGGGAAAAAAGCTATTTCTGCACACCTTACTCTTTTAGTTTGCATCAAATAAACGCTTCAACAACTACCGCTCACAGATGATGGGGGGAGGAGCGATGACGGAGTGTCAAGAAGCTAGAAAGAAGATGGTGCAATGCCCCATCGGCCTTGTTTCATTCATTCACAGGGTCATTGATTAACGGAATGATACAACACAACAATATTGATTGGTATGGTTTCATTTTTCCAAAATAGCGCAAAACTGGAAGAGAAAAGTAATTTCCATCTAGTGGTCGATCAAATCCCGATCTTCCCACATTTGTTGAACTAAATAGCTATTTATATATGCTATTTATATAAATAATAGCAGTATCCTATCAATCTGATGGTCGATAGGATTAAAATTAAATAACATTAAATAACATTGCTATCTTATCGGGGTAAAGACTGTGGGTTCAACAATTGCAGAGTCAATATCTGCTGAATCAATATTGCCTCATATGTTGACAATGTGAGTGACTCACATTCACGAGTGAACACGATATATTATTTATCTGTAGCTTGTGGTTGCGATCATGAATCTCAATTCTGGGATGGGCTCTGGCAGAACATGACAAGCCCATTTAGCAGTGCAGGCCTCTCTTATTTCATCAGCAGGCGGTTTCACCCAGATTACTCGGTGTGTCAAATCAAGTTTGCGGGTAGAGATGAGACATTTCGGGACCTATCGAAGACAGGGCAGTGTGTCCGGTGTGGATGTGGAGGATGTGTTTTGGTAGGAAGGCAGAGCTGCAGCAGGTGATCAAACGGTGCCGGTCAATGGCTGCCGTGTTCAGGGCCTCGGGGCGCACTGCATCGCTGACCCAGCCAGGTGTCAGGAGATACAGCCTGGAGACACATGAAAGAGGGCTTCGCTGGGCCCGCGATCACAGCTGCTGCTATGGGTCTGTTACTATGCATGTGTCTGTGTATGTGTATGTGTATGTGTATGTGTATGTGTATGTGTATGTGTATGTGTATGTGTGTGTGTGTGTGTGTGTGTGTGTGTGTGTGTGTGTGTGTGTGTGTGTGTGTGTGAGTGTGCGTGTGTGTGCATGTGTGTGCATGCATGTGTGAGGGTGCATTTGTCTGTGCGTGTGTGTCTGTGTAACTGTGTGTGCATGTGTGTGTGCGTGCATGCACGTAAGGCAGACGGATTAAAATAGCAGTATGTCATGAGCTGCCAGGTCATGGCACAAAGACAGTCTGAACACACCATGTGTCATCTGCATTATGTCACGTTGGCCTGGATCGGTCACAGCGGGACTGAACCCCGCATTTGTACCCAATTGCACAAATGCACTGCAAATGCTGCAGTGGATTTTCACAAAGGTCAAGACTTATTCACATAATAGATCATTGGTACAATGACAGAGATAAGCGCCGTATTATGTTACCGTGATCTGCATAATCTGCAAACTGGATTATCAAACACAAGAGAGAGAAGAGTCAAGCGACGTGAGTGTTTCAAAAGATGGCTGATGTAAACAACTGCTTACTCAAAAGATTCCTACTTTCAAAGTCAACGTCACTGCATGTAAGCTTCACACTGATAAAACATACTCTTATCGATGCACCATGCAAATGTATCACTTGCTCCATGTATTTTCCATATCAAATTAAAACACACAACATCCAATATCCCTTAAATGTCCCTGCCACCAAAACCCACATAAATACAGGCTTATCGACTGCATTTGTACATTCTGAGATGAAGTACCACGAAAAAACATGAGAAACATTACAATTGTGTTTTCAGCTATCTTACCCCAATACAATCCCCCAAAACACGAAGCTCACGCGTACTGCCTGAGGACACTGAACGAAACGAGCGCAAGAAGAGCCGAGCGCAACATTATATTTCGGTACGAGAGCAATTGTTCAATCCACTGACACGTGTTTATTTTTGCCTGCCTAGCTTTTTCAGAGGAGAGAAAATGTTGATATTAATTAATCTAGAAGGTTTATATTGTGCACAGATGCTTATGCAGATGCCTTGAATGGTATTTGAGAAAATAAATCATTAAATATAACCAATGGCAAGGACCTTTAAGCTCCCATCTGCAAGGTAACAAAGTTTTAGGCAACACTATGAAAAGACTACAGGTGAAGAATCCTAATAGGTTTTCTACCACATGCTCTCCCTGACTTGTATCCTCATTAGTAGTGGATTTATATTTTACTTGTACAAATACAAACGACCCAGACTGCCCATTAGAAACTCAAGGTATTTGCAGTCCGTAAATCTCTCATCTCTGATCCCCCCCCCCCCCCACCCCTGGTCTGGGAACTGATTTGGGAATCATACATTTTGTTTACCCACCCAGCTACTGTTAAGAACTAAGACGGCCACTAGGTGAATAAGGTCCATGTCACTGAATGGATTCTATTTCTGATACTTAAGAATGCACTATTGACCCTCCCATGTTTTTGACGTGTGGAAGAGGGTTGAATTAGGATCACTGGAGGATCCTCCTATCGTGGAGAGTCCGGAGAGCTACCTTTGAACATCCCTACCGCGCACCACGCAGCAGTCGTGCAAAGCCTCTTAGAAATGGCACCATCATCCAGATTCAAACGCACCAAGGGTAGGAGTACAGACTGACAGCTGGTAGGACGTCTTCAAGTCCAGGAAAAATGCATTTTTGCTTCTTAAATAACATACACATGTTCAACTAACTAAAAAGAAAAGTCGGTTGGCTCATTTCAAAGACGACAGTAAGATGACGAGAGTGACAGTCTGTCAGTGTGTCCATTGAGTTATAACAGCTGTACCTGAGCAGACCCTCCCATTCGGATTTGATATGGAATATTTAGTGTAAAGGGTCATCTTAGGGGATGTGTCAAGAAGCCCATGTGAAATGGCATAGCACATAAAAATCTCTGGGTTTGGGTTGTAACGGAGCGTTGCTCTTTTCCCGCTAGCTTAATGGATTATGACATGGATGCAGTGTGAGGATCTAATCTCTATGTCGTCAAAGTCTCCTTTTATGGATAAACCCTCTGAGTGTGTGTGTGTGTGTGTGTGTGTGTGTGTGTGTGTGTGTGTGTGTGTGTGTGTGTGTGTGTGTGTGTGTGTGTGTGTGAGTGTGTGCGCGCATGAAATTATATTAGATAAGATTAAACTATATTGTACTGAGACAATACAATTAAGATTAGAGAAGTGCAAAAAACACATTAAATGCAGAGTATGTGCATATGTATAGTGAAATAGTATATATATATATATATATATATATATATATATATATATATATATATAATATATAATAACTATACAGTATTGACAATAGAGCAATGGTGATGAACACCTTACCTTAACATATATACAGTAAATGTATATGAGCAGCAATAGCAGTAGGTAGGGCAGATATGGTAAAGTTCATTAAAAGTGTAGGTGTAAGTACAAGTAATATGAGTAAAATACACTAGGGACATGATATTAACAGTATAGATAGCGGTAAAAATATGAATACACTATAGATTGGATGTATACAGTATAGACAGTGGTATAAATGTGAATAGTGCAAATGTTGCATGGCTGCAGGAAGGTGTGTGTCCGGGGTGGAGGGGGTTAAAGGTCAGTCACTAGAGGAAGGTGTGTGTGGTGGTCCGGGGTGGAGGGGGGTAAAGGTCAGTCACTAGAGGCAGGTGTGTGTGGTGGTCCGGGATGGAGGGGGGTTAAAGGTCAGTCAATGGAGGCAGGTGTATGTGGGCGTATCCAGGGGGGTTGGGGGAGGTCCAGGGGGGGGCTATCACGGTGGTGTAGAGTTCAGCAGAGTTACAGCCGCAGATAAGAAGCTTTTCCTGAACCTGCTGGTCCTGGAACAGACAGTCCTGCAAGCGCCGCCCAGAGGGGAGGAGGTCAAACAGTCCGTGGCTGGGGTGAGATCTGTCTCGGACGATGCCCGCGTCATAACAACGATGACAATAATTTGAATATTAAGAGTGTCAGATAACACTGACAGTGATACCAATAGCAGGTAATAGCAGTAATAGGATCACTGAAGACTAGATTAAAACTTGAAAAGTTATTATGAAGTACTTATGAAGTTATTAGCAACTCAAGCGGAGAGGGAAGTGTCTGTGCTGTTATATGAGAGAGATGACAGGGGGAAGTAGGGAAGTGATTGAACCCAGGAGGGAGTCCTAACAAGGAAGGCTGAGGATTTACTGCCGTACCGCTGTCTCTCCCATGGGTTCATCTTCCTGGGGGCCATGGTGCAGTTTGTTCGTACGTGGGCGTGTTTACGAATGCATTGATGTGTGCATGACTAAAGGATTTGTTCAGCCAGTGTCAGAGGAATCCAAAATAATAGTCTACAACATCCACAACAACAGATGGGGTCAACAATCCTCATATCAATCATCAGTCATATTATCACCATTGCTCAAAGTTATGGTGTTGTCTGAAATATATGTTTAGGCATCGATTACAAATCCTCCATGATAACACAACACAAAGGCAGATACTTGCATACGTACAAACTACTCGAATATGTCGGATTTTAAGTTCTGTAGAATCTGCTGTAAACAGTGAGTCTCAACCAGGAACACTCTGAGTCCACCTCTTCTGTTTTACTTTTAATGCGGATGTGAAAAGTACAACACACGCTGGAATGGATTTTCGCACCACAGGCCATCTGTATAGCTCCAAGTTGATGAATGCATTTATCAAATACAGGAACAGGCCATGCATCAAAACTCCCATTTAGAGGGGAAAGCTAAAAGAAAAGCACCCAGCAGCGTGACATACTACATCAAAACTCAGTTTGGTGTTCATTTCATGGACCACATGACTCACAGTCCGACAGCAGGTACAGCCTGTGCCACTGCTTGGTCAATGCCAACGCTTTACAGCCTCCTTGGCAGAGAGAGTCCCACCATGTACAAGTGAGGAAGAGACGTTGACGGTAATCGTCAACACCAGTCGTCAACGGGAGTCAGCATCGTGGGTCGTCAACAACAGCTGTCACGACTTCGACTTAGGATTCCTCGCACTGAAGTAACATCAATGCGAGAAGTGTCATGATCTTATTTCATGAGAATTCATGAGAAGACCAGGGCTCTTTTTTTATTGGTGAATTCTTTAAATATGTTGAATTACATTGTGAGCTCTGAACATAATTGTTATGGAAATATAATTCCCATAAGTTACTTTTTAATGTTCTCTAGTTAGGTATTTAATGATTTCTGTAATTGTATTTTTCAGCAGGCTAGTTGCTGAATGTACCAGCAACTGTTGAATATGATTCTTTGATTGCTGGATTTCATTTCTTCAGCATACTAAAATTATCAGTTTACATCAAGTTATTCAAAATAAGCACTCTTACTAACCTGGTAACAGATTATTTTTTCCATCAATACAAAACATCTATATGGTTGGTGCACCTTACATTTTCGTGGGTGCTCCTACATTTTCTATAATGCTCCTAAATTCTTTAGCCCTGAAGTTGTCTAGGAATTAGAGGAACCAGGAAGTGCCGACTGCTTGATCACAACACCAGAAGCACAGAGGCCAGCAGCAGCACCTGAACTACGGCGAGCGCACGAAACATCAATAGCCACATAAATATAGGGACGCGACAGATCCACCACACTTGATGGCAGGGCGGAGCCACCAGGATCTGCACCTCCAGAGGTACAGTTGCATGTTGCTGTTTGTCTTCACGCCCAGCAGATATGTTTTCACCTCTTTTGAGACAAAGAGCATTTTAACACCGAACATGGACAGACATTTGGGAATGCGTTACTGAACAAAAAATCATTCAAATGTGGCTGTGGATAATTAAGAAACACAGTCACACAATTAATTGCAGGCAGCTAATGGTCAGGTCTAATATGGCTCTGTTCAAAATTTTAATAAAAAGGTACTTCTCATGACAGCTAAAATGATCAAAGTGAGACTCAACGTGTGTGGACTTGCAGATTTGATTGTACGCCACACAAAATAGAAAATATAAAGAATAAATTAAACCTCTCCGATTAAGCGTTACTTAAGTGCACCAATTGGCAATATGCGTATTAACTACTCACCATGAAAGAAGCCATGACAAAGGCTACCGAGGGAACCAAAGAGGCCCCCTTCAACACGCAGCAACGTAGCTCGATGGGTTAATCTTGGATCTCCAGACCTAAAAGAGGACTTGATCGTTCGTCAGTCCCTGGGCAACTCAGCACCACACTCTGTGTGCATGCAGATATTTTCCCAGGCCTAAACCCCTAACAGCATCCTAGCGGTGACGGTCCTCATCCAAGAACAGGATTAAAGCAGAGGGAGATCATAGTAAGTACTAAATCCACCTTCTAGCACGCTGAAATGGTGGGCAGTCCCAGGACTACTTCAACAGGTTCAACGTGTGACACAGATAAGATGGGATTTTGGACACAACTTCCAAAACAAACCAAGAATTCAAGAATTCATAGCCTCTTGTTTGTGATCTGGGGTGAGGAAGAAATCAGCTCAATAAGCTGATTGACAATCACGGTCACACAGCTAATGTGACCATGTCCACATCAACGATAGTAAATATGAAGGGCATCGGTTGGCTCATGTTGGTAAATGTAAACATATATCCACAATTCATCCAACTGAATAATCAAGCAGAACATGTCCTTTTCAAACATACTTTAAAAGATCAAAAGTCAATATTTGACAGGAAGTCATCAAGTAAAAATAAAAAAAGGCCAACCACAGTCAGCATGCTGATAATGGTCATTCATTAATACATGAATATGTTGTGTTCATACATTAATTATATGCACAAACACTACATATTCTGCCGAACCAATAATAAGCACAGCTTTTAATTCTTCTCAATGATGACCTTGAAAGGGAGGCAAGAGAAAGCGTAAAAGGGATAGAGAGAGAGAGATTTGTGTTTGTACAACCCTGTGCTTCAACATGATTGGTTCTAGCGTTCCTTTAAGTGTATATTACAGTTCTATTTTTGTTTTCGTTTCCCGCTGAGGAGCACCCAGTGTTCGACCAATCAGCACCTCTTTTCAAAATGCAGTACTCCACTCTCCGCTTCATTTACGCGCAGAACATGACATGTTGACTTAAGCTTTAGTACAAGGCCCTACTTGTGGGCATTATATTTAAGGCATTGTAAAATGTGCCTATTGTTAATGTACAATGCACCTCAGGTTGTGTTAGTTTCATGGCTAAACTCTTTTCTAAATTTCACAACTACAGCAGGCACATTGAAATTGAATATGAGAGGACAAGTATCAGATAATAAGCACCATCCACTTATGAACAACAATTCAGGGGCGCTCTCCTGTCCCAACAAGGATGGGGCAGAGTGTTAAAGTATTTATTTAAAGTTAGTTCAAAAATCCTAACATTGCATGTGCAGTCTTTTATCTGTTCATGATGTTGTTCCAGTGCTCATTATCAAGCTGTATGGAGCCAAAAGTAATGCTGATAACAGAATTTCTTACAGTCAATACAATCACAGTACTGCAGTATGTTGTCACAACATTATGTTCCCCACATTCTTCCATTCTGCTTCTTTCAGTTTTGCTCATTGGTTTCAATTTCACTTTATTTGTCCGGATCCTTCCTCTCCAGTGCTATCATGGTATATGAGGCCCTATGATAACTTTCTATGAGCAGCAGCAAAGTGATGGCTCAGTGCCGCAGCTCCACAGAGGCATCAGTGGAAACATTTGCAGTACTTAGAGAGTGAATACCGAATCATTCATGTGCAAAGCACAGAGCCCCTGACTCAAACCTGAGGACAAAAGCACCAAGCGCCTGCTGCACAATATTGACTACGGACCGGAAAACATTTGAGCTGTCCTTGCTTCGCTTGTCTTGCCTCATTGAGGTCCACGGCTCACAGGTTCATTTATTCATGAATTTTTTTATACAACATACTCTACATTGTGTTGGAAAGAACATTGCTGATAAAATGTATTTTACTCGACAAATGTGTTTCTGTTTTAATAATCGTATGGTTTACCCATAGAGTGGTTGAATTTAAGTCTACCAAGATTTTCTTTGGTTGACTAATTTGGTCCCTACATCTTAATACATCTTAATTGAAGTTAGAATTCATTGCAAAAGTTAAATACAAAATGGAACATATTAATTATGGTTGACACTGACAATATTATTTTAAATGTAGAAAGTTGATACAGTTAATTTACACTCATTTCCTGAAGAATATGAGTACTGGTGTTCAGTGAGGCAACTGTTCTCTCCATGCAGTGAATGCAGTTTGTCCTTGATCCCACTTTTGAAAGAACAGGATCAAATGCCATATCCTCTTTATTTACAGGAAAGTGCCAGCGTCGGCATTCATGCATGCATATGTAACGGATGCTGCTGCGCCAGACATTGTATACCACCTGGACGTGTCCTCGCAGGTCCTAGTTTGACCGTGTGTAAAAGAAAGCAAACCATCCCAGCACACCTCACCTCAGCTGAGCTTTTCACTACACAGACATAAGAAGCGATGCTTTGTGGGGAACGGAGGAGGCACGTTAACTGGTTAGAACTATAGTATGCTATTCCTGACTCTAGAGTTAGAAATCAGTTTCTAACTAGCATCGTTATAAAACACACCATTTTCAATTTGTGTGTTTTTCTTTTTTTAAATACATCACATAGTTTATTTTAACAGTACTTCAGGTCAAACCTCAACGTATGTTACACAAGAAGACCATGGAGTAGAAATACAAAAGCCACAAGACTCCTACGGAGTCAATTGAGTTCCATGGGATTTCAACGCAGTGTCTAACACGAGAAAAGATCGTTGGAATACTAATGTGTATGTGAGGAGGAAGGCGACATGTCAGCGGCTCACGCCACTCTATTTGTTAGCCGTAAGCTGTGCCGTTTGGAAGGCAAACAAAAAGGCAATTCCAATAAAGCAAGAGAGAGAGAAAAAACCCTAAGGATTTAAATCCTGCTTCAAACACAGAGGGTTGAATGGAAGACCTGGGTTTTTAGGGGACTTGAAACATAAGCGTACTGCATTGTACTTCGAGTCCGTTTGGCTCCTTCCTGCCAAACCTCTCTCTCTCTCTCTCTCTCTCTCTCTCTCTCTCTCTCTCTCTCTCTCTCTCTCTCTCTCTCTCTCTCTCTCTCTCTCTCTCTCTCTCTCTCTCTCTCTCTCTCTCTCTCTCTCTCTCTCTCTCTCTCTCTCTCTCTCTCTCTCTCTCTCTCTCTCTCTCTCTCTCTCTCTCTCTCTCTCTCTCCCTCCCCTTCAAACTCTTTTTTTCTTAACCTCCCTTTTTTCCGAAATCTCTTTATCACAAAGGAGATTTCTCTGCATAATCACAAGTGGTTTTGTGGAAGGTCAGAGAGGACGACGGCATGTAAGTGGTTTATGAGCACCAATCTTAAAGCCCAGTGCATTCTCTCTGCTGGAATACAAAGCGGAGAGCTTTTGGATGGCCATGTTAAGGAGCAGGAATAAACCTGTAAAGGTTGAAGTTTTAGTACGAACTTCTTAAAGGGGTAGTGAAACCGAAATCCTTTTTTCTTGTTGTTGTTGCTGTTTCATGCCTTATTGTGTTATATGATCCTCAACATAGTAACCTATGTCATTTTGTCACTGTTACAAAAATAAGTCATTTTATTTGTGACGCACTTCAAATACATCATCGCTCATCACAATGATGGCGTGGGTTATAACCATGAGGATAACACATCCCCTATCATTCCTACAACTCTTGGCCCAAAGCATTATTTTTTTTTTATCTCATATTGTTCGATTGCAAGCTGAAACAGGGGGTTCACTTGCACGTTAAGAATAACATTTGAGAATAAATCGAAATTGCCAGGATGTTTTTTCTCTCTTCTATTGCCAGTAGATATATGCAATGCCTTCTTATGTGAAACATTAGCGCTCCCCTCAAGACGCATATACAGGTCACTCCCATTCAAATCTTGGAAGGTTTAGTCATTGTTTAGCTTGGTAGTATTAGCCAGAGGCTAGCTTGATGGTTTTAGCCCTGGGATAGCTTGATCGTTTCAGCCCTGGGATAGCTGGATAGTTTTAGCCCTGGGTTAGCTTGGTAGTTGTATTCCTGGACTAGCTTGGATGGTTGAGTCATGTCTAGCTTGTTCGTTTTAGCCGGGGGTTAGCTTGGCACTCCTGTAGGACAGGATGCGTGTTGATGAATGGAACCAGCTATCTCAAACATTGTCAGGTTGAGCATGTCAAACTATCCTCTAGAGGCAGCCCTGCATTTCCCACAAATGTACTGAATCATCCAAACAGACAGCGAAAACAATCACAGCGTCAGGTGTATATTCTAAAGATCCTCCTTACTGTCGGTGCACCCCAGATTTGATTTTGTACCGCTGTTGGCCATTGGGCTTAAACTGTTGCTGTGGCTGTTTTTAGTGTGCATTTTTCATCTCCGATGCAGAATATTGACAACAGCAAGCAGAAGGATAGATAATTGATTCAAACCTAAAACCCATTATGATTTTAGGCCATTTAGACATTACATTAAAAACCAATTAATAATAACTGTCCCTCTCTCAACTGTGTTGATACAGGGAAAAGGTCTTCCTGCCTTCTTCGTTCTGATAATTAAAATACCTGTCATTTGCATGGCTGCTCGTGTGGGCTATCACAGTATTCAGCTGACAGGTATACAGGCTCAGAGTAAAGTCATCACCAAACTAATTATATTTGGATTTGTTCAATTATGTACAGGTGAGTTCCCTGAGACCAAATTGTATTTTCTCTATTTCTATTTTTTCTATAGCTTTATTGTTATATTTTGGATGTTTGGAGTCAAGTCAGGTTCGCATGGACTACCACTTCCCTGCCCTCTCCTTGCCATTACCATCTGTGTTCACTAATCTAGACAAAACTGATAAAATGGGACAATGTGGATGACACAAATTCATAGTGAGAGTAGCTGTACACCGTGGAATACTGAATTCCGCTATGTTGTTTACAAGGCAGACAGAAAAAGCCAAGTCTGAAACATACTACAGTAGAGGAATTAATGTCCATGTAAACGTAATCAGTAGTCATGATCTATGATGACTTAATAAAAGCTAAAAACATCCTATTCAAGTGCTATATTGCATGGTAACTGAGGCCAAACTCGACTGAAAGACAAAATCGCAGAGGGCACTGTGAGCATACTTCCGTATGTCTGAATGGCTTTGTATTTAAGCAGATTTCTTTAAGGGTCAAAACCAATTTGTAATTATAACTGTGGAATGAATGTACTGCACTCAATGGAGAAGTGTTGGGAGCCATCATACAGATCCTAACAGAGGAAGCTGAGTAGTCTGATGTCATTTGAAGTTAAACTCTTATCTTAGCCAAATAGTTCCCTGAAGGAGTGCCTTGGTGGAGTGCAGCCTGCTTCATGGTAGCCCATAGCCCCATAGTTTTCTCATCTGTAGCCCTCTCTGTATTTCGTATTAGCACACACATTTGCTCTCCGCTAGAGACATTTCACTGTGAATCTCCATTGCCAGGTTCAGATGCAAAATATCAAATATCAAAATATCCAATTTGTATCCCAATAACAGCAGTCCTTCCCCTGGCTGCAGCTTCCCATTTGTAATGTATTGTATATTGCTCATCTCAAGCTTCCTCTACATCTACGACTTCAAAAGGATGTTTGTCCAGCCTTCCAAGGCATAAATGCAGTGTTTTACTCCAAAACAAACAGATAGAGCAAACTGCAAAAAGGGTGGATTAAAAGGTATGTGTCTAGTTACTATAGTTGGTACAGTGGCCAGAATTGGTAGTCGCAGGAGGACCAGGGGGTAAACATGCTGGACAAAGTCCTGAGCTGGGAGTAAACTTCAAATGTCCATTTCTAATGCAGTGATGGGGCCTCTCCAACCCTGCACCTCGCCCTGGAGGAAGGACATAGTTCTAAGGTTAACTCAGGTGACTATGGACTAAAGAGTTAACATCTCATCAATATTCTGATGACTCCAACCAGCAGGGCCTCATCCCAGCTGATTTTATTCAGTCACATTATAGATATCTTATGAATTCTGCTGTACCTCTTTTTGGCAGGGCTACCTGAGCAATATGGGCTAACAACAGTTATATTTCTAGCTAGACTTTCCTGTAGCTTGTTGCTGGGAGGAGTGAGAGCGTTCTATTGTGCCATATATGGCAACATATATTCCAACATATATTCCCATATATATACATGGCACAAAGTCCAGATATGGTACCATATATCCCCATTTGTGGCACCATATATGGGCATATGAGTGATGTCATTTATGAGTCCATTAAGTGCCAGTCCTTCATATCAGGTGTCCTACCTGTGTGACCAGGGGCTCCAGCAGCCTCTCTACTGTCAGGGTGCGGATCTCCAGGCTCTTTGGGTCCCATTTCAAGAGGATGGGGGACGTGGCGGTCGTCATGGTTTCTGATGGGAATCAAGAGAAACGCAACAGTTACAGAGGTTTATGCGTACAAGATCGTTAGCGTATAAGTACAGATATTTATTTTGGATTGAATTCTGTAGGGAAGCATATGATCCATTTAACATGCAAAGGACTGGATTAAGATCAAGATTGGACTGGATCTAAAACAAAACATGATATTTCTCCACATTGAGTCAGTGCTGAATATAACTAACATTGGCCATCATTCATTAACCGTTAGCAGAAACTGATGGTAACTGTGTGCATGAACACACACAAATTGTCACACACACACTTCCTCGTTAAAGCATTAAATTATTAGATGATTTGAAAATAGATTTTTTTCTCTGACAGCTGTAACAATTACAGATATTTAATCTGTGACATTCATAAATGATTTCCGCTACAATTTATGCAAACAGAGTGGAATGTTGTTGAGAATAGTACAGCAATTTCCACAACAAAGCTCATGCAGGTAATTATGGCCAGCTTTTCAATTGGATAAAAGGCAACGCAGCAATTAGACTTCATGGCATTTACATCAAATGGCATGTCTTGCTGCACTACAGAAATTGGCACATGCTGCATTATATAGGGGGACAGGGTGATTCATAGGGTGGTGTTTTGTTGGTTTGTTTCTGAAAAGAATGAACTCATCAGCTCGTTGAGTTTTAAACAGGGTTTTCTAAAACTATGTTGGTTGCATTTAACAACACAATAGCAGGAGCCAAAAAACGGCAATGTCGTTTTTGTGCGTACGCAATTCTATTTCAATTAGAACATATATGGTGTTTTCTATGGTATGCATAAAGTATTTGGGTTCCTAATGATCCTATCTCCACACACATGGCTCACAACACTAGTTGAATGTACCCCAAATGGAGGTACAAGTAATCTCACCAAGGGTACTGAAGGACATGGGTACATGGGTACTATATCTTGCATGTAAATTTAGTAGCTGATACTTACTTTTAGTGCCATGTCATTGAGGCTGAATTTTAAGGATTTTAATCTAAAAAGCATACAGCCATAGGGTTCAATTTCCTTTGCACAGTAAAGATTAGATAAAGATTTGTTGTTGCGCATTTGATGAATAGATTTTATTTTATATTTCATACAACAGAATTTAGAAAATGTTGTCCGTGGGTTCGAAATGAATGCGTGTCTATTGCATGCATTCATGCAATATGCACACATTTGTGCTTTCAATCGCTCATACCAGTGCTTTAAAAGCATGTCTCGCAATTACAAAATTCCTTGTATTTACAATTTTGTCTTAGGTACTCACAAAATCTAGAATCTAGAATTGTTGTACGAGTCACGTATGATCGCAAAAAGTGCAGTCGGTGATACCTGCAGTACCAGTCCCATTCGTACACACAGATCCCCAAACTGAACATAAGCTTTACTCAATTAATGACTTTTCAAGCACTTGCAGCAAACACTTGCATAAGCCCAGTCCATAGCCCATGCCAAGAAGGACAACTGGATAAGAGGATGAGCATAAAACAGGAGAGATTTGGGTCGGCCGGCACTTCGTTCTGGCCTGGGAGGGGGATGCAAAACTGGGCCGTGGTACAACATCTTTGCATTATTGATGAAGCCACACAACCCAACCTTAATTTATGTTCTCACAGTGCAAAACGTTGTCTGTTGACGTCATTGAACTCTCGAGACGCAAGCAGGATTAGCAGATTAACTCTGAAATAGCAATGGCAAGAGATTAATTGTATATGTTCTTTGAATTAAGTCTAAATATTGATGCTTTGATAACGTTGAAAAACAATGAATATCCTCCTTTAGATTCCGTTTTTGGCCGTGTTGATATACGTTGAAATTAAACTTCTACGCTCGACAATACAGTATCTTTCTGAGCAGTCAATATGATCTAAAATGATTTATATATTACTACACATAAATCATTGGTGACCATGTAGCCAACATTAACAATAATCAACACTGATTAATGAATGAAAACATTTAATCTGTCTTTGTGGTAGCAGTTGTACTATTAGCATGAGGAGTAGGAGGTAAACTAGCTAAGGAGCTTATGCTGAGCTAAATGTTGGAAATGGGAAGTGACATGATATTTCATATCAAAGAAGAGAAAGAGTGGAAACCATGTATGAAAGAATTTGGATGGATTCATAAGAATCTGTATGTCAGTAGAGTATGTCACCCGCACCTAAATTATAAAGGAGAGACGAGTTGCCCGGGTGTGTAGTTCAACTTCATTAAAGAACGCTCCCTAATGCCATCGAACAAAGAACTCCCGATGCTTGATTTATGGAGCCCAGCGCTTCATGTCATTAAATGCCTCTCTTAAATGGTCTTAAATCACTCCACAGCTTCCCAATGAGCTGACAGAGCGTAGCTCCAAGTGACTGTTCACAAAGTCCAAATTAACTCAGATCTCTTTCCACTAGAAGTGCATAACAATCAAATGGGGGGGGGGTGAGGCGCACAGGTCTACTTCATTACATGGGGGAGGTTTCAACACAGGCAAAGGGGGATCTCCAGCAGTGAGTCAACTTGCCGCTGATGTATTAGAAAGAAAATAACAGTGTGATCAAACATACCAGAGGGGCGTGTTAATGCAACTGTTGTTCACTGTCCATAATGGGATCCGTCTCTGACACAGAGGGGAGGAAAGGTTTCTAATTTGTAAACATAAGCAAAAACTGCATATGATGAGTTGTTCAGCAAGAAGCCATTACTTTTACTGGACCCAATGAATGGACCCTTTCCACAGAGAAGTCCCAGCAGGGTAAACACTGCTGTATCTTTAATAAGGGGTGCATTACAGGTAGGTTTTAAAGTGTGCACTAGTCTAGGGAAGTAACCATATGTTGTCCATGCACAGTTGTCCACACAGAGCCAGTATTCATTTCAAGCTCTTTTTCTACCCTGTTGCAAGACAAATGGTTCCATAAATAATAATAACCATCATGAGACAAAACATGGATTGACAGTTGGATGTATTTTGTATATGTCACAAACAAGATATAATAATAGATAGCCATTGCCCTGAGTCTCTCAAAGACGGACAGAAATATAGAAAACTGGTTGTTTACGAGTAGCGGCCGTCTTCACAGTGAAAGCTTTGAGTGAAAAAGGGACAGTGTCCTCTTCTACCTCCTACACAATACACAGCAACCCAGGTGACTGATGTGACACAGGTTCACCATTTGCTAGCATGTCGCGGTGTCGTAATGCCACAAACTGCCCCTTCAGCACAGGCTCTAACTATAGGCTTTAATGGATAACCCAGCTAATCATGCTGAAGCATAAACAATGGGCAATATCACAAAATAACATTGTACTGTTTATTAAAGTAAACACCTTTTGTTATACCACATTTAAGTAAAATTAGACAGGTTAATATATGGTAGCGGCTCCTTAAAAATAATTAGGCTATATTCACAGTTAATGATAACTTTGTATTATTTGTAGGAAAAAGTAAAGCAGCCAGATTGCTATTAAAATAATCACTAGAATATTGTAATTGCCTTTCATAAATTGTGCTTAGTCAGCTAAATATTGGTAAAATTAAAGTAATGATCACAAATAAAGCAAGATAATAAGTAATAATGCATCATGCATTATAATTGATGTGAGTGCTCCTCTAACCACACTTGGGACCCTGATGAGAACTAAATAAAGATTAGCCATTTCATTAGCTGAGCGATGTTGACTCTGGCCTCAGAGACATGATGTCTTCGTCGTAAAGACGTGTTAAAGGTGCTGTACCTAAGATCTGAGGGTTGAAAAGAGAGATAAAACAGCAACTAGCAGCAGAAGATAGCAAGATCAGGAAACTAAAGAACCAAAACATTTCTCCTCTTACGTTTCTCCACTATTGAGAAATGTGCGGCAAGATGGATTCCCCAAACCAATCACGGAAGAGATGCCCTGATAGGTCAGGAATGAGCCAGGAGCGGTCTCAAATCAACTTGGTCCCATACAGAGGCAGGCGCAGTCAACTGGATACTTTTTCTCACAGCACCTTTAATGCTGGCCGACCTCATATATTCATGTAAGCCAAAACAATTCCAATAGATGACTGAGAGAGAGAGAGAGAGAGAGAGAGAGAGAGAGAGAGAGAGAGAGAGAGAGAGAGAGAGAGAGAGAGAGAGAGAGAGAGAGAGAGAGATCCAATTTTGGCAAATCCAAAGATCCAAACAACAGCTGTTCATTAAATCAGTAAACAAACAAATAAACAGAACTACTTAGTGCCTGCCAGGGACTGGGTTTGAGGCTGGGATTAAAATGAGAGCAGTCGGAGAGGCGACTGGGTCAGAGGGTGCATCACTGGAATCTAAACAAGGATCATTAAAATAAATGAACTCATAGGTGCATGCATGGGCACCATCATAAAAATGGTGTATAATGTATGGCCCTATGAAATAACATTACAAGTATAATCAGAATATTCACCACTGCCTCAAACTCCACAAAATAGTACAGGCCTAGCCTCGTTCCAAAGATATCTCTTCTCAGAATGCCTGGAGTGCGGTGCTCCTGTGAGAGTGACAGGCAAGAGAGAGGGCGGGACTCTCAAGCATGCTTGGGAGGGGTTGGAGAGAGGTAAAGGTACTTTTATTGTCACGTACATACATATAGTGAAATTTTTCCTCTGCATTTAACCCATCCCTCAAGGGAGCAGCGGGCAGCCAATCACAGCGCCCGGGGAGCGGTTGGGGTTAAGTGTCTTGCTCAAAGATACCTCGACATAGTTAGGGTTGAAGTCGGGGCTCGAACTAGCAACCTTCCGATTTGCCGGTTGCCAGTCCACCCCCCTTAACTCCTGAGCTAATGTCCCTCCCTCCATCTCCCAGACAAGAGAGATGGAGGACTTCCGATAGAGGGATATCCGTTTCCTGTCGGAAGCTGGTTGGTGTGCACAGCTCATAGGAGTAAGAGAAAGGAAATTGCATTACGGTAGAAGTAACCGCTACAATTCATGACCCTCTCTCAGCCTAGCTTAGTCCTAATATGAGAGACCTCTTATTGTTGATGGTAAACAGACCAAATCATGAAAGGTAAATCCTGCTGATTTTCAAATGTCTTGTAGCAAACACAAGTTCTAGTCAAGGGGCTAATCTCTACCTGGCTGGGGGCCATTGCTGGCCACAAATACACAATTTTCTGAGAACTTTTCATTTTAACAGGTGCAGCTTTAGATGGAGCCTTCAGGGTCATAAAGTGCTCAGTGTTGTCCAATTAAATAATGTAGATTCCTACACGACTCAACAGAATTCAATCGAAACCGCCGTCTGTTAGTTACCCCTACCTATACATGGAACCTTCACCTGTGTTCACCCTGCTTTGGATAAAATCATTGGCGTCATGCCAAAGAGGTACCAATGATGTTGAGAAGTGTGATAATCGAGTGTTCTTATTGCACAGGTATTCAACCAGAATTGCCAATGTTTTGTTTCCCTGCTGTGTATCTCTATGTCTACGTACGGCCCTAAAGGTGAGCAAATGACAAAGAAAATAAATGAATTCCAAACTTCACTATCAAAATGTTCACAACAAAATGTTCAGTTTAGTCATTCCAAATATCATCTCGAATGTCAATTTCAACTTCATTCTGTACAAAAATAGTTTATTGTCCAACGTCAACATTTTGAGTTTTAAAACTTAAAAAAGCTGTTCTCCTTCCAAGTGGCCCGAATGCTATTTTCTGTAGAAGGCTGTAGACCCGAAGGGATGAAAACAGCATAAGCCCCTGGTGCAGCCAGAGCTTTAGTTAGTCCATCAAAGACTATTCTCGCGGACTTCCTTTGTCCAGCGCTCATTCACTCACCCATTGATCTAACACTGTGTGTGTGTGTGTGTGTGTGTGTGTGTGTGTGTGTGTGTGTGTGTGTGTGTGTGTGTGTGTGTGTGTGTGTGTGTGTGTGTGTGTGTGTGTGTGTGTGTGTGTGTGTGTGTGTGTGAGTGTGGAAACAATACGTCTCCTGCATGTTTAGTCTGTGTGACTATATGCAACTGTGGCAAACTGATTTTTATTAAAAGATCTATCAAAAATGCCTGACGAAGGAACTCATCATACTTCTATTTATCCATTCATATATGGAATGAATTGTGTCTGAGGTATTTCCATCCGTGTTGCCCATGACCGTGTCAGAAGTGCCCTCTGATACCTATACACCTGTTACAGTCACCTAACCATTGTCCAGCCATAGCCTGAGCATCTCAATCGAGCAACAGACATAGGCAGCATGTAGGTTGGGAGGCAGTCACCCAATACCCTGGCCTGGCAGCAGTCACTATTTGCTTTGCTTAGTTCGACATTGCTGGACCTTGAATATCAACACGGTGTAGGGGCAATGATTCAGAGCCAACACAGCCCATTGGCCTTTAAAGAGAAAGTCAAGTGCTTAATTAAGAACCCATAAAACATCATCAAAAGTGTTTCCGCTATGTTGGTAATATTTCAAAATACAAAGGAATGGGTTGGCGATTGTGTATTGATTGAGAACACAACCAACCACACATGTTGTTGACCCATCACCATTCTAGTCAATGGGAAGAATTGGGATTTCATTTTTGTAATATAAGGCAATCTTTTTTTTCATTCGGTTAGGATCCCAGTAGCTACTTAGTCTCCATGTTTTGTATTTTACGAGGTCCTGTTTGACAGTTACAATTCAATTTTTTTTATTAAGGTTTGAGTAATAATGAGTTTTGGCCATAGACTACTGCAAGGTGGTCGTTCAAGTCACGCCATTGATGTGCCAAACATGGATAGTTTCTGTTGCTGGGTGCAAAGTATGGCGACTGACGTCACGGACGTTACCTCCATCATTTCTACTGCCATCAGGTGGAAGAATTCAAACATGAGATATGAGTGAATGAAAGAAGGAATGAAGGAGTTGACCTAGCCTTCTACAGCTCATTACCATCACAGGCCCGAAGCTCTGTGCTGCGGTTGAATCTGGCACACGTGACTTGAAACCATACAATTGTCCGGGAACTGATAATAGATAGCCTGGTGTTTAGCAGTAGAAAAATGTATAGGCCTACATATGAAAAAACCAAGATAGAAATCAAGACACTAATCCCACACAGTAAATCGGGGCGTCACAGCAGAAAGTATGAGACAGTAACAGGAAGAGAGAACATTTTAAATAAGAGGAAGAACTTCGAAAATCGAACCTATATAAAAAACCATCCTAATATCCCAGTAACAGGATAATAACATGAGAGGGAGAGTTGTGGGAGTGGGTGTTGAGTGTGAACACAGGGGAAGATGTGTGGGTGGTGGCAGTCAATGTTACAATAACCAACAGTGTCCCGTCTCCCCTGATCCATGTGATATCGACCACCATGACCAATTTCTACAATCCAGCTGGTGTGTCATGTGACCTGGGCCTATTTGTTTTGTAACCGTTTGTAGTTTATTGCCCATTAAACAATATTATTAGATTAGGTTCTGCTAATGTCAGCGCTCTTCTGAAATTATGCTGATGGCATGGCCACTGTTGGAGACAAATGTGACCAGAGGTAATTAACTCGGCGGCAAACTGCACATATGGGTGTGTGTTGCCGTATGCGAGTATGCCTTTGTGTACGTGTGTGTGGTTTTGTGTGTAAATTATTTGTTTAGAGGCTGGTTTTATTATGGACAGGAAATGCAGTTGGCTTTCTGGAGCTTTCCCATCAGTAGTTAGGATACAGATGGAACATCCCATGATACTGGGGGTGAGGAAGGTAAACACCCTCACTACACAGACAAAACTCATCTCCTGCTTCTCTCTCCTGCTCCCCCCCCCCCTCCCCCTCCCTCCTCACAAACAACAAAGTCCATTCTGTCGGACAGCAGCTGCCATTTCAAAATGTTTATATTCTTCCCTCCTGACCTCTTCGTTGTGGCAGGTCGGTGGAGTTAGGAATGCATAATAATCAGTATTTCAAACTGCTGACATCTCTAATGTAAAAGACCATAGTCCTTGACAACAATTGAAGCCTACAGCTCCCACTTCATCGACTTAGCCTTCGCTCAGAGTCAGCAGACAATACTAGTCAGCAGGAGACAAAACATTATTTCAGTAACAATAAGAAAATCGTATAATTAGTGTTGGCACTGTGCTTTAATTATTATTATTATTAAATGTTACACTTTTAAATGTACTTGGTCAACAACGGTTTGTTCTTTTTTAATTAAGCTACTTAAAGCGCACCTCCTGGGGCTACCCAGGCTGAAGTAACAGTATTGCTTTTGAAAACATGTCTACCAAATATATTTATTTAATTTTGTCTCGAAAATGAATAAACAACGTCAACATTTGGACTTAAAGTTCTGAGATGTGGCATCTTAATGCAACACTTGCAAGGCTGGATGGTGAAAATGCTGGCAGTAACTGTGGGATAAATGTATTGTAGAGGAGAGTTCAGTTAGACACCACTAAATATCTCAAATTCACAAAACAGCCTTCATCACATGTTATGCTAATGCCAAGCTAGGTTTTTTTCTATTTTGATCATTTTCTTCAGGTTGCTACGGCGATACATACATACCCCAAAAATATTTGTGATTTTGTTTGAATGAGTAAATGGTTTTCTGCTGTTCTAAGAGCCCTTAAGAGTGATATTATCACAGACCACCAGGCAGAAATAGTGATCCTCTGAGTATACACTGTATTGCAGGTATATAGGCTTAAGCAAAACCTTTCTGGCAATTCCCAACACACTCCTATTTAAAAACACACGGGTTCAGCAAAATGTTTGAAATCTTTCCCAACAGCCCAAAAGATTACCCTCACAACCAACCTACCTCTCCACAAATAAATCAATAGAACGCAAGACGTCATTGAAACACTGCAATCCCTACATAATATCCTGCTGAATAGAATAACGCTGATGACAACATTCCATTGTATTCCTTGTGTACACAAGGAATACAAAACACACTAACACCTAAAAAACACACTAACACCTTCCCTGAAAGCATCTGAGGATGGAGCTTGTAATACGCATTGGAGAGGATTTTCCACTAAGACATGACCAGCAGCGTTAATGGTTATCCTGTCCATCGAGAACATGAAGTACTTTACAGGCTATGCAGCTAGGCTCTTGTGTGCTGGATGAGTGCTCCATCGTTTTTCTTCATGGGGAGAATGCAGAAGCATTTGAATGATTACAAATTATGCATGTGAATGATCTGTTTCAACATATAGAACAAATGTGGCACCATTCCGTTTAGAAAAACAGCAGAAATGCACTAACGATTGATGACAGAATAATTTTCACCAGCACGAGGGGTATGATATGACGGCTGCAGTTAACTTTTTCGGGATCATCTTTAATGTTTTTTTTCCTTACATTGTATAACCTACTAGATAAACGGCCAAGAACGTGCTAAAAAAGAAAATGATTGGATATTGCCACTGCCATTACACAAAGGGCCACAAATGGTTATCAAACAACAATAAGTAAATTTATTGAAAGCAAAACATAACAGCAAATTGCACACAAAAGAGTCAATCCACCACCCACACAAAAAAAAAAGGTATAGACTTTTCCTTCTGGAAGCCAAGTAATACTGCGGTATCACTCATTAAACACCACATCCTCCCAATGGAATGTCCCGCGGTTACAAATCCACAATTTCCCGACACGACAATTTGACTATTAAAGACGACGTCGACTTAATGTCTTTCTATCGAAGATTCAAATCAAAGGTTTGAGGTCACCCCAATTTCACATCCATCAACAATGAAATTCTAGTGGTGATTCCCAATATATGTGTAATGAGAGTCAATTCACAGTTAAATGTGGGTTCTACTGACAATAAAAGCTATTCTGCAAGAGGCCAAATGGACATAGATTAACTGCACAACTATATCACAAGGTTAATACCAGGATACAAAAGCAAGATTAATACCTCCAGCATAATAATTCAGGGGAGGAAGAGGTTGAATACCAATTTAGCTATCCTTTGCATATAGTTATTCATTTTTTTATGTATTTTACCAGTATGCTATCAAAAAGTATAACAATGGAGACATAATGATGCAACTCCCCTCCTTATTTAACTGATTATCTGGCAAGATGGGAATTAAGATCTGTTAGACCTTGAAAACATGAAGAAAACGGCAAGATAAAGAACAGGAATTAGGGATTATTATTACATAATTATTTTGGGCTTGGAAGTAATGAAGTAAGTAAGTAGGAAGTAATGAAATGTAATGTCAGAGCTTTTGGACAGCTAAGGTCAATCTGAAAAGGGCACAATGCAGTAGCACAGGATATATATATATATATATACATACATACATAAATATCATGGTGCTTCTGCAAAAGCATTAAAGCCATCTCGGTTTGAGTAAACAGATTTCCTATAGCTCAAAATGGTGCAGTAAAAACCTCTAGCGGAAATGTTGACGCTCTGCAGTTTAACACACTTTTGTTAGGAAGAAGAAGCGGTAAAACTTTGAGAAGTAACTTTGAAAGTGTGCTTGCTGTGCATATATGAGGCATCTGGGCTTTTCCTCCAGATGACACTCTACCTCTGACTTTTACAATCCCTGTCATCTGTCATTATGAAGAGCTTATGTGCTGACAACGCAATGGCCCAGATTCAGAGCTCGGATCTATATTTGAGAGAAAGAAAAACTCATGGGCACATAGCAAGAGGGAGAGTCTTGTGAAGCAGCCAGGGCCTGACCTGTCATATCACCGCTCTCTAGAGAGACACATTGACAATGGTCCCAAACTGAGGGTTCTCATTTCACTCTTCAGATCAATGGGATCTGACATTGAAACATACTCTAGGCCGCAGCCATATCCATCAATATCCTCACACATTGCTAGTCTGGCTCTCAGGAGTCTGAACACTGTTCTTGCAGACAGGGAAATGCTCTTGAGGTTGTCAAAGCAAATCTAATTATCATGACTATGTCCCGCCTATGCAAAACTACGATTGTATGTCACTTGGTGTAACCAAAATAAAAATCAAATGACCACATGGACGGAATTAAAGACAGGCCATCCTTATCTTGTTTCTGATTGGTTCAAATAAGTGCCAGGTGGCCAGTGAAACAGTGATGGTGGCACCCCTGTGGTTTAATGGTATGTTTAGTTATTCTCCCTGAACAATGTCCCAAAGACAGCCTGTTCTCCAACACCAGGATCCGCATCACAAATGTGTCAGTCCAGTCGATGGGAAGTTATCGTCTACAGCTGGCTGGGCAAGCTAACTACTAACATGTAGTCCACGGCAAGCAGCTGTGTATTTCAACAAATCAAGTAATCAATTCAGGAGCTGTTAAAGACAAATTACTAAATGTACCTACATCAATTCACATGACATAGAATGATATTAATCTAATAAAATCAGTAACACCATATTTCCAATTACTCACATTAGAAGAAGTCTTGTAGATTGTATCTCTAACCTACTTATTTATAAACGGACAAATTGAGATTCCCTTTCTAGCGTGATTGAAGGTTTGAAGAAAACTCCAAGAGACAGTCAGATAGGTAATTAATAGGCATAGACCCCAACCTAGAAACTGCATTCAGAGGCAATAGGTCTCTACCATTAGTGCAAATGGACCTTAAACATGGAGGACAGAAAGGTCCACCATCTACCATAAAAGGTTAATATACAGATAGACAGACAGAGAGAGACAACACAATGGGTGGGGGAGGTGGTGTTGGGCCATGACTGGAAGCATTTTTACTTCTCCCAGATGGCGACAATATTACAGGTTACAGGAGAGAAGAGAGAGCGAGAGGCAGAACAATAGACCAGCGAGGGATAAAGAGACTATCACCCTTGAGCAAGATTCTCCTACAAGATTTATTGGGGATAAAATCAAAACAACAACAAGGAGTCTCTGGCACACAGAGGAGCAAACAGGAAGCAGCAAGATGGAGAGAAAGAGTTTTACTGATAATGAATGAGCACAAAAAAGCATTATTATTAGATCCTCAGAGAGAACCAAGGAAGGTGGAAACATCACTGGAACACAGCCTTGTCCGTACCAGCTCCCTCACTAACACGCCTGACACGTAACACATTTCACATCCAAGAAAAGTGCTCCTCAAGTTGTTCCAAAGACAAGAGATAAAGATTTACAGCCAATCTAACCCTCTCCTTTGTCTCTCGGAGAACAGGCTTGTTTTTTCCTGGCATCTGGGTAGTATAACGATATTGAAATGTAATAAAAATAATAATAATAGCAAGATAAATGTTCTAACAGCTAATATCTACCACACTTTAATAAGGTCAAATTAAAACAATGGAATATCCTAACCTATTTATAAGTTTGTTAACGACAACAACTGTTAAAGTTACTTAGTTTGCAAAGTTGGCTGATTTAAAGAATTCCAGTTGACAAATTGCCCCAAATTAAATAAGAGCCCTCTGTAATAGCCTAGGAATGAGAAGCTAGTCTATCAAGAGGATTGGGTCTTAAATAATCTAGATAAAAGCATCTGCTAAATGAATAAATATTAAATGTATGGTAAATAACTTCTTGTTCATCCACAAAGAAAACATGAAGCAGCTCATGTATGCCACAGAGGCAACTTAAAGGAGATGCCAGAACTGGGAAAAATATAGCTTTTATTACTTTACATGTCAATGCTATATTTCAACAGGGAAAGCATTTTGATTATTACCCTTGTGTAAAGATGTGCCAATGTACACATATACCTAATGTTAGATCTTTCCCAAGCACAGGAATCCTTAGGCAGTTATTCATATTAGACTTTGTTCTAGCACACTGGCTTAATAAATACAGTAATTATGCTTCCTTGTGAAAGTGAACATAGTATTATACAAAGTAGTTCCGACAGATGAGAATAGACTTGCAATTAGTGACTGCTGCTCTGGTAGTTAAAGTGTTAACCAGAGGAATGTAAACTCAGAGGGGTGGGTGTGGACCCAACAGATGTAACAAAACAGCTGAGGGGGATGACCTCATTCATGTGCACTGCTCGCAACTCCCCCTTAGCAGTACACTTAGCAACAGCGCTAGGTCATACAGATGGGCCCACACGGGGATAGCGTCATATTCTGAATGGTTAGTAAACAAGTCAACTCCCACCAACACGACAAAGAGATGGAGAATGTATTGTTATTGTGGCTGAAAGTCATGCAGAAGGCCACAATTTGAAGGCTTTAACATATGAAGGTTTCATAGCCTTATTAAGTTGGAAACATTATGTTTTTCACAAATATCACATGCAGGTTGTAGCACCATGTGGTGCGGGTAGGGGTAGGGGTAGCGGTGGGGGGGTTGGGGGTACCATGGTTACCCCGGGGCCCAGCACAATAAAAGGGAGCTGGGTGCTGATCCGCGTGTGTAGCTTCCTCTCCTGGGAGACAGGGAATACAATGCAGCCCAGGCTGTCATTGATTGCCTAGCCGGGCCCATAAATTATAGTCATGCCTAATCCTGATGACAGAATAAAGGCCATTAACCACAGAAAGCACAACAGTGGCTGGATCTGACTGGCCAACTGTTTGTCACAAAATCTTCACTGAAGTAACTTAGCAAAATATAACAATATCTAAGGGGCCTGACAGGACATTCCAACAAATGGACGTGGTTAGGTATAGGTATCACAGCATAAATGCCTGCAAGTGGTGTATTTAAAAGGCCAGACCTATATGTAGTTTCCACAACACATGTATTAATTATATTTATGGTCGAAAAACCAAACATGAGAGCAGTATTATACCCTGGCTTTATGGGATATTATAATCCTGGCTACAGAATGCAAGAGTGAGACTCCAGAACTGTATTGTTCATCCTCTCTTTGCTCTTAATGGTGATAGCGTTTATCTAAAAATGTGTTCTTCACATTAGCCAAACTTCCCTCATTACTAGACACTTGGATGATCCTGTTAGCATCCTATGCAGTTTTAATTAACTTATCATTAAACCAGGATGTGCAACCGCAAAGCACTTAAATAGATTCCACTCTACCTGGCCTAAATCACAGTAATGCATTAGCAGGCCTGCGTAACCAGGTTTAGCAGCAACAGTTGCAGCGCATAAGGGTGACTGGTGGCAGGAATATATTCCACTCAGTAAAAAAATATAAATAAAATAAAACAACAAACAGAAACCTAGGAAACAAGATGCATTCTGGGACAGAAAACAGGGAGTATACATGCAGGTTCCGACGGCAGGGCTGGAAGAGTCCCCACAGTTTAGCAGCCTGCAATCATTCAACTACCTATTTTATCTGTAATCCCGGTCTTGTTTCTCTGCAAGTCTAGAGGAAAAAGGGAAAATAAATAAATGTACACTACAGTCTATTGGCCAAATTGTTGTCAACGATGCTCCAAGTCATTTCTGGCAACTCCAATCTACTAGTACCAGTGTACCACCCTGTCTGCCGTATAGTAAAGGACACACCAACACGGCAGCTATGCTGGGAGTATTTACAAGCGAAGTCGGTGTCCCCTGTGCAGGTCCTAAATGCCACTCGTAGGCTCTATAAACAGCCACAATGTGACCCTATATGCTTGCGCTGCATACCCAAATGCATCTCAGGTTACGGGGATTGAGTGCTGTAACGTACTGGAGATCATGACGTGCTCGGCTCGTTCTTTCTGTATCGCTAACCACAATACAATACAGTTTGTTATTGTACATCGGGGACGTACGCGATGGGTCTTTTCAGAAGCTGTTTGAAGTGCAAAGTCAATTGGGGACTTTGAAGGCTGTTTCATACTTGTCCATTACTTACGTGGAAACTAACCGAAACGGATCATTAAAGTGTTATCTTAAGTTTAAGATTTGTTTCGTTCTGTTCACTCGACATTGCGACATGATAGTAGGCTACATGACATACACATCACGTCAAACCTCATCTGGAAAGAGTCGTAGTTTTATGGTTTCTGTTTCATCTTCAAACGTCAATAAGGACTTTCAATAGTTGTCTTCTTATCGCGCATGGGCTACAATAGACTCGCAACCCGGGTCTCTCCCTCTCTCTCTCTCTCCCTCTTTCCCTCTCTCTCTCTAACTGCAAACACAGCAACATTACACACACTACTGCCGTGACGACGTTTTACATGTTGCTTTACAACAAGGACACAATTAATTGCAAAATAGCGAGACAAAGAACACCCCGGGTAAAACAAAACCTCTGATGAGAAGAGGAGAACAGCATTAACGCATCTTCGAAGGAACGGCATTAATGAAAACGACCATTCAAAACACATACTTTCACCACTCTCGTCGCCACTGTATCACTGGACAGCGCTGGCGGTTTAAAACGGAGAGAGGGGCATGTAACGTTATGAGAAGGGTCCCCGGTGTCCGTCAGTGCTATCAACCTGCTAGACTAGCATAGCATGCTACCGTGGCTCAGCCGGCGGCTCCACGCCACTCGGCACGGTTACGGCGTTCAGCACCCGGCTGGCTGGATAGCATCGCTCGGCGCACCGTCAGTAGTAGCGGAGGGTCGTGTCTGTGTTCTTAGGACACAGATTCCCTAACACGTTACACCGACTACAAATAGGTATTCTTCGTTTGTATGCACGCAGATATTGTAAGATAGTGTTTATTATAAGCCACTAGTAAAACTATCCTGCATGATATATATATATATATATATATATATATATATATATATATATATATTTATATGCCCAGACCTCGCCTTAGCCGATTTTAGCACAACACATTATGAAGCTAGGCGGCTAGCAAGAACCAGCCCGTTGGCAGTCGGAGCGTCCGACTGCGATGCTTACCCGGTTCAACTAGCACTTCCTGTGGGTCCGACGGAACGTTCAACTGCGATATTCCCCAAATAGTACGTGTTGAGTGTCCCTTAAATGTGGTTTGCTAGCTCAAATCCAAACGCTTTCCTCCAGCTCGTGGTGCTGAATTTGATGCACGCGCTGACTGTCGGTGTCAGGAAATGCCTTCCCCCTTTTTTTCTGCCAATCCCTGCAAAATAATGACCCCTCCCAGGGCTCGGCCAGCCCACCAGCCACGGAGGCAGGTGCACGTTGGGCGCAGCTGGACTTCAGCTCCTCTGATGTTCAAATGAACTATGTAGTACCGTCGTTGGAGTTTTGTCAAATAAAAAGACCACATTCGTTACATACTACGTCGCAGAACGATCGCCTTTGCGATCTAGGATGCACGTTGCCGGTGTCAATAAAATGGAGGCTTTGGGGGTGTCAAACTTTTCTTACTAGAAATGAGAAAATATTTGATATGCTCTTTTTCAACGCAACCCAACGCAAGTTATATGGATGAGCTCACTTTTTCTTTCGCAACCACAACATTAAATAGAAAAAATATATAAATAAGCAAAGTTAAACATTAACGTCAACATCAATTCGATTTTGGGCTTTATCTGTGTCGCCTGCCTCTGCAGATCATTACATATGTAACGAAGACCTTGCTAAACAAAACAAGCATGCTCAATTACTTTTGTAAACCGAGCGTAAATATTTCAAACAACCTTCGATCATTTCTGGGACGTCGTCTCCATCCCCCGTCGTCCTATGCTGCCGGGTTCGATCACATAGGCTTCCACTCCCACCTCACACTCGCCTTTGCGGTAAGGTGGGGGTCTTTCAAACCGGAGATATGAAAAGAAAAGAAGACACAAACATAATATAGACAACTAAGCAGCGTGATTATTTGAATATTACCTCCAAGTAGGCTATTTAGATTAAATTCACCATCTAACTCGCGCATTAATTGAAGTAATGCCTTAGGGGTGGGACATTTAAACTGCACCAATTTATTTTCTTTCCTTATTTTATCTTAAGGGCCACTGTGAATAATTGAGCTGATAGCGGTAACATTCTTGAAGACCCAAATGGCCAAAAAATGAAGATATAACTAATATAATTAGAAATAGGCCTATAATTCAGATAAACACCATCTCAGCACATACACAGAAAATATATAATATAATAATAGAAAAAAATGCACCATTAACTTAAAAAGTATATTGTCGGCAATACACCCTACCTGATAACCCCAAAAGGTTGTGATTATACCAATGACTCCTACATACCACATAAACATTGTGTGGAAAATAAATTAATATCTATAGGCTAAAATATCACTAGACTGTGACCTGTACCTAAACTTAAACAAAACGATACTGCTTAATTTACACATAATTATGTATATACGGTGCGGAACTATAGGCCTAGTAATTTTGATAATATTACAGCAGCGATAACCATAGGCATTGCACAATGGATATGGCACTCATGTGGATGGAAATCAGAAATGGAGCCTTAGGGATATAAAATGAATTAAATGAAATACTTTGGTTAATGAGAGATTACATAACGTTGTGCAGAGATGTAAAAGAGTGTACTAGATTTGATATAAGAGGAGTGTGTATATTTCCCTCCCATAATCGGTTCAACCTGTACTGTAGTGACACAATTTATTTGACTTCTTGGGAGTTTAATACATTTAACACTCAGGACTGAACAGAAATCCATAGAGGGGGCATCAGTCTTCATAAGCTTCACAGAGTTATTAATTTTGACGGTTTCTATTATCATATCTGATACTAAAAGGACTATGAGCTGCTCCCAATACTACGAAAAGAACAAAAATACACGTCACTACATTGCGCAAGTAGTCTATAAGCTATAGAATGAAAACAACCACCTTCATATTACCATCATAAGGAACAATGTTTATGTAGGAGTTCCATGCAGCTTTTCAGATGACTAAACTGACTTCTGAACAGAACAGGACATCCTCACTCCCGTCACTCACACCGTGAGTCATTAGAGCTGTCCTTCCGCAGGCCTTTCTTTGAAACATGAACTCCTCAGGCGAGAGAGGATGAACACAATGGCGGAGGTGAATGGATGTCATGTGTCCTGTGGTGATCGAGGCTGTGAACACACCCTCAAGGCCTGACCAAGGTCAAAGGAAGCCTCTCTTTGTTAGTCCTGCTGTGAGACCACTTGGCTTTTCTGTGAGGTTTGGACATAGGATGGATGCAGTAAAATTACATTTAGTAGTATGAGAGAGTACGCTCAAGTAATTGTTTTTCTTTAAAGGCCCCCTATTTTACCACCAGATGAGAGTGTGATTAGCCACTCCAAGCCGATTCAAAATCTGCCCTGCTCTGTGCCTTAGTGATACCACACCTGGTGTTTAAATAGGAGGCCATTAATTATGTGGTTATCTTTCTTCAGTGCCATCTATGATAGCCAGAATATGTACAAATAGTCTGTTTTCTTTACACCATTTGAGGGTGTTTGTTTGCAGTTGACGGTCACAAGCATTACACGTATGTGGTACTTTACTTCAAAAGTCTATGCCAACATTAGTGTCTTAACTTGTCGGGAACATGTCAGTTCAGAGTTAACCAATGAGCTTTGGTCCTTAAGACCGCTGGTTGCTTGCTACAGCTCGCTATGTCTGCTTTCACAGCAACTGTGAGTGACCTACCCATATCAGACTTTGAGAGAGAGGGGAAGTACTCAAATACACTAGAAGCAAAAAAATGGATTTGGTGGTTGCTTGACTGTGCATGAAATTGCTGCGCACAGACAGGTACAGCAGAAATATGATTTATAATGAGGGAAAGTGTGTCCGCGTTGGCAGGCTCATGCTTGTTTCAACCTCATGTCTGTGTGTGTGTTTATGTGTGTGTGTGTCTATGTGTTAGGGCAGAGTGTGTGTGTGTGGTTGTGCGTGTGTGTGTGTGTGTGTGTGGGAGGGGGCATTCATCTTTATTTTTCTCAAAGAAATATGTGTATGAAAAATACATAGCCCTGCAGAATTTTGGTTCATCAGTCTTTCTAATACCCATTACGTTGTGTAAATATGTGAAAAAAGATGAATTGTGTGTATGTGTGTGGGGGAGGGGGGGGGGGGGGACGCCTGAAAACAAACATGGTGGAAAAAAGGAAGCCGGTGAAAGTAAACTAATAAGGAAGCTAACTGAGGCGAACACATAGCCCTTTGACCCGTGTAATTACTATGTGGATGCAGGGTGCTGGGTGAGTACCCTCTGGCTGCAGATTAGCCACAGCGCTGAAGGCATGTTCCCTGTTTCCCCATGATTGATACCGAAATAAGGGAGGTGAAGGGGAGAGATGAATGCTTCTCATTAGCCTTCTGTAGCTCTGTGTTGTGCTCGGATCCGGGGGGACAGAGCCAGGCCAATGGTAGTTAGGAGGGCTTGGGCTGTAGTTGGGGTTGCTGGTTTGATTCCTGGGAGGAGTTGCTGCTACTACTACTCCTAACGATGTGGTCTTTGTCTGGGGGGGGGGGAGTGGGGTTGTTTTTTTGTAAATTTTCATTAGTTTTTATTTTATTTAAGAGTTTCTCTTCGTTTTCTTTTTCAGTTTAGTTTTAATTAGCTTTTAAAGCGGGTTTGCATTTTGCATAGCATAGTGTTTATTAGATTCAGTGTTGGTTTCAGTTGTTTTCTGTAATATGGGGTATTTGTCAGGGGCGAGATTCAAAAAGGTCAAAGAAAGTTTTGTGTAATAAAAACCCAACAAAATGTGGCCTTAAACTGGCATAGCTTAAATAAACCTTTCTTTTATTTTTCATAATTTTGTTATTTTTCATTAATGGTAATAACCTTGGTGCGTGTGTGTGAGTGTGTGTGTGTGTGTGTGTGTGTGTGTGTGTGTGTGTGCGTGCGTGCGTGCTTTCGAGCACGTTTGTGTGTGTGTGCATGCACTGCAAATATTGCAGTGCATTTACCATCTCTGTGAGGAGGTAACTCAACAACTGTAAGGCGGGCTAAATGCAGGATAGGATGTTGAGTTACATCCTTAGCTGGTCACAGTTTAGATATTTCTAAATGGTTATTGTGCTTTTAATCACATAAATGGTAAATGGACTGGGTACACAAAGCACCTTTTCTTTTACTCTTTTACACAAAAGGTACTTTACTCTCAGTGGGGTGTATGTTTTGTCAAGAGTTTTTACAAAAGAAATGAGTTGCTGCAGCACATGAATGAATGTAAAAATGAAAGGCCCTGGGTTTTGAACACTGTGCTATGTTTACCAAGGCTGGCACGGGTGGGAGTATGTTACACATGAGGTGACGCTGAACTTGAACTAAACTGGAGACTACTTCCAACTTTCTAACCATGTAGCACCAACCATGTGGTAATGTAGTTACAAACAAGCTTCGAAAATACTCATGGCCTTTTGCACAAAACCCATTAGTGTGTAAACCAGCGGTAGCGGTTTGTAGGAGACAAAACCAGGTTTGATCCTCACCAGCAGTTACATGCTACGTGTCCTCCCTTCTCCCGTTCAACATACTTTGATGTCTCACCACTGTTCCGTCCATAAAGGTACAAACGGTACCCTTAAATCTATATTTTCAAAAGATAAAAGCCAGAGTAAAAGGCGTGGAAACAGACATCAGCTGTTACCCATAATCACACTGCTGAAGGGCACCGTTCAGAGATTAATCACGTCTCTCCATTTCAACCAGCCTATTAATAGTGCTTTCCTGTTAGGATTTCCATCCGCTTACACGCAGATGAAGCCCTCCCCACCCACTGGCCAGCCCCTCCACCCCCCATCTCTCTCCTCAGCTCCACCGTGCTCATCTTCTCCTCTTATCAAGCAGAGATATCATTACAAGAACAGTCAACAATTCTCAGCAATCTCAGCTCTCCATCCTCCTCTGTCTCCTTGTCCTGCTCAAACATCACTTGCACAGCCTGCTAACAGCTTGATAGACTTAGAATAATAATATATGGAGCTAGAATCCTGCTTTGAGGGTTTTCAGCAAGTGGGAGGTGTCAAATGATATCTCCGAAATGAGCACATTTGACAATCTCTCATTATACTGATTATTGCTCTCTGCAAGTTTGTTCAGGCAGCGACATCAACTCAGTGATTTCACATCAGTACATTTAGTATAGAGAAACTACTTCCAAAAGGTTTCTTATTCAGGACTGCAAGAATGCTTGAGGACCACATAACTGTGGTCCTCAAGCATTCTAGCATGGTATGGTATGCAAGCACAGTTTGTCATTTGGCTGCACTATGTGCCCTGTACATGGCAATTGCTCATGTGATACATAGAGAGATATAAAGCTACATAGATAGATAGATAGATAGATAGATAGAGTGAGAGAGAGAAATATATATACATATGTATGTATATATATATATGTCGATTTCATTCTCTCTCTCTCTCTCTCTCTCTCTCTCTATATATATATATATACATACGTACATGTATATACATATATATATATATACCGATTTATGTCTCTCTATATATATAGATAGATCGATAGATCGATAGATCAATCCATAGATAGAAAGATAAATAGATACGCATACCATTGAAGAGCTATGTTATATTTTGAGCGTGAATGTGCTTGTTTATGAATGCACGTGTTTGTTTGCATTTATGAATCTCCCTACAAATGTCATGAAATAATTGAAGCTTTCACTGTAGCACACTGTGTAATATATACATTGTCATTCATACCAGTATTACGGTTTGTTTTCTGTCTACTTTTCTTCTTATCCTTCTTAAAATACACAATCAGTCAACCTAATTACACGATTAACTCTCTAATAACCTCTTCTTCATTCAAAACATATCGGCTTGCAAATACGTATCCAATCATACTTAGTAAGGTGATGGAATATTGGAAATGGTGTCTCTCCTCCCCTCTGCATCGAGTCTGTTTTGTTAGCATTGTGGTTTGTTTGGAGTGCGCTTGTTCAGGTGCGTTTGGTAGATAAGCCTGCACATGCTCTGCTAGGGATCCACCGAACACAAAGGGATTGCATTTGGGACCCCTCATGTCCCTGTCATATTGTGTGTGTGTGTGTGTGTGTGTGTGTGTGTCAGAGAGTGTGTATGTGTGTGTTTGTGTTACAGTGTCAGAGAGAGAAAGCAAGAGAGAGAGTGTGTGTATGTGTGTGTGTTTGTGTGTGTATGTATGTGTGTGTGTGTGTGTGTGTGAGTGTTTGGGTGTTTGGGTGTTTGGGTGTGTGTGTGTGTGTGTGTGTGTGTGTCTGGTGTGTGTGTCCATCTGCAGACTAGCGGCTTCCACAACAAGCCTAGCCGTCAGATTAATGAATTCCACCTGCCGCCAGGTGTTACCGGAGAACATTCCCGGGTCTTTCCAACCTCGGCACAGACCTGAGCCCCAGGACACCCACCACCTGCTCCTGGCTGCCCCAAGCACTTTGTATGTTCCACTACCTGTTACAAGACTTATTACTTAGACTTTCTGTTGTGTAACTTATTACATCAGCTATCTATGACGTGACTTATTACATCGACTATCTATTGCGTGACTTATTACATCGACTATCTATTACTTGACCTATTACATCGACTATCTACTCCCTGACATTTGTGAATCCAAGGCAAAATGCCCTGGACCAATAGTCAGAGGACATGGTGGTTGCACTGTACCATTGCCTTCTCCTTATAAACAACATGAAGGCATAATGTACTTTTAACGTTGTTAGCTTGTTTCTATGCTCTTGCTATTTACCCATTCAACAGATTATACCAAATGCCAGTTAACTCTATAGTTATATTTATATCAAACCTAATTAATGTAAATCTAGGGATCTATGCGTGTGTGTGTGTGTGTGTGTGTGTGTGTGTGTGTGTGTGTGTGCATGTGCATGTGCATGTGCTTGCGTACTTGCGTGTGTGCTTGTGTGTCAAAAATCCCAGAATCCAGACAAAGACCTTCAGAATGATTTTCAGCATGATCGGTATAATCATGCTGTTGCATTGTCAAGACAATGTAAGTTGATGAGGGGCAGTTATCACATTATGGTGCATTGTTACATTGTAGACCTTTACAATCATTCTGACAGAAGATGCACAATATAACAAAACACATAAGAATATAAACCTGGCCCTTCAAGACTTCACTGCAATCGGCAAGTACACTATATTGTATTTTCATATTACTAAGGATCATGTGTGCAGATTGCCATGACATCTTTAAGATACACCACCTCTACCTTTTAGGACATGGTGAATCTTAAAGGTACCACAGGTGACACATTAACACGTCACATTAACACGTGCACATCTGACTTCATGGATGCATATAGAAACTAATGGAAGTGGTTCAACTCTCTGACGAAAGGTTCTGGGTTCAAACCCCAAATAATGTCAAACCCTTAGACATCTCACTGCTCCTTAAGGACATGTCTCGGAATTCATCAAAAGGGGCTTTGGATAAAAGCATCTGCTAAATGATTCGATCGCAATGGAGCAAGAAGCTGAGCAAAAGCTGTTGTTAAGGTCTGAATTCTGAGCTGTCTCAACAATCTTAACCTGCACACAGATCCCAAACTCAATTTGCCTGTACGCTGATCTACCGGCTTAAATAATTTCATACCTCTTAAACGCGAAGGAGCTTCAAAAACTTATGGTACAAGCATGTTGCTCCATTTTCAGGGATAGTGTCTTCTTATGTTGAGATTAAAGTGGTGGGGGAGGGGGTCACTGTATGTTCCACGCAACCCCTCCAGTTGGGACCCCTCAATCAGAATTCACAAGCCCTACTGCATTAAGGATGAGCTCTGTTGGTAGGCGTGTGTGTTTGTGTGTTTTACGATGCCTTACCAAAAAACTGAATATTTGTTAAAAATAGTGGAACATGGAAGTGCTGGTCTGAGAAGTATGATCCATTATTCAGTCTCCCCAATGCCTTCTCATTTCCACAACACTATATTAAAGTTGTACTGTAAGTTTTGAGTGGAGTGAATAATAAGTGTTCCCCCCCATAACTGAAATTGAAACTTACGTTTAAACTTTCGCGTATTATCGAGAGAATGTGGAAATAGACTCGTTGAGATGGTTTAAAGAGACCTTCATGTGCAATCCTAATTGCCATGTTTAATTAATCCAATTCCATCTTCATTAAGTGAATATAGCATGTTTTAATTAAACATAAATATGATTATCGTTGTACACTCACCCTGTACCCCCAAGAATGAAATAACACCAGGATATAATTCACATGTTTATATTCCAGAATGTCTTATATTTACTGTTGAACTATTAAGTAGATGCTTATCCACAGTGGCTTACAGCTGACTCAGATACATATCATTTAGTAGCTGGTAGGGAGTTAGGGCTTCTGTGTCAAGAATGCCCACAGGGAGACTGTGGACAGTGCGATCAAAACCAGAACCTTTTGGCTTGGAGTCGTACACTACACTATCCTCCTATATTATGATCTAGTATTCCACATGGAAAAGTGGTCCCAGTGGTACCTCATTAGGTCCTTCACCCTAGCTGGAGACCCCTTCCCTCAGATAACTGTTCTCCAGAGCTGTGGAAGCAGGGGTAATGTCTGCGCTGGCATTATGGGGTGCAGCCGTCTATGGTACAATAATGGTATCCAGCGGAGGATGAAAGAGCCGCCGCTGAGAGCATTATTGCGGTACGTGCGCTGTGTTTGTGCTACAACGCAGGGTACACTCACACCGTCAAATTACACACATCGTTAATTTTTATCGGCGCAAGGGATGAATTGTCAGGGAATAGTAAACTGCGACAAAGCTGCTGCATTGTGCGATCAATTTGGATTTTCTCCTGTCAACCAGCTAACTCTTCAAGGCATAGGCTTACATATTCCAACGTAAGTAAAAAGAAAACACACTTTTCGTGAGATGAGTTATACACATCCATCTTTTTATTCTGGTGAAAATTACAAGACTCTGAACGCACAAATCAGGCCACCCATTGTCCTACTTGTGCAATGAAAGGTCAGTTGTAGCCATTGAAGCTGTTGGCATCCAGAATGAGGCTCATACACTGAAAGGACAAAGAATATGGCAGCAGCTAACTGACTGTCCCTAATAACGCCACACGGTTACAAGATGGCAGCAGCTAAGCACAACTACACATTAAGGCCCATGTATATGTTTCAGCTAAAACCACTTTGTCATAATGGGGGACAACTGAATATTCTAGCTAAACAGATCGGTTTCTGGTACTTTAGAAAGGCTAAAGTGCAGGAGACCATTTGAGAAGACAGTAATGGACACAGAAATGGTGACTGAGCTGTTCATGCTGGGTACAAATCACAGCTCGAAGATGGTAATATATTTACCATCTATCTATATTTTTCTTACTTTCTCTCTTCTGAGCGGCAGCATGCATTGCAAAACTGAACAAAGACAGATTGTTTCACAGAAGGCAACTTTTACTCACCTCTATGTGTGAAATGAGGGGGTGCGTATAGGTGAGGGAAACAATATGCTGTTAGAAACTCGTTTCAAAATGCATTCCGCATTCATGCATTGCATTTTGATTTCTCTGTTAGTTTATTTTTTACTTACTTTGAATAGATTTGTTCTTCATTATTGTAAAAAATATTTAGTACACAGCAACAAAATTGTAATGATATTGATTTTATGGCATAATAGACAAGCAATCCTCCAAACAACCACACAACCCCTCTCTGCCCTTTCCAAATTGTAATCTAACGTACCATGAAAGAAACGGAATCCACTATTTAGTGGGGTGGTATGTTTGTATGTGGTGTGTGGTGGTGGTGGTGGTGGTGGTGGTGAGGGGTGTCTCTCATGTATTGGATGCCTGACAACACCACCCTGTCATGCAGGAGTGAGGGTGCCCCAATAGGTATGGGTCCCGGGACCAGAGGCTGATGGAGCAAAAGGGGACACAGTATCTAAAGTCCAAACAAGAAGGGCACAACAATATCAAAGTAACGGAAGACAATATCACACAGGGCTGAATGGGGGTACAGAGGGGACAGGGACAGCTTAGGGTCCCACCAAGGGTAAAGGATCCTGCACCAACTACTAGGCCTAGGCAGGCAACCAACACAACAACACTTCCTAATAAAACACAGCACAAATACAGCCTAAGACCTACAGTGACAATTTAGCTTACGTCTGGCACACTGTCGTGCCTTGCCCAATGGTTATTGCTCCCCTGCCCTTAATGATAACCAAGTTAACAAAAGATAATGTGGCATAAAAAATTATGATAATTCGAAAACTGCGGCAAATGGAGTATTTGCTTTTCTCTGTGGTAGATCTTACAAATACAGTTTGCCTGAATATTAAAGTATGTAATGTAATTCATAATCAAGTTAAGTTAAATAAAATACAGTTATAGTAGATGTGAAACACACAATTGCAGCTACCTTTGGTTATTTTACATGCTGCCCTGGATTTCTGTCCTCCAACCAACAGTGTTCTGTAAAATGGAAGGCCCAAGCTTCCTGTAGTAGAGCATACAAATAAGTTCAATTTAAATACATGTCCTAATTTAATCACAAATCAGTAATGGATTCAAGTACAGCATTATAGCAGATGTTGAAATCACATAGTTCCTGTTAGTTCCATCTGTTGTTTTAGAAGCTGCTCAGATCGCTGTCCAACAAACATTTGAACCAGATCGGTTCAAACTCTCCTGCTCCCAAAGAGGCATCGTGCTACATTGGGTACAGTATATGAGAGAACTAGTGCATTTTATGCGAGGAGATATAAAACATCCCACAACATACACCTGCACACCACTTAGAACCAAACACGTCTCTACTGACCCTGTTAACAGTATCTGAAGCATTAGTTAGAGCAGTACACACACACATACCCACACATACCCACAGACACACAGGCATGCACACATGCACACATAAACACACAGTTTCCCCTGTCCTTACTGTTTACGATATTGGCTTTTGGTTTGTATTGGTTCTTCCTCTACTGTTTGTATTTTTCTATGCTGTCATGCATCTGGATCACCGCTGCTCATCCATCTAATGTCAAAACCCCATGATGCACTGATTGACTTAAAGAATCACTAGATTAGACAGAGCAGCTCCCAGGGTAGCAAACGCACTTCTGAAAGACGCAAAGTGGTGTACATTGTATTACATTGAGCCGTGTGGCAGAAGCCATTATTCAAAGCCCCTTGCGATGAGTAATTGTATCATTATAGTGAAATGCGCTTCACACTGTAGTTTCTTTAGAAAAACCTTCATTACAACTTAGAAGCCCTAACAATAATGTGACACAAAGAGCACTATTTTTAGTTGACTGGGAGCCAATCCAACCACATTCCGCGGACTTTCTTATCTCATCTTAAAATAATTGCACATATAAATTCTACCACCAAAAGGAAGAAAAGAAGACAAAATGTGTGCACATCCAAAGCAAGAAATACAAAAGAGTGAATGAATTCATTGGGGTCTGTCTCATGATGGATTTTAGAAAAGGCTTTCTCCATCATTGGACTACTTTCTATGATAGCCTGTCAAGGTTCAGTCTCCCTCTGTCTGCTGAGGGGATAAAGACTACGTCAACAAATAAGACAAAAGGAAAGGAAAATAGCAAAGAATTAAACAATTTAATAATGATGATGAGAGAGAAGACGCTGAATAGCAGATGGGAGATATTGATGTAAACGCACAAGGAACAGACAGAAGGCATTGACTTAGACTTTTACGTTGCACAATGGCACATCAGTAAAAGCAACAGAAGTATATCTGTAAAAATATGATCCACACAATAGCACAGATGGCACTGGAAGGAGTGGTGTTAAAATGCTTATAGTGCAAGTAAAATAACTAAAAGTGCAGCGTTTCATCATTTGTGCAAGTTTAGAATATGAATGATGAATTGCATAAATGGTATAAAGTAACATTACCATATACGACAAATACTCTCATGTAGTCAATAGGCCTTCAGTAAGAGTGTATGTGATAACATTCCACAGAGAGAGAGAGAGAGAGAGAGAGAGAGAGAGAGAGAGAGAGAGAGAGAGAGAGAGAGAGAGAGAGAGATAGGGCATTGGACATGCTCTCAGTGGAAAATCCAAATCACAAAATAAAAAGCACTTGGCAATTCAGAATGCCTGTGGGTATAGTTACCACATGAGTTAAACGAGGAGAGCCTTATCATCGTAAAGGGTCTTTAAATATCATCCAAATCACCACACTAGTGATATCAGGTTACCACAGGATACAATATGAGGCAAAACATCTCTCTGAACATTTAGATCATTGGTTATTAGATCTCAAAGGAAATCTGCTCCACTCCCCCACCCCCAAATAACTTTATACAACTCTCTGATACTCCAGGTGTTATTCTTAGTCACTGCTGTCTTGTCTCAGTCCAGACGTAGGTCTATGTTGAGTGTTAGGCTTGGATCAGAGAGTAGCTAGTTGTCTGTACTGTGAAATGACGATAATTCAACATTTCACCAGGACTCAGCCGTGCTTAATGGCCTGCCACATGGAAAGAGGATGGACATTCTGGGATGAAACATGAATGGGAAATGCATTGAAGGATAAAATGTAACATCCGCAGGTGGTCAATTGAGGATGAACAAATTCTAAATGACTGTGTGTAGCAGCGCCCGTGTCAGCCAGGTGTGGACCACCTGCACAGGCTGCTTTCGTATGGCAGCTGAGCAGCAAACCAGAACCTACGGTTGATGATCAGGCAGTGAAACAGCTCTTTCCTCTTACCGGGATGAGTTTAGGACAGAACATCACTCAACAGGAATCTTCCTGGGTGACATGCTTGTCCTGACTGCCCACTTCATACACACACACACACACACACACACACACACACATTTAATAATAGGGTCTCATCCGATGGTCTGAAATCTGAAAAACGTAACACACTATTGTTATTGTTATTTACCCATAATTTTATATTATGTATAAGACATCAAACCTGGCTGTAACCACAATGAAATAATGAGCTGTTGTTTTTTTATATGGAAAATACACAAAAGCAATTGTGTGTAAGTGTGTAGATGTGTGTTTGTGTGGGTGACAAAGTATGTAAGTGTGCTTGTGGGTTTGAGAGAATGTGTGTGTGTGTGTGTGTGTCTGTCTGTGTGTTTGTGTGTGTGTGTGACTCTGTATTTGTGTGTGTGTGTGTGTGTGTGTGTGTGTGTGTGTGTGCACGTGTGCATGCGTGCGTGCCTGCATGCATTTGTGCAGGTGTCTATGCCATTGTACTGGATGCCTCTATAATTGTATGGCGCTGAACAGCCCAGACTGCAGTGTAGTATTCAGAGGGAAGATTGAGTATATCAGACAATCACACAGAACAGCACACCACCCTCTTGAACACACACCAGCTGTCTGGGTGGATTCTGTCTGTGCAATACAGTTAGAAAATCCAGCTTTAAATGCATCTATCTCACATTTACAGGCTAACAAAAAAGCAGATTATGAATAATTAAACAGAAAGTCTGATTGTTGAAAGAATATTCAAATGTATTTTTAATGTTATAAAGTTTGAGGGGATTTATGCTATCACTGGGATTTACTCATCTGAAACGTGTATGCTATTGGGGTTCTATCTACAGTAAAGGATTGGACAAGACAATAAAAAGGAGATGAGGCTATCAATATTATCAAGGCCTAAAGGTTAGCTGTCACAAGCAATTCATTCAACTCTTAACCGTTTCCACTTGACGAACCAGAGTCATGTGTTTTGTCCTTATTTTCTTTCCTTTTTCTTTTTGTACCTTTTTCAGGTTTCACAAAGAGCCTAACCAGAATTGATGGTCTTCTGTATCCGGCTGTTAAGGACAACAATTATGACCACTAGATGGCAGGCTAACACCAAATCTAAACGCATTACCTTACGTCACCTTATTCTTTGAAAAATAATTATTAGGGCCACTGACAAACGTTGTAGGCGTTATGAATAAGCTAATTAAATGTCGAGCCATTTTTCAGTATTTCGTTTTATATAAACTTGGTCGTAGTCAGCTGGTATGCTAGTTAAGGCTGTAAGCTTGTTATGGACAAGGGAATAGACCTCAAATCCAAACTTTTGATTTATATGGTGACATGTGGTCTTGTACCACTGCACTGGTTTTCAAACTTCTGAAATGTCAACATTTGGCGCGTCTATTACTTTAAACCTAACGGGAAACATTTCCAAAAGACCCAAGAGTAATCACCACTCGTCGTCATCTGAACAGAACTCCCCTTCACGCCTAGTTTGAAGGAAGAAACCCATTTATGTTGTTCCCTTCTCCTCAGATTCAATTTGAGGAAGACAAAATGTCAGTCCACTGGCAGATTGGAAATAGAGTTGAGTATAATAAATCCATAGGATCAGTCTTGGGATGAGTCCTTGCTGTACATGAAACACAAGATGGCGGAAGAGTGTTACAGTGCTTAGATGATAATAGGAACCTGTGCAATGAAACGCTTACACCCTGTCAGTGAACAAAGATTAAGTTATTTTACGACACAATTTATTTTAAATGTATTTAAGAATTTAACAATTCAAAAACACTTGGGGTGGTTGTCACCTGCATTGCAATGAATTGTAGGCCAAACTGGATCTATACACAATGATAGCCTATTGAAATAAACTTGATACTTTGGTTTTGTTTTCCTGTCCAAGTGCCCATTGAATTACGTGAGCATCTTATCACCTCAAAATATCAGAATGAGTCAACATCTTAACACTATAAGCAAACTGAAACTTGTGACGCCTGTATGCCTTCATTCTCTGTCAAACTTGAAAGACATCTGACTCAACTGCATGCATGAGGTCGTGCTGCCTTCATGGCCAAATGGGGTCATTGTTTAAAGTCCGATAGGCCAGGTCTAGAATCCAGAACTGTAACTCAAACCAGCACTTATGATTTACGGTTTCAGAACAGCTGATTGGAATCTTAAGGAATGAGTTCACTCAATCTCGAATGGATTGAACCTGGTACATGAGCGTTCATTACAGGCTTGAAGAGCCATCATCCATCGCACACCCCTTCAAATGTGGTAGATAAGGGAATTCCCAACCCATATTGCTTTGTCAGTGCTCTTATTAGCTGAAGCCGCAAGAGACTCAAGACTCACTTGTTCAGACTCCACCTGGACTCTGCATAACCTCCCTCCTTACCCCCCTCCTCCCTTACTCTCCTAAAAACACCCCCCTTACGCACTTATTGTATGTTTGTATGTCCTGACACTTAAAAATAGTACTTAGCATTGTGTAGCATCTTATCCTACCTATCTTTGTTGTATACGGGAATGGGTTAAACTTGCAATTGTTAGTGCTTTGCACTGGTTCTCTGAACATCCTTACTGTACCGAAAGCGATATATTGTTGTTTCACTTTCTTCTGACAAATGTACTTGTTGTAAGTCACTTTGGATAAAAGCGTCTGCTAAATGCCCTAAATGTAAATGTAAATGTAAATGTAAATGTAAATGTAAGCCTAGTCAGTTCATTTGCACTAGGCCTACGTCACCATGGAATCGCTGGCTCTGCGAGACTAGTTGAAGCCATCCAGTGTTCACCAAACATTTCGTTTTATTGGTGATACAACTAACACAACGTGTATTATAATATGCCAAATAGATTCATCTATTGATTGCGTACATGCGGATGTAATTTTGGGAGTTTGTTTATCATGTGTATGATGATGTCACTTCCACCTTTCCCACCAATCCAACTCTACTCAGATCAATAGGTGTCATTCACACTGGGGACCATAGGGACCTGTCATCACCGCTTTTTGAAATGGCAAATTCTGGCCCTATAACCTTTTAAGCTTCAAGCTATTTGTTAAAAATACCTTCCACCAAGTAATGTTGACTAACGTTTGTACAACATACAATTAAATGTAAATATAGAACTAATTGTCCGAAAAGGTAACGATGCACACATAACGTGTTGACTCTGCAGGTGCCTTTGCCCTATATGCAAAATTGTTTTGTAATTATCTACTTGTTATCTATCTATCTAGCTATCGTTCGTTCGTTCGTTATCTATCTATTGTAATTATCTACTCGTTGTATTATCTACCTGTAATTATCTATTCTGATTTCATACCTTACATTGTCTAAATTTGTTCCCACCACTTTTCAACACAAAGTGATGCCCTGTCACCTGTTGATGATTAACAGAACCAGTTATGAAACATTTCCAGCATATTTTTCTTTTCTTGTCAATGGATGTGAGATTTCAAAATAGCACCCTGGGTTTGAAAGAACCTAATTATTAATTTTGCTTCTGGAACAGTTATCACCTCTAGGTTTGGAACATTGTGACAGAATCCCTACTGTAATAAAACAAATCAGCTTTAGACAGCGAAACGCGTTTGAAATATTATCTGTCATGAGTTTCTCACTCCATTTCCTGGAATTGTAGCTCTGTGAACGATTGTGAACTGATCCACATTGTACATTCTTCAAAATATGATTACCCAGCATGCTTTAGGGTAAAAGCACTGCTGCCCAGGGAGCTAGTATGCATTGTGAAGTGTTTTCTTATCTGTATTCATTCAATCTTTCTCGGACCTGGGTTGGTCTCTTTAAACTGGGTTAGTCTCTTAGACCTGGGCTAGTCTTTTCAACCGGGTTTAGTCTCTTAGACCTGGGTTAGTCTCTTCAACGGGGTTAGTCTCTTAGACCTGGGTTAGTCTCTTGGACTGGGGTTAGTCTCTTAGACCTTGGCTAGTCTCTTCGACCGAGATTAGTCCTTTAGACCTGGGCTAGTCTCTTCAACCGGGTTTAGTCTCTTCGACCTCAGTTAGTCTCTTCAACCGGGATTAGTCCCTTAGACCTGGGTTAGTCTCTTCGACCTCGGTTAGTCTCTTCAACCGGGATTAGTCCCTTAGACCTGGGTTAGTCTCTTCAACCGGGATTAGTCCCTTAGACCTGGGTTAGTCTCTTCGACCTCGGTTAGTCTCTTCGACCGGGATTAGTCCCTTAGACCTGGGTTAGTCGCTATGACCTGGGTTGGTCTCTTAGACCTGGGTTTGTCTCTTCGACCGGGATTAGTCCTTTAGACCTGGGCTAGTCTCTTCAACCGGGATTAGTACCTTAGACCTGGGTTGGTCTCTTCGACCGGGATTACTCTCTTCAACCGGGGTTAGTCTCTTAGTCCTAGGTTATTCTCTTTGACCGGGGTTAGTCTTGTTGGGATTTAGCACCTCTCTTACAATAGAAAAGGCTTGGTCAGTGCAATAGATCACAAATCACACACACACACCCACACACCCACACACACACACACACACACACACACACACACACACACACACACACACACACACACACACACACACACACGTGCCCACATGTACAAACAGACGCATCCTGATTACATGCTGCCCACGTTGATGATGCAGACAACTAACCTTTACCATTTTTCTTTTAAGTATATAATACCATCTCAATCTTAAAAACGGACGGCTTCTAACAACCCCCAACAAGGGCTTTATGTAACGAAGCGCACATAGCACCCTTCGCCTTCACATCATGGTGAGACTATGCTGTCGAAGCCACTCAAAAAGATCATCTGTCTAAACATAAGTTCAGCATTAGAGGATGAAAGCAATTTCAGCAATTATGAGATTCTAATGGAAATGGATCAACAGTTTATTTATGTATTTATGTATGATTCCCTTTAAATGAGCTGTGCATTCAGCAAATCAGCAGTGATTGACTCATATAATCACAGCTAGCTATATTTGTATCTGTCACAACAGCATAATTACAAACCCAGTTAGACAAGCTTCTCATTATCTCACAATAATAGCCTAGCCTGAGAAGAAAAATTCCTACAATGCATTTGCAGACTGTCATCAAACTCAGATGTTATGCAAATTATTCTTTATAACAAAGCTTAGCATTCCAATGTGAGTCGGCAGGCTTGATTTATCATCCCTAAGCACTTTTGTTAACATACTTTCTGACTCACACTTAAGTCCCACAGTATGTTAATGACTATGTTCACATCCTGCCCCAGTACACTGTCATCATATAATGGACTACTATGCTTTACCTTCAATATGCTATACACTTATATAATGATAGTGGACAGGCTGTCCCTGCAGCTGGCAAAGTACATTGCATGCTTCCTCCTGAGTTTGCCACCATGGGAATCAAACCTAGGTCCTCATTTCCTTTGGCCAGCATCAGCGACAGCGATGTAGCTCAATCGACTATATGAAAAGTCGGCCATGTCCTACAGTCAAGCGGGTGTATTAATCATCTTGCATTGTCTTTCCGCTTTCTTCTGTGAAACTTCAGCTCATTACACACCATTACACTTACACCAAGTTTATACAACAAAGGGCTTTTCATCTGATATCGCTATTAAATAACGGCAGAAACCATCTATTAATCTGGAGTATGAAAAGTTTGAAACTTGCATTGTGTTCTTTTTATACAGTAATACAATGAAGCAAAGGTTTTAAAGTTCTCATTGTTTACCTGAGGAACACCAAAAGAACAAGGGGGTTAATGGGTTTTAGCCACGATCTGGAAGAAATGCCTTGGGAAGGTAAAAGGAGACAGTGATTGACAAAGAAATTGCGAGGTGAGAGTGGTGAGGGACACAAAAAAAGACTCGACATGACGAGGCGGCTTAAAGCAGCAATAATCTATTTTTAACCACTAGATGGCGAACAAGGTCCACTCAACAAAAAACAAAAATGTGTTTCCCAGGTACATGCCTTCAAGGCAGAATTATTGTAATCAAGGTCACCTAATGCTGGCCTAACAGGCTAATTTCAATATGAAGTCCAGTGATGGACAAACAGAAATCCACAATTTGCTTCTAATGTGCAAGTGTTAAAATGTGAAATAAGCATCAGAAGATAATAATCCATGAAACTCGCGTGATTTCAGTTGATAGAACTCCTTATATTCCTTCAAGCCAATTTATTAGGCTGAATCTATTTTCCCTCCTGACTGCGGAGCCAAGCTGGTGAACAAGTAGCGTTCACTCACCTGGCGGAGCCAATCATGTTACGACGACGGGGAAGCTGAATGGAGCTACAGCGTTTTTGGACATTGACGAAGTACAAACATCCCAGAACCAACTCATTCTCATTCCAAGAATGGGTTTATTAGCTGACTTTGAGATGCATATTAATGTACTTTTTTTTTTGTTTGTTGTAATTTCCCTTGCAAGATATTCGGTAGGTTGGTTGTGGATACATCAATCCGTGATATTATCATCACTTTAATCCTAAACAATATATCCGCGTAAAGGCTGCATGGAAAAGAAATGAAACTTCTATTTTCATCTGACACCTATGTTATTTAACAAGCAAACATGTTTAATGAAGCGATGTACGCTCCGGGAGGCTTTAGTGTAATCTGCCACAAACGCATTACCTGATGCCTGGCAAGAGGGATTATCACATGATCTCTCGAATCCAGCCGCCTCCAAAGCTTTAGTGTGCTTGAGACACACAACAAGAGGAATGCATACAAGAGAATGAGCACCCGTGCACACACCCCACTAGCAACTCAGTGAGGGGTGTGGGCTGAAACAGTAGGACGTCCTCTTGTGATAAATCGGGTCTCTTTAAACCGGCTCACTTGACTATTTACCGCTTGAAGGGATACACACCGCAGAGAGACAGGGACGACCCCTGGTCAGAAGTTCACAGTTCACACCAGAGTTCAGCTCATTCATGGTATGAGACGGTTAACAATCCTACTCGACTTCTGATGTAGAGGTTCTGATCCAGTCTGGAAAAACGAATTATATATATATAAATAATATAAATTTTATTTATGTGTGATTTGTTTTTGTTATGTTTTGCTGCTGAATCTCGAGGGATTCATACATTTTTGTTTTATCTGACATTAGCATGTTATCTTATCTTATGTTAACCAAGTTTATCTTATCTGATTCTTATCTCATCTTGTCGTTGTGCAATTTGAATATTGCTTACCAATGACCAGAAATCAAATTCAGAAAATACAGTAAATTAATAAATCACACACATCCATACACAGACATGGTCCACTAAAGTCAAACCAACTAAGACTATAAAATTACCGTCTCCTGTTCATCATGACCCCACAACCACCTCCTGAACTCTGTTCAAGCTTGCCTTTTTAATCGGTTCTGCTCAGCACCTGCAGCGGATCAGCAGATGTATTATTAACCGGCGGTGAGATGATAAAGACCTCCTCAGGCATCTCACAGTTACTCCAAATACTTGACATAGTCTCCTTGAAGGCCATTATTATCTGGTGTCGCACCTCTAGCTGTCTTTTCAAGATTGCTGCAAGTTTTAATTGGAAGGCATTAATCACATTTTGCTTCTTGCAACGGCATTTGGTTGTCACTTGATTCACATTAGAGTATAATAATCTTTTCATAGTAAATGTTACATTTTAGTTCATTTAATGGTCTGGCTTTAACAGAGGAATGGATGATCTGGGCAATTTGACACATGGTCTGGTATTTGAATATTAGTACATAGCATCAGCAGGTCTAAATATTATATATTATACTTTCTTTTTTGTGTGAATTCCCTTTTTATTTTGACGATTTTACCACGCTATCACTGTTTCTCTTTTTATCTTATGTAACTTGTATGTACAAATGCATCTGGCTCAGAAATCCCCTTAATGTGAAACGGGCACTGCCTACTTATTCAATGAATATTTAGATCTATTTCTTTGAATATATGTGTCATTGTTTCTTTCTGTTTCTATTTATTTTGAAGAGATAAAGTTGAGATCTAAAGGCCAGTTAGTCCATTTTTGCCAACAGCGGCTACCATCAAGCAAGACGAGCCGATCAATGAGTCACTGATCCGTATTTCACAGTAACTAATGGCCAAAATGTCCATCTGATGCTCCCACAGGTGTGAGTATCATTTATCAGGTGACTAACCTGCTGTCTCGTCAATTGCCAACAGCCAGGAACTCTGTTAAATACGTTCGTATGTGTTCAGTGTCTTAATGAATGTGGTTACGTTTCGTGAACTATGTCAACCGTGTTTAAATGTGGCCCACTATGTTTGTGAAAATGCATTTCCACTTTGAGGTCAATACATGACTATAGCAATCAAGCCACACTCCCACTGCACTGGAAACTAAACATATACAATTATAATAAATGGTACAGTGTGTAGATTTTAGTGGCATCTCGCGGAACGGACTAGGTAGAAATGTAATTTCAATGTATTTGATCTAATTTACACCCTCTTGAGGGTTAGATCAATCCATTGTTGTGATGTATTTTATGTTCTTCGTGGTTCTACAATATGAACTATCTAGCATGGGTCATGTGGTCCCACATAATTCTTGCTTTCAAACTTCCCCAGTAGCCAACTGTGGTATTGTATTCTGATTAGTTTTAACAAGCATAACAACAGATTAAATAGGGGCCCTCTGATCTTTGAACAAACACTCCGATGACATGCAGCACGAAATAATGCATCACGCGTTATTATGTTTTATTCTTTTAATTTGATGAAGTTAGCATAGACATCTGTATAATCAGTATAAAGTTTATATGGAGGTCTAAAAAATGGACAAATCTGTTGCTTGTTTTTGGTGATGAGATGTGTTTGGTTGTGTGTTCCAAGTTGGGGTCGCTGGCTTCAAAGCAGAAACATCACAGGGTTCACAGGCCACAGTGGACAGCGCAGTGAAATTACAAACCCAGCAACGTGTTGTTAGAACCGAGCGAGACATGGAACAAGAAGCAACAGCGGTCACTGTGGTTGACTGGACCTCTGCTTGGCCATCTTTGAAATGCATTATGGATCTGAAGTTGATCTGTGCTGAATGAAAGATCTCACGTTAACGTGTGTGTGCCACAGCCGCACACACAGACACACACATACGCACACACAGACTGACGTACTCTCTCTCTCTTTACCAAATTCACACACACACACACACACACACACACACACACACACACACACACACACACACACACACACACACACACACACACACACACACACACACACACACAGGCTCACTCTCTCTCTATACCACACTCACACTCTCATTCACACTCATTCACAGACACACGCGCGTGCAAATATACTGACGCACACTCCAAACCAAACTGACTCTCATGTATGCACACACACACACAAACACACACACACACACACACACATACACACACAACATGCCCTCACCCTTACAGAACCATACACAACGGTGCAAGGGAGGTGAAGATCTTAAACCAGAGAGGGAGGGAGAGCGTGGGAGAGAGAGATGGAGGAAAGAGGGCGAAATAAGCATGGTCATTGTGTTAGAGAAGAGGGTGGAGTAGAGTGAAAGGGTGGTGGGGGAGTCCAGAGGTGTAGCGGTTGGTTTGTGGTGGGGGAGTACGGAGGTGTAGCAGTGTTTGTGTGGTAGAGGAGTGAAGGGCTGGTGGGGACTACAGAGGTATAGCGGGGTTTGTGGTGGAGGAGAGTGGAGGGGTGGTGGGGGAGTACAGAGGTGTATCGGTGTTTGTGGAGGAGGAGAGTGGAGGGGTGGTGGGGGAGTACAGAGGTGTATCAGTGTTTGTGGAGGAGAGTGGAGGGGTGGTGGGGACTACATTGGTGTGGCGGTGTTTGTGGTGGAGGAGAGTGAAGGGGTGGTGGGGACTACATAGATGTAGCAGGGTTTGTGGTGGAGGAGAGTGGAGGGGTGGTGGGGGAGTACAGAGGTGTATCGGTGTTTGTGGTGGAGGAGAGTGGAGGGGTGGTGGGGACTACATAGATGTAGCAGGGTTTGTGGTGGAGGAGAGTGGAGGGGTGGTGGGGACTACATAGGTGTATCGGTGTTTGTGGAGGAGAGTGGAGGGGTGGTGGGGACTACATAGGTGTAGCGGTGTTTGTGGTGGAGGAGAGTGGAGGGGTGGTGGGGACTAAATAGGTGTGGCGGTGTTTGTGGTGGAGGAGAGTGGAGGGGTGGTGGGGGAGTACAGAGGTATAGCGGTGTTTGTGGAGGAGAGTGGAGGGGTGGTGGGGACTACATAGGTGTAGCGGTGTTTGTGGTGGAGGAGAGTGGAGGGGTGGTGGGGGAGTACAGAGGTGTAGCGGTGTTTGTGGTGGAGGAGAGTGGAGGGGTGGTGGGGACTACATAGGTGTAGCGGTGTTTGTGGTGGAGGAGAGTGGAGGGGTGGTGGGGGAGTACAGAGGTGTAGCAGTGTGGTGTGCAGAGGTGATTTTTATGATGGTCTGGTGGAGCCCAGCTGTGTGTTCACAAGTCACGGTCCATTTAGAGACGAAAGAGCTGCTGCCACTACAACTTGGGGTGCGTCACGGGAGCAGGGTCGAGAGAGAGAGAGGGGGGGGAGATAAATGGATGAATGGGGGGAGATAGGGATGGGGGAGAGAGAGAGCGATAGGGAGAGGGGGAGAGTGAGGGAGAGATAAAGAGATGGATAAGAAGAGAGAGGGAGGTAGAGACAGATATACGAGGGAAGATGGAGAGAGTGAGAGGGAGTGAGGGAGACAGCAATAGGAAGAGAGAGAGGAGAGATAGAGAAGGAGCACAAAAATATGAGCAACAGAGATAATGGATAAATAAAAGTGCCAGATGATTGAAGAAAAAGTACAATGATTAAGAGAAAAACTGGTTGGGGGAAAAAGCCTTGGTATAAAGTCGACTTCTGTGTACCTGAATAATTAAGTTAATTAATGTTTTGTGAAAAATGGTTGATGTGAGAAGAAGCAAATCAGCAATCAGATCCATAATGAAAGATTGAAGGGCTTGCAAATTGTCACTTTTGAAGGACATTTTGCCTGCATGCTATGTTAATGAATGTCTTCATATTAAAATATTATATTTAATTCATATAGTTTAGGTATTTTGCGGGATCTCGGTGGAGGAGTGTAAAGTTCTGATCATTCAACATATATAGTGACTACCTGGAAGGGTCAACTTTATTATAAACAGTGAATTGGTAAAGTTAACTATTTGCTGTGATCCTAAACCTATTTTACACAGATGGAGATAGAGTTAGGGTCAGGATGTATTTACCAATCAACCTTAACAAATCTCTCTCTCTCTCTCTCTCTCTCTCTCTCTCTCTCTCTCGCTCTCTCTCTCTCTCTCTCTCTCTCTCTCTCTCTCTCTCTCTCTCTCTCTCTCTCTCTCTCTCTCTCTCTCTCTCTCTCTCTCTCTCTCTCTCTCTCTCTCTCTCTCTCTCTCTCTCTCTCTCTCTCTCTCTCTCTCTCTCTCTCTCTCTCTCTCATACATTTAAATAAAGACAACAGCCTCCACGTTGAGTGTAATCAGCATCTAAACACTAGTTGGAACTCCAATCACACATCAACACACAAAGAGCTATCGCTTGCAGCTGTTGTTGAATTCAAAATAATTGCTTAGATGGCTTTCAGAATGAAATGCTAAATAAGAAGTGGTCCAGGGTACAAGTTATGTTTTACGTCAGAAGAATACAAAGGAAATCAGAGTTTACAATTTATTTTGATTTCATTTATTATTATTGATATTTTATTTTCAAGACAGAGGAGAGCCAGACAGGACAGGTGAGAAAGGTTATCCCGGCAGTTCGCAGGACTGAGAGTGTGGAGGATGGATTGAAGAAACCACGTCCTCCCCTCGTTGGGAAGAATTTTAAGCTGAACAAAACACAGCGGGGGAGGAAGCACACTTCAAAAGAAACCAAAGCTTGTGCAAAATGTGGCTACTGGTGACCTGGAAAATTACCTATTACAGGAGGTTACAGCATTTGAACACACTTTCAAATGTCCCATACGTGACAGAGAGAATGGGCGGTCAAAAGGACTGAAGGAATATCTAAAGCCTAACTATTTGTGATGACGTCTCTTCAATTATTCACACTTCTTTGAGCTTTGATGGGCTGTTCATTTAAAAACGGATTTCCTGTGGAGATCAGTCCTGAACCAGATGTCCTTGCTACGATTGTTACTGAACTGTCAATGGACTAAAGAGAGAAAAAAGTATTTGGAGTAACTGTGAGATGCTTGAGGAGGTCTATATCATCTCACCGCCGGTTAATAATACATCTGCTGATCCGCTGCAGGTGCTGAGCAGAACCACTCGATTAAAAAGGCAAGCTTGAACAGAGTTCAGGAGGTGGTTGTGGGGTCATGATGAGCAGGAGACGGTAATTTTATAGTCTTAGTTGGTTTGACTTTAGTGAACCATGTCTGTGTATGGATGTGTAAAAAAAGAGAAAAGAAACCATTATATTAGCCCACAGTCTGGTCATTATTCATTCATTTATTTATTTAGCTGACACTTTTATCCAAAGCGACTTGCGGGTGACACTGAGCATAATCACAGCATACGAATACATTTTTTGTTTTACAAAGAAACAAAGTCATTTCAAAGTAATTTACAAAGGCAACCATACAAGCCGAGAAAACCTGGATTAGTTTGAGAGGGAGATGAAAGCAATCTGGGCTGAACTGCTGGAGCTGGATTATGTGAATACAGTGTATGATCAGTGATCAATTTAGAATATTTAGGGAGTTGACGAGGTGATGACCCATCATGGCTGTGATGGAGTTAAGGGTGCTAATCTCCTACAGGAAGCTGCTGTGACCCCACTAATAAATCTGAACTTTAATTTAAAGGTGATTATCCAGAAAAGGGAATCATTGATACTACAAACAGGCTGACAATTAGTTTGGATTTAAATAGTTCATATTTGTTATCTCAGTTTATTTCAGGTAAAAGAAAGCAACGAAATGTTTGATTTGAATCAACAGAAGCATGCGCTAAAATAAATCCTTAAAAATGAATTGACACAGCTAAACAATTGAATATATCAAGTGCTTAGTCAGGCTTAGCAAGTGGATTCTAGAAATCATTGATGAAGGTACAAGGAGAGAACTTTTTAATCAATGAAACCTTTTTCTTTTGATAACCTGCATCCATTTCCTTGCCCTGATAATAAAGTATATAACCAGGTTTTTTTTTGAGGGTTGAAAAGTGCTATTTTTCGGCTGGTCTCTAATGAAACCATGGCTGGATTCCTCTTCCGGGGTGACCTAGAAATTCACCCCGACCCAACCCTCAGGCTCATTTAATACAGCCAGCAGGAGAGGTTGAAGGTCCACTTCAACGGCCCAGACAGGGGGAGACTGAAACCGTTATTAAACCTCTCTGAAGCCGCTTATCCCTGCTGTCTTTATTAGGATTAGTCTGCTGCCGAGGACATGTAAAAACTGTGAATTATATTTTCCCCTTGAATAGCCTCAGAGTACAAGGAGAGTCAGACTGCGTTGATTTGAGGTGGGTCTAACTCGTTCACCTTACGCTCGGGGAATAAATCAAATCACTTAATCAAACGTAGGTGTTACGATCATTTGAATTATTGCCGTAGGCCGATTTAAACTGTTGCAGTGTATTGATCCACTGTTAGTGTGATAATTAACAGTAATACAGTCCCTTCCTTAAGACCAGCAGTCAGAACGGTGTCTAGAACAGTCGGACCACCCATAGCGACACCAAGTGCAAGTATCTCGGGTCCCAAAGCTTCAGAGGAAATCTGGTTCTGCTCTGAACCGTGGCCAAGCCCAGTAACACAGTGCTCAGCCTAGAGGGCCAGCCAGTCCTTCTAAATGTTAAATTCTACGGGCCTGTCCACATGTTGACCTGGGTAATGTTATCTCTTTGAAGTCTAGCGCACTCAATCAGTTTCCCTGATTGAAAAGAACTGAACATATATTTTGCTTGAAAATATGATTGTCACTGTGGAATTCTCCAACAGATGCATAGTGTCGTCAAAAAGTCACTGACGAAAACGAAAGAAAAACAATATTCAAATGGTAATTGTTTTGACATTTTTAGGCGAGAGGGGCATTTTAATTTGGCAGAGAATGAGTACCGCAAGAATGCCAGCATAATGTCACCATATTTTGATTATAATGTGTTTCTTAAAATATAAAGTCGGGCAGTTCTTGGTGCCAACAAGTGTTTGTCTGGTAATCATGGTTCCTGGCAGGTCCACCTGCATTGGCTTCCGTTTGCTGTTTTATTCATAAGTGGGAGTATTTCAGCATGGAGATGAAATGTGCAGAATGCAGTGTTCGCACTTCATCATTGTCCCCAGCCGGTGAGTTGCCACCAGCTGGTTTACTGATGTGGGTGACATTCAGTAAAAGCTTCTTGTTTGAGTACTTCTGGTCACATAGTTTTGTTTCATAGCATGTTGTGGTGCTTGTGCTGGTTCTCCTTCTGGATGGAGTGGTGATTGTGCGCTAGTTAGCTACCATACTACTACTGTTCAACTGCCACGGCTCCGCACACCATTTCAAACTGAACATGGTATTCACAATCATAGTTGTAATTTGGACAGCTGGTATATAACAACATTTATGAATGGATTTATGTCTTAGTTCATCTCATGGTGTTCTTTGTCTGACATGAATTGTAAATCTCATCAGATATCTACACAATTGAATGGGGGGTTTCAACCACAAATGGGATATTATGTGTAACTTGTATTTTACAGAGTAGAAGCAGAAGGAATAAATATGAACGAATCGGTTTAATGAAAACCATTGAACATGATTATTTTTCCTAATAAATCTTTTAGATTGAGTTTTCAGTATTTTATTGATCGCAGATAAGACATTTATTACGTTTCTTAATCAACAGAATGATTTAAACTGAATGACTCAAGATGTAAACATTAATTATATTTACCAAATAATGTACACAACTCGCTGCATTGTAACTTTTCTCACATTCAACAAGTCCAGTTGGATCCCCTGTCGTTTCTGATGACAGAATCTAGTATTTGACAAATTGCCACACAAGAGCACTTAAACCACCAGATAAAGATTACCCTTCCATTAATCTCCTCCGCATCTCAACTTCTCCAACTGGTGAGACCGCCGTAGTGACGACCCACCACTTGGGGACAACTCCAGCGTGACCCTGGCATGATCCAACAGGAAGGGAATGCATTGGCTGAAGATGAGTTCCCACAAGCTTTTGACACAACCCCTGACCCCGCAGCATCCCAAGGGGTATTCTGGCCAGAGTGTGTCCGCTACGGGCCAGGCTCCTCTGGACAGAGAGGACAGGCAAAACAAACGCACTGAGGGACAGCGAGCGGGCCCCTTGTGAGAGACATGAGCCAGGGAACATTGCTACAGCGATGTGACTTGTAGCGCGGGGACCTGCACATAGTTCTATTCAACTTCAAACAAATGTCCTGTGTCCGACCCACAAGCATTCTCCTTTTTTGTATTGAAACTTTGCGTGTTTGGGTCGAATAAATTCTTGTAGACCCTTGTTTTTTGGGTGTCGGGTGCACTATGTTCTAATACCTGTTTCCTTCTTATTAAAGGGTCCATACTTTACCACAAGGTGTAAATGTGATTAGCCATTACACGCCATTTTCCACCCACTTGTGATGTCCCTAAGGCATAGGGCAGGGCAGATCTGAAAGGCCATGTAATGGCTAATCCCACACACACCTGTTGGTAAAATATGGGACCTTTAACTATTGCACACACAAATAAAATACATGAGGCAACGCTCTGATAATCGCGCTCATCTCTTGCAGCTATGTCTGCTCCTCTACTGAGCCACACATGGCTCTCCACCTACAGCTGATGCATTGGCCACTCCCACTATTGCAACCCCCCCCCCCCCCCCTCCAGACAGGCCATGAGTGGTCAAACTGGCAACCATGTGACCTCAAAACAGATTGACCTATATTATTTCTTAGCTAACATTTGATTTCCATAGAGCGTTTCATGCAAAGCTGGTATACAAAGTACTTAACAAGGGAGGGAGAACATACAATGTATAAATTCAACAATCTGAATCACAGAGAAAGAGGTAGACAGGGGAAAAAATGATACACTGTAATTGAATAAAATAACCCTAAAAGCGCATATTTCAAGATTGAGTTTAAAACTATGAACAGATTGCGATGCCCTCAGTTCCCCCAGCAGACTGTTCCAGAGGCGAGGGCTGTGGACCCCAGCTGATGTCTAATACTAAGCACATCAGAGAGACTGATGAAGGACCTCAGACGAGGGGGGAGTTTAGCAGCTCCGCTTTCTATCTCTTAGATAGAAAGGAATGACTGATGTGTCCCACCGCCGTTATCGTTTCATACCACCTCTGTCACATGTTTGCCATTTGGAAGCTGTCAGCGTGCACCGGTCCTGTGCCCTGAGAAGATGACATGACAGAGAGACCGACGATTCACCAGGACCGCTCTTTTCCTGCAGAACAGATAAGTTTCCGGTGTACGTGAGACGCAAATGTGCTCTGTGTGGGGGCGCGTGCTGCGTTTCTAAACTGTGAATATCTCGGATGTGCTGGATCAACACCCCCCCCTCTTGAATGTATCCTGCCTTTAACCTCTGGCCTAACATCTGGTTTCTTCTGGAAATGAGTCACAACACCGAAGCAAGGATGGCGTATCACTGCCTCTTTAAGGATGACAAATGTTATTTTTCTGGTCAGAAACATTGGATGGGCCGAGTGTCTAAATACAGTATACGATTTCTCTCAGTCTATCTATTTAACTCTTTTAGCTTACTCTTATTAAAGATATTGGGGTTGAATAAGGAAAACTGTTCCTATTGGCTCTGTTCACTTTACAGACGGAAAATGGTCCAAATACGATTTGAAATTTTCTTTGGTTACATGATACACAGATCTGAGCAAAATTCCTAATTGTTCACTACAACATTTTCAAACTCCCTAGATATTATTACCACTACTACTACTACTATTTAGTCACACTATTATCCAAAGAGACTTACAGCCAGTTCAGATGCATGTCGTTAAAGAGCAGGTAGGTAGGTAGGTAGGAAGAGGATTATGCATCTTGCTCAAGGGTACATACAGGTAGAATGCCGACATTGGGAATCAAACCATGTAACTTTCATCTCAGCCACTACACTATACTGCACCCGGATCATTTTGGCAACACTACAGTGTGGTGAATTGTAGGACAGAATCCCAACTATGTTGAGGAGTTTTTCAAAGAAAGCAGGCACCTGGAGAGAAAGCAGCTACCTGTGATGCATCCACACCTTTTGATCCCAAACAGACAGACCCAATCGCAATAAGAGACATTTTATGAGGTCCGAGCAAAGGTGTACAGAGTATGGGTTGCCTCATTTCCCATCATGCTTAAAAGATGAACGTTTTTTTTTTCACAGCGAGCAGGTGTTATGGTTTGTTGTCCCCGCAGCTTGTCGCTCCACTTCCTGCTCACTGATCTGTAACCGTGGAGCATTTTATAGGTCTGTGCAGTCAGTCTGTGTTGGTTGAAAGCATAGTGTGTACATTTTTTTTCTAAATGTATGCACTTCATCATTATTCTGAATTCTGTATTTACCAAATGCGACGTGGCAAATCTGAAAATGAATGATAGATGAAGGTACTTGAAGTTATAGAAATGATTGATAGACAGAAAATGCATTAATAAAAAAACTGCCTGTTACGTAGAACCCAACCTTTTTTCTCTGTTAATGGCTGATATTGGCTAGTGGTTTCAGTGTATTATCAAAAGACTTCAATTGGTTAAGTGGTTTCGGTGATGATGCTACACACCATCAAGCTCCCCTAGCAACCCAGCATCCGACACTCTTCCTCGCTCTGCACAGATTATGTTTTGTAGATGAGACTCGGGCTTCAACTAAACATCAGGAGCCCTTCACAGTTTAACAAACGTCACCTAACTGCTAGACGTATCAAGTGGCATCAGTAGGATTCATTCTTTTCTTGTTCACATGCAGAGTGGGATTTTAGACATTGGTCACGCGTCACCAGCAGTGTTGTAGTGTTCATGTTCCCATCGTTCCAGTCTCCCAGAACCCCCCCTGGCTCCATCAAGAAACGCATACATTTCAAGATTCTACTCACTACTTACAAAGCTCTTCACTCCATGACTCCCTCCTACCCATTCTCCTCCTACCCTCTCCTCCCCCTCCACCTCTTCCACCTGCACCCTTCTCTACCTGCTCCTCCACCTCTTCTTCCTTCTCCGGCTCCTCCACCTCTTACTCCTGTTCCTCCATCTCTCCCTCTTCCTCCTCATGATCTGCTCCACCGTAACAACCCCACCAGCAGCCGCTGCTCCACCGACGCCAACCTCTCCCCCCCCCCCCCCGCCCCCCCCCCGGAGCTAAGCACCAGACCTGGGGGGGCAGGGCCATCTCGGTCGCCGTCCACTCCCTTGGAACGCCCTCCCCAAACTCATCTGTGACTCCACCTCTCCTCCACCTTTTCTCTGTCCCTCTTTCTACCCCTCCATTTACATGCTTTTACATTTGTGAATGTAACCTTTTATTGATATTTTGTTTCGTTTTTATTCCTGTATTTTGTCCTGTTGTCTTTGAGTACCTAGAAAAGTGCAATACAATAACAAGTTATTTACATTATAAGTTATTCACAGAGTATCTGTGGATCCCTAGTAATATTATTCTACTTACTGTATATACTGTATATATATGTTTATTTATTTATTATCTGCTTCCCCACAAGTTTTAACCATCAATGATCCTCATCAACATCATTTGACAGAATCATTAGACCATTTTTGTAAATACGGGACCTTTATCCTTCAAAAATATGCAAAAAGAAATGTATAGGCAAATACCTACAGCTTTAACCATCTCTCGCGACCCCATCATCAGGTTGGGGGACACATGGAACACTTCTAGGATTTTCTCCATGGTTACATAACAGGGGATTGTCCGTGTGTTACAAGCTTCTCGAATGCTTCAAATCCTTCTCTTTGTCCAGTTAATTAGTGGGGAATCCAAGGCCGGACTCTGAGGTAAAATATTCAAACACCGAAAAGGGAACCAAATGAGTACTTCACTGCAACAGACACGATTAAAAGGGAGACAGATTTTGCAAACCACCAACCAAGGAAAATAAGTGGAGCTAATCATGTTAAGACTGAACATATGGTCTGTCTGAACCACCTTGTTACATATTCATGTGTATTTGTATGCCTTGTAATTAGTTAATGAACGCTTTGTTCTTCTTTTTGATTGTCTTCTGCTCATCTTCCAAATTCTATTGTTTCTTCCTCCCCCTCACTGGTTATATTTATTATATTCCTCCAATTTAATTTCCCCTTCTCATGACCTGTCTCTTCTGCTTTCTAATTTCCCTTTTCAGCTTGTGCCTGTGTGTCTGTGTCTGGCTGTGTGTGTGTATGTGTGTGTTCCTATCTTTGTGCATGTATTCCAATGAGGGAATAACAACTACTGAATGTCTTAAGCAACTTCCTTCTTGTCAGAGTTGATCACCTAATCCTCTCAACCAGAGCGGTGGTCCTACCAACTTCCAGTGGTTCTTTACATTCAGTTACAGCTGCAGCCCAGACAGGCAAGGCTGACAGCACACTAACAGTCTGTAGCAGAGCAATCTGGTACAGAATACGGTGAACAGGGAGTTCAACTATGACCTATGATGATTAAAGTATCTTCTTCTTGTCTGAAGAAATACTCTATTATATGATAATATAATTATACTTGACGTTTCTATACATGATTAATTAAAATCTTACTTGTAAGGAGAATGAGTGTAATTATAGCAACTGAATGCAAGGACCCACCCTGACATGACTTTCATTCTTTACCAAACGGCTGAAAGTGGACGTTTGTAGTGTCTGCTCCAGGTTGATAAACTGTTGCTGCTCACCTGAGAGCTAGCAGATATGATCGCCCTACAGAGAGAGGAAGCAATAATTTGAAATACAGCTTGTGTTTCCATCCATCACCTACACCCTGGTCACCTGTCAGGAGCTACAGCATGGACTATACTCTTAGTGCATGCACACACACACACACTCTCTTGCCCTTGGTCTGCTTGTACACAGTGCATCCTTGGTGATCACTAATTCGAGGGGAACTTTATTTGTGCATCTGAAAACAAATTAGCAAAGTCAACTTCCTGTTTGCCCCAAAGAAGATTAGAGCCCCCCACATAGTCTCTTCTGCCTGAGCATTAAAGTGTGTTTAATGAGCTGGTATCAAGGCCCTCAATGAAAACAAGTTGCACTCCAAGTGGAAGAGCAAGTTGAGGGTGAGGCTGAGGTGAAAACTACAACAACTACCATAACAACCATAGCAACAACAACCACAGAAACAACTACAACCACCACAACAACAGCAAGAACTACACTACAGAGACTGTACTCTGCTCTGCAGCAACCCAGTCAACCCATAGAAGTGGTATCAGCTCCCCACAGATGGAGAGAGCAGAGGAGGTTGGGGGGAGGAGGTGAGGGGGAGGACTCAACCTCCCTGCTCTTCTGATGTCAGATGACACCACCTGTAACTGCATGTCACAGGTGACAGGTGACATTATGCTGGTGTCACGGCGGTGACATCAGTCACGACATTCAGTGGTTAAAATGAGGGGACGGAAAATTAGGTACCAATACACTTCAAACATCTTCCTTTCATTTCTCTGTCAACCCCGAAAACCTGTCATTTTGTCTGCGCCACAGACATGCCAATTTATTTAGTTTTAGGGCATGTGTCTGTTTTTGTGTGTATACATGTGTACATTTGTGTGTGTTTATGTGTATGCAAATGTGTGCGTGCGCAGTGTGTATCTAAATGCATGTGTGCATAAAGTGCAGGTGTGTGTTTGAATGTTTGTTAATGCGTTTGTGCATGCGTGTGTATGCGTGTTTGAAGGTGTGTGTGTGTGTGTGTGTGTGTGTGTGTGTGTGTTTGCAAGCGTGTGTGTGTTCTAATTTATGTTTCTTGATTGCCCTCCTCATTAACTCTCGTGTCACTGTGCCATGCACTTCCGCAAAAAATTAAAAAATAACGAAGATTGATGACCAGATTAAACGTCAAATTATTGTGCTAAAGGTCTGGTGAAAATTGTGATTGCAAATTGTAATTATCCACACTGACCGTTAAAACGCTAATTCTCATTGCTTATTCGCATAATTCATAGGATTACACAGAAAGTAAGAAAGTGACACAAACAACACTAAGGCTGCACACAAAGACGATCATAAAGTTTCCAAATATAAACTTTTAAAAAGGTCATACATATGTCACATTTTTTAGGAGACTTTTCTAAAAAAACGTTTTGTTTCAAATCTAACAGTAAAACGTATGGATATGTAAAAGAGACAAAGACGTTGCATTGTCTCAGCACACAAAGCAGAGCACTAAAACACAGTTTCACTTCAATCCCCTTTCTTTTCACTCAAGGATTGCTTTACAAAACAAATACAATAAGGGAGCCATTTTCAAACCAGAAGACTGCTCAGACTTCAAAAACATCCCTGTTTACTTTCTATCATTTTCCAATCGCTGTCCTTGTTTGTGACATCGTAACGTCCTCGCTGTAAGTGAAGGTACACAGTGTTCCACTCTGGCGATGGATCTAAATTTGACTCCATCTTGAAAGCCAATGAAGAGGAATTACAGAAAGGTCTGACGAGGCTCCACCAAGCCTCACTTCTTAATTAGGTTTTTTAAAATAAGGCCAGACTTTTCCCAGCGCTTATCTTTATTCAATTAAGATACAAGACAACAGAACACTGGATGGATTCCAGTCCCTTCCTTTGGACGCTGATACGGAATTTGAAACAGATGAGCGTGGACATGAACATTGATCATGACACTGATGATAAATTAAAAAAGGAAAACCTTTTGTTTTTACTGCAAAGCCTGAAGTCCCGAAACATTGGCAACTAAAGACAATATATCTTACTCCAAATACCTCACATTTCATTTTAGGGCATGTTGACATTTAGGAGGGCTATTTGAAATGCTCATGCTACTTAAAACCCAAGGGTTTGAGACTAGATAATTACTTCATTAAATGAATACGCCTCAGTAATTAAATCAAATAAGATCCACTCAAGCAGTTAATGTGATCAAAGCAAAACCTCTACACAGTCACCAACAAACAAAAGCTCCAGACCTGCTTAGCTAAACATTTTCATTCCCGCGTTTATGATTGACCTGGATTTTAAATAACTGCTGAAACTTTCTGAATTTTCAAATAGTCTTTTCAAGATAAAACTGTACACTTTCCAGAAGGAAAATTCAGGAGTTACTGTAGCAAAAAGAACCGAAATTGGAATATACAATTATACAAATAAAATGTGAATAAAACAATGTATGAATATACACAATCAAATAAATCAAATAGAATTAACAATGATCAGTAAACAATTTTCATGGTTTTATGTACTTATTTGCAAGCAAGTCTCAGTAAAGTTTTCTTGTGGAGCAAGAGGTTGTCATGCTGCCACATTCAGTTAACATGTCTTGTATTTGGGAGTGAATTCACTGCTCATATCTGAACCAATTGTAGTATTGAGGTTGACAGTGGGTGCAGTGAGATTAAGGTCACAGGACCCTTTGTGCCATACACGTCAGTAAACTATCATATTTACTAGTTGTATTTACTGACATAAGACTTAAATGACATTAAATGACCCAAAAAACATGAGCAATAAATAATGCATTCTTGGGCTGAGGAACTTTACACAGTTAAAGCGTTGAAACACTTGAGGAATTAACCAGTCAGCATGGGTTAGACTACGGCTTCACACACTTGAAATTACCGCCTCAAACACCAAACACCTACAAAAAATGACGTCAATGTTCCAACTCTTCCACGGAAATCCAATTAATCCTTTGCATACATTTTTCGCCTTTTTTTATGGACATGAAAGTGGGTTGAGAGAGAGGGCATGACATGTAGCAAAATACCTCGGGCTGGAATCAAACCAGGCTCTCTACAAGGCGTTTGTGTGCCGCCGTGGGTGACAGATTATACAAAATGATCCACCAACTGTGCCCAGAACATCAATTGTTGATCTGTTCCCACCCCAGGTGTGAGCTCCACATGTTTCCCCAGCGTCTCTCCACCTCACGTGGGACTCAAGGCCGCATCCTCCAGCCTCTATATTCCGGTCTAATGCGTCCTCTCAAGCTAAGTGAATAAATGGCTTGTGCACTTCTCTTTGGCTCTCCATTTACCAATCCCCCCATCTAGTGTGATTAGTGGGGCTGATGCGCTAACCTGACCTCCACCCCCCCCACCCCCAATCCATCCTGGTGGTAATCACCCCCATGTAAACCCCCACCATCAGTCAGGGGCGAGAAGCTTGCAGGTCCCCTCTCCACAAGGACAGAAGCAAGGTGACTTATGGCTGTTATTAGGCTCACCATAACCCCCCGTGTAAGTGCTCTCTCTGTGTGTGTGTGTGTGTGTGTGTGTGTGTGTGTGTGTGTGTGTGTGTGTGTGTGTGTGTGTGCGTGCGTGCGTGCGTGCGTGCGTGCGTGCGTGCGTGCGTGCGTGCGTGCGTGCGTGCGTGCGTGTGTAAAAGCCACTCCGGTACTAATACTGCCTGGCTTTGCACTTAACCAACGTGAACACAGACACACACACTGTAACCACAGTAAATGGTGCAGAAAGCTACATTGAAAGTCCATCTGCTTTAATTGAGCAGCATAGTGTAAGAGTTGCGCTACACTTACAATCACAGTAATGAGTGTATGGCTTGGCCAAAGAGTTAGGCAGGTTTTAGAGGTTTGTTTCTTACAGAGAGACAGAGATACATAAACTCTCCCTCCCACTGTCTCTCCCACTCACATACATTTTGCAAAATGATGTAATATTTTGGAGTTAGACCATTTCCTTAATATCTGATGAAAAGCCAGAAACAACAGCTAAAAGCAAACACTTTGTCTTGAGCGTGATGCTAATTAGTGCTTTGATTTTGTCCATAAGGAGCAGATGACTAATCAAAACTCCCCAGCGAGGAGATGTTTTGGAAGGGAACACTCCTGAACATGGGGCCAGATGTTGACAGTTAGCTCTCGACGTCTGCTTCTTAAAGAAAATAAATCCTCTACAACGTTAAGAACGCTGCGTACGTGTGCTCCAATGCACGGAGGCGTTCAGCGTCATGTTTAATGAGCATCGAGCGTCTCGGAAAGGCTGTCGCAACAGCCAATGGAATCCAACTCCGCTGCTCGTGCCCAACGGCTTCCCGTCCAAGCAACAACAACAACTAAAGAATAGCAGAGCTTTGTTTCTCGATGGGGAACGCTGGCGTCAACGGATCCCATTCACATTCACAAGTGATGACATTGGTGCATGCACCAATGTTGCGTTTGAGAGCGCGGAGTGCACATGGCGACAGGTGGACGTGGCGCTGATGGCGACGCAATGCGTTGCTGCACTGGCGCTACACAGCCTCAATGTCTCAGAACCTTCCAGAACCCAGAGCAGCGGTTGTCATGGGGAGCAAAATCAAAACACTGAAAACCCTTGACCACTGAACTTGTCGTGGGCTGCTTGGGTTAGTATCCATCGTCATTATCTCTCCCCTGTTGTCTGTAGCCTGTTCTATCTGCAAAAGAAAATAAAGAAAATGTAGTTTTGAGGCAAACATTGAAAATACTTAAAGACCTGTCCACATGGGTTGTCCGTTGCCTGGCAACAAGGGCTTCTAAAAAGAGTTACTTCTTGTTTCCAAAGTTGCATTGCTAAATAATTTAAGTAAAAAAAAAAGAAGTAAGTACAAGTGAACTCAAACAACACAAGACATGACAGTTAATTTATCAAATGAACAGAGTTTTCAGCAAGTTCTTATCAGTTAATGAATCACTATTGCACCGACTGGTCTCTGTGGACGTCTGTGAATTTCCATGGGCCATCGAAAAGTTTGAACTTGCTTTGTTGTGACCTAATGAACAATTAAATGTGCTGAGGAATGCGTGCTGTTTTGTCTTTCAGCGCTGGCAAAAATTCAAATGTGTAATTTTCAAAGTGACAAAGTGAAACCTTTGACCTCGCTGAATTAGTTTGTATGTTTTGGCAACAAACCCAACAGAAATGGGGAGCTTGGCCAGACCAGGGTGTTACAGTAAGTGGAAGCACCACAAGGAGATTAGATAATATACTATTTAGTGTTCAGCAGAGGTATGAAAGGATTACCCCCAAAAGACAATTTGTGACATTTCTAGTGCGTACATTAGTTTTGATAGCAGTCATCATGCCTACAGCTCCTCTGAAACACCACCCACTGCTAGCGGTCTGGTTTGTTTGTAAAGCCCCGTGTCCATGACATGCTCAAAAAAGAGCCCAGCGTCAGCGTTGCGATGCGTTCCCCTTGTGATTGTGTGCGTTCGTGCTTAAATGATTCACACGTGTGTGAGTTTGCATGCTGGCGTACCTGCTCCTATAAACCCTTCGTGAATACAGGGCAATTATAGAGCGAACTTAGTTTCCTGTTCTCCATATGTTATTAAGGTAAAGCCTGGACGGCTCCTTATTTTCCAGTAACACCCCATTAGGCGATAACGCCGTTCACTCAGGCAATCCCTCACTGAGAAACCTCCTTCACAACACACACACACACACACACACACACACACACACACACACACACACACACACACACACACACACACACACACACACACACACACACACACACACACACACACACACACACACAACATAAGTCACATCTATTGTGCCCTCGGGTCAAATAAAATAACCTTTACAACCAAAGCTCTAAATTATAATGGGTCCGCATCTGGAAACACGAGGTATTTCACCAGTACTTCACCAACGTTTGGGGGTAGCTTCTGGGAATCCATGCAGTTGTTCTGGTAGCCATAAGCTCATTGGCTGTCGTCACGTAGCGTCTCCCAGCAACATGTACTTACCTTTAGGCGGATCGTAGCAGGAAAACAACCCGGCGATTTTCTTTGGAAGCAAAGCTAATTGTTACCATTTGAAGCTGTGGACCTTCCTGCCCGATGATTAGCTTGCCTGTTGTAATATCACGGTGGGCCGTTACAGAAGAACATGCCACAAACAGTGTTCGGTTGCCATAGCAATGTTTTTCAACGGAGCCATGAATCGCGCGCGATTTTGGTGATCACAATTTCCACGTGCATTAGACGCAATCACACATACACGCACACTACGCTCGTATGAGTATACGAGCGTATATATATATGTGTGAGTATAGGAACACATAGACGTGTACTACAGAGAAGTGATAAAAGTGAATTTGGTATAACATGGTTCATGTGTTGTTATTTTGCAAATGAAGGGTTAGCGTTCAAAGGGTTCTGCGCTCTCTTTGTGTACATTTCCAAGTTTGCTCCAGTGAACAGTATTTGTTTTATTCGACTGCACGAATCCAGCCAGTTTGTTCCATTGTCTTTCCCGTTAGCTGGAATGGCAGCACTTCGCCGTCGCCTTAAGTACTGCTGTTGCTTTTCTGCCCTTCGATTTAAAACTTGCCTACTAAGCTGGTTTCGCCATAAGTGTCTCCGACCAGCCTCCTATTTTCTGCAAAATCACTCCACTCATAATTACTCAACACATCCGGATTATGCATGTAGGCCAAAACATATTCTGACTTTTCCATAAAAAGGGCCTACTCTAAAACAAAGCATTCCTGTTCAAGGGTAATCACAATGCAATACCGCTGTGCAGGCCAGTAGCAGTCAAGCACAGCGCCATTAGTGGCCAAGCACTCAGTTAAGCCCAGTGAATACCAATGTTCAGAGTTGACGTATGAGTATGAATTTATGTGAATAATACATATTTTGTTAGGATAATTATGGTTTTAATAACCACCCGCCTCCTTCTTTGAGCTCTATCGATTTTGTCTGTATGACATTCAGCATCCACGATATTGGACATTGAATGAGAATTAGATATTGAATGTCAAATTTGAGCGATATTTATCGTCTTGACTAATGCCTCCTCTGCTTTTGTCCAGGTGGTTTGTCTCTGTGGACGTCCTTAGAATGACTGAGAGAGCGAAGGAGAGAACAAGCAATAAACAAATGCCATTTGTGTCACACTCTTCTGGTTGGAATGAGGACAGCGCCTCATGTCAGAACCCTCCTGGACTCATGCACACGCAGCACTCATGCATGTGTTTTTCATTCTTTAAGGTCTAATGTTTAAGTTCCTTAAGAAAAAAAACATTTGTATATTTAAAATATACAAAATAATTTAATATTGTATATTATGTATCCTCTCTTGATGTGCATATTTATCCCTGGAGATAAGCCGTTCCATGGTGTGCCTAGACTATGTGCCCAGGGTCTTTTGTTTCCAGGGTCCTATGTAACCCAGATATAAATGGCAGAACATGAGAACATGACAAAGGGTCCTGTGTTCCCCAGCTCTACATATGTACTCTCCCAGGGTCCTATATTCCCAGGGTTCTATGTTCCTAAGCTCTATAAAGCACATAATGGTAACCTGAAAAGTTGTTCTCCAGCTCTGTATTCGCTTAGAATGACATGGCTATTGCGGGAACTCTTCAAAGAGGTTTTTCTGTTCCCCAGCAATAGTGAGAGACAGAGGCTCTCAACTGAATAGGCCTACACTTGATGGAACTTAGCAAATGGTCATGGAATCATCAAAGGTCATAGCTTAATGGTTCCTTAGGGGAAACTAGCCTAGTGTACATGTTTTGAATCTAACTCTCACACTTGACATTAGTCTTCTAACCGATATAAAGAACATCACATCATAAGTATCTAAATTAACCCAGGTAGCTTTTTATTTTATTTTATTCAAAATTGACTATTTATCTACAGTTGATTTTGAACACCTTTTTCTATTTGTAGCTGTGACTGACATCTCACTGCTGAAATGTCCAAAACCAATGCAGTGATATTGTTAAAATAGAACAGTGGCAAATATTAGAGACCTCCAAATCAAATCAAATGATCACCAATTGGTCATCAACCATTGGTTTTGCTGTGTTTTTCAAAGCCATGTTCCAATAAAAAATAAAAACGAAATAATATTTTTTAAATATTTTAACATGAAACAGGTCAAATTTGACCCGAAAACAATAGGATGGTTAATGTCTGTTAACAGAAAATGTGCCTCGGGTACAGCCGGATATAAAGCTAGTTAATTTGTCATTGTAGATAATGTTATTCAGAGGTTGTCAATTCCAGGTATACTAAGTAAAATCCCTGCCACATGAGCCACCCAGGCAGTGTACACAGGAACGACTCCAGTCATTAGCTGTGGCTTTGAGCCCTGCCAACCACTGTGTTGTCCAATACACATGGTTGACTGAATATACAGAGGATAACTTTTACTTTTTCTAAACCCAGCTGTTTCATCCAATAAAAACACAAAATTAAAGTCATGGTGCTCCATCATTTAGTCAGGGCGCTCCAACATATTGTTGGATTCATAGCATTCATAGGGTTGAAATATTGCTGAGAAATTACATTTTTCAGTCAGGGCGGTTAACAGTTATACTATCCCAGCCAATTGCTATCCATCTGGGGCGGAACAGAAAGAGAGCAGAGCCCAAAGCCAAGCTGGATAAATAGTTTATCCAAGCCACTTGATAATGGGACATGATGCAAAAATCCTTTTGGGATCAGGCGTTTAGAAAAAATCTCATTATTCTCAGGATTTGTTTTCCAGTGGTGTGCAGCTGTCTTAAACTATGCAGGAAGGACACGGTAAAGTACACAGGATTACCGCAGACGGCTTTGTCCTTTATTTTCCACCGTTGACAGAAGGCAGAGAGCTGGTCTTTCCAGCTGTCCACCAGCAGGGAAGGGTCTGCTAAAGCACCCCATCCAGCGCCTAATCCAGGGATCAAGTCATACAAACGGTTTATAATGACAAACATAAAGCATCTAATGTCTCAGCGTCGCTTCCTCGCCACACTATCCTCCTTGCGTTTACATATTTATTCGGTCTCAGGTTCGCCGGATTCTGTGATCTGTTCTGTGTTGCCGTCAACTGTCCCCTTCCGCCTTCCTGCTTCCTGCGGGTCATCACAATAAGAGCGGCTAGCTTTTGGCACCCTCACCTGGGACGTTCTATAGTTTCGCTCCGTGTTTCTGCAGGTTTTCAAGTGTCTGCCATACACGGAAGGTCATGTAGTTTCATGTTTATTTATCTATTGATCATCATTGGATATGTATCAGTGGTGATACAGCAGTTGTGATACAGCAAATGTCATATAGTCTCTATGGAGGCAACATATATTCTTTATATTGCTATGCCATATAAGACAATATAAATGTCAAGTCAATTTTATTTGTATAGCACTTAATACAGTCTCAAGTGGCCACATTTTAGGACACTATTCATAACCGTATTTATGAGTTTCTGTAGGGAATTCAACCAATAAAGATATCTAACTAGCAAATAACTATCAAACACTAGTAGCTAACTGTGTCTAAGCCCCTGATCACTGACTGGTTGAGAGGTGCGGCATCTGAAGAAACAAACGCCTTTAGGCCCCAGTTGAGGTGCCCCATTCCTCTTTCCCTACCAATTGAAATCTCAGGGTGTCTTTCCTTAACAAGAACACAGTCACCGGAGCACATTGGTAAGCATGCTGCGTTGCCTTAGAGCTCCCTGAGGCTGGTTGCGGACTGATCCAGACCTTGTCACAACCTCTTCCCCTCCTTCTCCTCCCCTTTCTCCTCCCCCTATCCTCCCCCTTCGCCTCCTCCAAGACACCCAATGCTATCAGAATGAACAATCAAACACGTTTGAACCGCTGACGCAAAACTATTAAATAAGACGGACCACTTTACTGAACAAGGATCAATCTCACTTAACTACCATTCAACATAAGATGTGTAAATATTGTACGTAGCTTGTTATTATTATGATGATGATGATGATGATGGTTCACATGTGGTTAGGAGGAAAACAGAAATATATATCATCTCATATTTGGTTGTTTGTCACATAAACAGCACAGCCCAGATTCCCCACTGCACATAATGTGTAGATCTATAGGGTCAGATTGTTCCCACGAGAGGATGGGACATGTGGTCCAGTTATGTCTACTTAAGCAAAACAAACAGACAGACACACAAACACAAACATCCTTCTTCAGTTGACACATACACACAGCCAGGCCAAAAGATAGACTTAGACAGAAGGCAAACAGACAGGCTTGGACAGACACACAGACAGAAGGCAGAGAGCTGGACAGACAGATCTTCTGGCAGACAAACAGACTTCTTCAACAGACATACACACAGGCAGGCAGACAGATACGCAGGCCGATATGCAGACAGATGCAGACAGACAATGAAAGCCATACAAAGAAAAGACATTGCTCCTTTTCAGAGATGATCAAAATCGGTAACGCACCTCAAACTACGAATTAATGATGACCTTTTCCAAATAAAAAGAACTAAAATATTCACATGGGGAGGGGGAGGGGGAAGGGGGGGGGGGGGGGTTGTGGGCTTGTAACCATGCCCTCCAGCAGAGGAAATACCAGGAGAGCCACGTATCATCATCATCATCATCATCAATCATCACAACAACACTGATGGACGCCGTAACATCACCAGCACATCAGCCCCCAGAGTTAAACATAACTAACATCCACCATCCGCACACACAAGCAAAACGTACCAAATGCACACAAAGTACCAAAGAAATACACAAACCAACAACGAACCTCTAACCTATTAACCACCCTTGAACCAAAAGACACGAAATCAGAAAAATACAGATAAATCCCTGCTCTACCTCTTGGTAGATACATCCTAGTTCCCAATATGTAACAACTGATAACACTCCGTGTTATTTCTTATTTCTGATCATGTATGAATTGTGTGTGCATGAGATCAGACACGGGTGCTCTCTCTTTGGAGTATAAAGTGAAGGGAATATCAACCAATACCTGGCCATCATTTATTAACATGCTGCTCACAGAATAAACCTGTCTCAGCACCGGTGATGGCTGCCAAACAGAGACGCTTGGCTATTGAACCTATCGTTAAAGATTCTCCTCACAGGCACAATGAAGGTTCAGTCCTGTATCGGCCATGTTTTTAGAATACATTTCCAATGGCAGGAAGTGAACAGGGGGAATGAGGAAATTATGTTATGACGCACAGGGAATTGTTTATTGTGTGCATTTCCTTGTGCATCATTCACTTTCTGTGTTGTCCTGGTTGGTTGGAAGTAGACACAAGAACTTAATGAAGGGTGTGTGTGTGTGTTCATGCGTGGTCGGGTGGGTGCGTGCCTTTGGATTTCTTTTTACTCATGAGTGAGACAAATACTGCAAGAATAGAAGTTACATAATTGCACAGAGAGAAAGAGACCAAGAGCATGAGAGAGAGAGAGGGCTCTTTAAAGGCTCTTTAATGGTTCTTTAAGTGTTACTTTAAGGGTTACTTTAAGTGGTTCTTCAAGAGCTATTTAAGTGTTACTTTAAGTGCTTCTTTAAAGGTTATTTGAGAGTCACTTGAAGTGCTTATTTAAGAGTTATTTAAGGATTACTTTAAGGGATCATTAAGGGCTCTTTCAATGTTACTTGAAGGGTACTTGTTTGTGGGTTACTTTACTTACCCTGTCCTCACCAGATTGGAGGGGTCTTTGTCGTCATGGTCCACGTTCATGTCCTTAAGAGCCAGAGCAAATGGTAGTTATGTTGGATCAACACATAAGCTAATTACATTATTCCACATGCAAAACTCTACCAGAGGACATGAGAACTGCTTGCTCCATTATGCGATAAGTAGTGATTTTTTAAAACAATAGTGCAAAAGAGCATGTGTTACATAACATTTTCCAATGTTACACTCATACACCTGAGTATGTCATGCCCCAAATCTTACGCTGCAGAAACTTAATCCATCCATCTTCTATCATCCATCTTCTATCATCTATTTTCTCTCATCCATCATCTATCATACATCCATACATGGATAGACAAGCAAAGTGAGAAAGGGGGAGTGTGTGTGTGTGTGTGTCCCAGAAAACAAGGCAACAGTGAGTGGATGTTTAAGTAAAAGACACAGAACAGAAGTGTCAGAGTATCATATTGAAGCAGTGTGGCTGAGTGGGAGAGACACACAGAGAGAGAAAGAGAGATAGTGTGAGAGCGTGTGCGCGAGAGAGACAGAGAGAGAGAGACAGAGAGAAACAGAGAGAAAGAGTTAAGCAGTCAGCCGCCTATACCTTTTAGCCTCTACTCTCCCATTACACATAGTTCTGCCTCCATTGTTTATTGGCAGTATTGTCGGGTTAAAAATGGAACTCTCTGGGCCTCTTGCCATTCGATTACTGCTCTGGTGTTAGATATTTGAAAGCAACATTCTGCATAGAGTTGAAAGCTTTTTAACCTGTCCCGTCCCCAGATGCAGATAACAGGGCTTTGTTTGGACTTTCATATTAAAAGAACCGTGACAAAAACAGTCAGGGTATGCTTTACTTATTAACGCATGGCCCATTCTTTCCCCAAAAGCCTGCTTGTTTTTTTTCTCCAGTGCTAGTAATAGTGTCATGACATTTAAGGCAACTAGTTAGCATTCTTCCTTCGGAGATAGTACAGAGAGAGAGAGTCTTGTCTTTGAAACCACCAGATTATAGCGATGCATCGAGCTCCCCTTACCTATCAATCATTGCTCAAGTAGTCATTATTAATTCATGGCAGACTTTGATTCATAGTTTGCTGTATGCCTGTATATATCCCTTACGTGTTCTTCAAAACTTTGGACATTTAAAAACTGTAAAGACTAACCTTGCAAAAGGAATGTCATTGATGAGGTTGACGCTAGAGAAAGCTAGACAAATTGGTTATTAAAAATATGGTTATTTGTAAGGCTCTTGGGTAGCTGGTATTACAAGGCATTTTAAATGAAGAAATGTATAAAAAAATGAGAATTACAGTTCCCCATGCAAAAATGACCTCCTTGTTGTGTGGGAACATTGGACAGCTAGAATCCAGGAATCTAATTTAGCATTCAGCCATTTATGTCTTAATAATTCTCTTTAAACTGCTACGTGGACAGCAGGCTCCTAATGATCCAGATAACCGGGGGATTTCCTACCGTTAACTCATCACAATAACCATTTCACCAACAGCATGGATATCCCTACCTATAGGTGGACTCAGAGGAAAGAGAAAGAGGGGGAAACAATCTTAATCAACTCATTAAGTAATTAAGTCATCATTGTAGAGGCTGAATATTTGAATAGGTATGAGTCATCCAATCAGTTAATTTTGGTGCAGGTGGCGGAGCGGAAGGATCTTGGTCTGAATATCTAATCAGGTATTATAAATACAGAGAGACCTTACCGCACACAAGAGAAGTGCTGATAAAATAATCATAGTAATAATGATATTCCATGTTAAATTTAATACACTGTTTCTTTGAGAGGTAGACCTCGCAGGCCATAAGCCTTTTCCCTTGATTGTGCTTTTATGGGTTATTATGAAGTTTATGTCTCATTACTGCTTTAATCTTTAAGTGGCTATCCTGGAAGATGTATTACAATGTCATCTCTTTTCATAGAAAAGAAAACCCGGATTGCATAAAATGCTAATATTTACACTTTGTATCTGTGTGATATCATGAAACCAACACCCTGGACAATATAGGAGAGTCTGGTCGGTAATTAATTAACATTTCCCTCTAGGTGCGCTGTGCAATATCCAATCTCTTTCTCTGCTGATGGTCAAGATGTTTTATAGGAGCAGGGATATAAAAGTACTTATTAAAAGTCTGTTAAAGGTTTGTTAAAGGGCTGTGATTAAAGGACCATACAATGTGTGATTAAACCATTGTAACATCTCTCCTGGCTTCACTAAAACATCTGTTACAAAACTAATGTTTCTTAAAAAAAAGTCATTTAGGTACCAAATATGTTGACGAGCAATTAGCGTTAGCGCACTCTCTCCACAGATGTAAACAATAGCAAAATAGCACTTTCGTCTTTTGGAATCAATGCACATAAAAATGAGAAGATTGTGGACAAAAAAAACACGGAATTGCCCTACGAGTACAAGACCACAGTGCGACTGCTAGTGTTTACGTGGTTGGTGAGAGCGGGCTCACGCAAAATGTTGTTGGGCTGAATTGGCACACCAAAGTAATTTACTATGGTTTGATCACCCAGGCCAGTATTGTCCTTCAAATCAAATGTTGTGCTTTTTAAATGCTCTTATGTGACTTTAAAACCTTTGATATTTGTCTTTATAAAGTGTCTGTGTACCTTGATAAGTTATATAAACGGAATGTAGTATTCCTATTACTATTATAACATCTAGAGGCTATAGATAACTACGTTTCAGAGAAGGACAGCAAACAATGAGGCGTATTCTCAAATGGTTCAGTGGCCTCTAAGCAACACACCAATCAATATAAAATGTACCTCCACTTCCAATGTCCTTAAATGTCACACACCACACCCTTTCTCTCTCTAGAATCCGTCCCCTTTGTCACACACACACACACACACACACACACACACACACACACACACACACACACACACACACACACACACACACACACACACACACACACACACAAACAGTTTGAGTTCCTTGGTCCAGTGTGTTTTGGTCTAGATTAGTCTAGACAAGGTACTTCGGGGAGGTGAAAGGACAGGCTCTCGACGGAATAATCTAAAGCAGAGCTATGATTCTCTATGCCTCATCTTCACCAAAACCAGATCACCACAAACTAAATCCATAGGGGAATTATTACACAGTAGATGTAGTGCTGCATACAGTGTATTGAGATTTAAACTGTATTAATGATAATGAATGTCTTTGACCTTTGTTTACTCACAGATGGAGACAAGCCCCTGTTGATCATGGCGATGATATTTGTACAAGCATGGCATTGGAGCCTCACTAAAAGTCCCTCTCTGTGTAGCACATGCATGTATTTGCTCCCTACCTGTTCTTGAAAACATCATCTTTAAACCTAACACTGTAAAATGGAGTTAGGTTATAAGGTTGCCATTTTATCAGCTAAATCAGCATAACAAATATAGGATTACTTCTAAAGCCATGAGTATACTGAGCACACATATTTTTGCTCAGTTGGTATAGGACGCTCGTCTATTTTGGACGCAGATTCTAAAACACTATTAGGCATCTGTCCTTAAGTAGCTGGTGTCATTAGGCATTCTAAATAAGGAATGTCTTTTGCTTTTGTTCAAACATAAACCCCACAAGCCCAGTTAATCACGGCAATGATGTGCGTACAAGCGCAGTAATCTGCATGGCTTTGTAGCCTAAATGCAAGTCTTCTCTGAGTGGAGCACTCAGAAAAATATATAAATATTTTGCTTGTAGCGAATCAACAATCAATTCAAGAATCAAATAGATTCCATTGAACACACACAAACACAGACATACAGACTTTACATATAATATCTATTTAACCATGTCTGTATTTTTACTTCAACATGCGACTGGATTTTTGGCAACATATATAAGCCTCATTTGTATGAAGAGTGGCTGACTTGGCAGTGTCTGTGTGCCGGTCACTTTGAGTTGAAATACGGCAATTACACAGAGTGTGTGACACGATGGCTGCTGGGGTGGAGGGAGAGGAGGCAGGAGAGCGAGGGTAGGGCTCGTGGCGAGAGCTATTTCTCCTCAGAATGTCCATTAGGGATGGAGCCATGCTGTATGCAATCACAATGAAAGTCTATTTATAGCTGCCTTCAGCCATCCCTCTTCACCACCACCTAACTTGAAATGAACCTCCCTCTCACCTCCTCTCTCACCCTCTTACCTAGTCCTCCTCTATATCTCTCTTGCTCTTTCTCTCTTCCTCCCCCCTTTTTCTCTCTCTAGCTCTCCCTTTCTCTCTTTTTAGATTTAGCTTTTTCTCCCTCCCTCTCTCTCTCTCTTTCTCTCTAGCGCTCCCTCCTCCTCCCTCCCACTCTGTCCCTCCCGCCCTCTCTCTAGCTCTTTCTCTCTTTACTGCGCACTCTCTCCGTACTCTACGACTTCACACACACACACACACACACACACACACACACACACACACACACACACACACACACACAGATCCACACACAATCTGCCTCTTGCCCTGCCTCTCACTCAGTCTTTGACAGTATCAAACACTATCACCACACACAGATGAGAAAGTGAATTAAAGTGAGAGAGTGAGCGAGTGAAGAAAGAAAGAGAGTGAAGAAAGAGTCAGTAGTGATGCAAATCAAATATCTCCCTAACACACACACACACACACACACAAGGTATAAAAAATGAGAAAGAATGAAGAAGAGAATCAAGTGTAAAAGTAAGTGACCAAGAGCAATAACTAGGACCCTTGACAGGTGTGTCCTCTCTTTTCTCTCAAACGATTGCACTTGTGAATAAAAGGTGTAGAAATATAATGAGGATATGGCCTTCTATGTCATCTATGACCATAACAAGGTATCTTTGTAGATTACAAAGTTTTTACATGTAAAGTTCAAAATCTCACAAAGAAGCAAGAACTTAATAGCGTTGCTCGAAATCAATTGGATAGGACTAGATCATATGTCAAACTGGAAACACATTTGGGAAGAATCCCTTACCAATAGGCGACAAAACACATTGAGCTTTATCTGGATGAACGTCAGGACACTCTTGCAAGGACCAATGTTGTGTGGCTAAGCTCCCTGAACTTCGACCTTTTCCCCTTTTCAAGCTGCCCTGGTCAACAGAAAAGGAACAACAAAGCCTGACAGGACACTGCACTGCTCACGGTTCTGAGGGGGTCATTTATATTGTTTAGTTCATTATTATTATTTATTATGGTACGCGCTGGATAAAATCAAACTTTTTTCTCTCGCTAGGAAATAATGAGAAATACTACATCCAAGGGAATATCTTGTCATTAATATTTTCTATGAGACAATTCTGGGAACTGGACTCCCCATGTATCAGTGACACATACATCATTATACATAATAGCAGGTTAACCATTATACATAATACCAGTTCAACCATGAAAACATAATACCAGTTTAGCTATTATACACAATGACAGTTTAATCAGTATACATAATACCAGTTTAACCATTATACATAATACCAGTTTAATCCTACATAATGCCAGTTCAACAATAATGCATAATACTTTTTCAACCAGTATACATAATACCATTTTAATCATTAATATGCAATACCAGTTCTACAAATGCTACATACTATCAGTTGAACTAATAATACATAATGCCAGTTTCAGAATCAATATATAATATGAGGATGTCTATTAAGTTTGAAGTATGATTCAACGGTAAGTTGAGTCACTACTGTGACAAAGAGAGAGAGAGAGAGAGAGAGAGAGAGAGAGAGAGAGAGAGAGAGAGAGAGAGAGAGAGAGAGAGAGAGAGAGAGAGAGAGAGAGAGAGAGAGAGAGAGAGAGAGAGAGAGAGAGAGAGAGAGAGAGAGAGAGAGAGAGAGAGAGAGAGAGAGAGAGAGGGAGATGTGATGTGATGTTAATGAAAGTTTATTGCATTTTGTTGATGATCAGGAACCATTTTCAATTACTGGTTGGATAATAAAAACTCTGGAAACCCAGACAGACAGTTTTGGATTTTGCATGTTAAGGTTAACCAAATTACCCAAATAAAAACTGGCTCCTTCTCACTGTTTTCTTATTGGCCGAGATTGTGCCTGCCAGCTGATTGGCTGAGTGTGTGTCTGCCAGCTGGTGATTACACTTACCATAACATCAGTGGTATGTGACATCACCTGGATAGTTACTATCACAACGTGATACTAAATAAAGACGCTTGCCAGAACCAACGTGTGCTACACAAAGAACCCGGTAGCAGCACAGAGTTTGCTGCATTAACCTTTAAGTAACTCTTAATTCTAGTAGTACATTGGTATACAACACAATATTAATAAATCCTTCCAACAATCGCAGAATACATTTTATGACAGCAAAATCCTTGGTCGAACCAAATTAGTAAATATATATATTTGTACACTTAAACCCAGGATTACAGATTTTTTTTCTCTTGTAAAAAAAAACAAGCGCCCCGGGTCTGGAAAAGGCAGCAGTGGAACTGTACATAGTGTTGTGATTAGTTGTGTTTGGCAGGCATCTCCAGATTATTGTAGCCTACTGGTCTAACAGCCATAGAAGTAGTGGCTCTGGGCCTGAGATACAGAACAGCCGTCAATGTGATGAGACACAGCGTCTCGCGGTTAGACTCACTCATTCACACACACACACACACACACACACACACACACACACACACACACACACACACACACACACACACACACACACTGTGGGGCGATTTGGAAGGAAAAGAAAAAACATGCCGTTCCAGAACTTTACTGGATAATTACATCATCAGGTGAAGCTCCTGTATTATACCAGATAAATACTAGATAATACTTCATCATCATCACCTATTTTGTACTATCTAAATATTTAGCAGATGCTTCTATCTAAAAGGACATCCAGTGATTTCAGATGCATGTCATTAAGGAGCAGCTAGGCGGCAAGCAATCTTGCCGGACATTGGGGATCGAACCCAGGTCCTTTCAGCTGGAAGTGGAAACACCCTTACCACTGTTGGGTGTTTCACTGGTGTTGTGTATGCATTACTGTTTTAATTATTGTTTTACTTTCTCCATGCTGTATAGAACTTTTGTCCACCCTGGTTGTACTTAAAGAGGTATTCTGGAAGATTTTCATGTAAATAAATGTCAGTTAATTCAATAACACAATGGTGATGGAGCCTATGCCCCACTGATGAAAGCCCTTGCATTGGCATTACTACGAATGTTACGTAATGATTGGGGGGGTAATACCGTTTGTATCTCTGGGGTAAATTACTGCTTATCACCAAAGGTGTCGTCAAAGAGGACAAAATGGATATTAAGAGATTAGCACTTTAAATGTGCTTTCAAAATACAATCAACCGACTTTGACCGGACTACCACTACCCTAGCTTGCCCCCAGGGTCCATCACCTCCAGTCCAAACGGCCTGTAGAGCCCTGTAAGAAACCAATCCGAATACAGCTCCGTGTGGTTTAATGACACCACAGGCTATTTTCAAATCACCAGTAAATATCCTGTCTGAACAGTGTGGTGTGGCCCTGCTTTTATTTTGCTGGGGGTCGGGGGCGGTAGCAGTGTAGCCAGTACGTTTTTAATTGAAATGAATCCCCCCAGCACATAAGGCGCTGTTAGGGGTCTCTGATCTCAAGCCAAGGATAAGCTGTGCCCCTGGTGGACTCCTCTTGTTTCCCCTTCCCCTTCTCATTACAACAGTAACAACAACAGCAATGCATGTTCTTTTACTGAATTAATTCTTGTTTTCTGCCTCCCTGTATTTAGTGTTGTTTAAAGCACTCAGTTTAAGGTCACACGATGTTTCGATTTAATATGAACTAGCTTCAGGTTAGGAACGCAGCATGGTCCACAGAGATACACACATCTTTATAGACCAGAGGCTTCTGCAATCAATAATAAATAACAAATACACATTGTGCTATTAGAATAAATAGAAAAGCCTCATGAAGTATTATGTTATGCTGGACATGGGTCAAAATATGTACATACGGTGTACATCACAGAAATGTGTGTGAATAGTAAAGGCATCCATTTTCGTGACTTCAGTCGAGCTCACCGTGGCAGGTAAGGGCCGACACCCCTAGTGGTGACACAAAAAGGCTTCAGATGGAATTCCACACAATTTATACATATTGTTTATTTTTGTGGTGTCGTTAAAATGTTTTGATTAAAGAAAATGGTGTATATCCGCAGGGCTATGACCGGCAGAATCATTAGGATGCAGCAGGGCCGGACATATTTTGGCACATCAGTATGCAAAGGACTCTGCGAGGGTTCTCGTGTGTTTGAGCAGGATTACGCATTCATTTCCCAGGAAGCAATAAGCCTACCGTGCGAAACAGATGAAGAGATGCTAGTTCTGGCTCTGATTCAACCCACGATCAGTATGCAGTACCCTTCAGGACTCTGTGTGTGTGTGTGTGTGTGTGGGGGGGGGGGGGGGGGGGGGGGGGGGGGGGGGGGGGATTCGTGTTGCCGTGACGATTACAAACCGTGGTATGAGTTGTTCTGCGTAGATTAGAGACGATGCCAGCAGCAGAGCAGGTGAAATATTCTCACACAAATTGGGGGAGAGGCGCTAATAGGTACGGGTTATGATAGTTGAGGGGAGTTGGTGGTGGTTATGGACGCGTGCACCCGGGGTGAGTTCAGGTTGTTATCGTCTGGTAACTTCAGTCACATGTCATATCCCTCCTCAACCCCGCCCCCCTCTCTCACACACACACACACACACTGGGAATGAGTGCATGGAAAAGTGCAATATAAATTAATGAATTGTTGTTACCTTATCATCGTCATGCACGTTAATGTTGTGTGTTTTTTTTTCTTTGCTGGTTTTGCCCAGCAGTGTATTTACATAAAACAACCGAATGGAATTAGGCATATGTTATAGTACTCCAACATTACACTTCTCCTTTCAAAGTCCCTTCCTTTGAAATTTGATTGTAAAAGGTTATATTTACATCGATGGTAGATCAAATTCTGTCATGTCTATAGTGTTTACCTGACTTGTCATTTTTTCCCATTTATTTTTCTCCTGTATTCTCACTTTCTGACTGTCTCAATTTTTCTCTGTCTTTTTTTTTAAATAACATCCGCACACACACACACACACACACACACACACACACACACACACACACACACACACACACACACACACACACACACACAGCACACACTGTGGACCGGGAGTCTGGACACACATGCAGTGTAAATGTGACCCGGTAAATCTGAGTTGATTGCTGAGCATGACACAGAGGAAGTCTCTAGGGTACACACTGTGTGAGTGTGTGTGTGTGTGTGTGTGTGTGTGTGTGTGTATGTCCAACATGTGTACTGTGTGTCCCAGCTGGACGAATGTCTGATTGATGTGACGTTCCTAAATTAAAAAAAAAGGTTGAAGGGGGAAAAATCACCCGAGTCAGAATGCACGCTGAGCTCGTGTTTGTCCTGCAGTCTGCTTGTTTCTGGAACATTCTTACCATAGCTACCAAACACACACACACACACACACACGGCACAAAATGCTTTGCAGGGTTCCACAGGAATCCCAAGACGTCTGAACATTGTGTTCTGGGTTCTCCGCTTGCCCCCTTAACATCCCAACATCTCCATCCATGGTGGTCGTCCCCGGCAACAGGAATAACCGCCCAATAACCTGTCCAATTACCCTTTTATGGTTATTGCAATTCCTTCCCAAAAGCTTCATGAGAGAAAAACATAGTTTTCTACGATTCCTCTTAAGTCATGAGGAACCAACAGTCATTAGCTAATTTCAGCTGATGGAGTACAGGGAGACGTTACACGCAACAGTTCGCCCTCAAGGTTAGTACGTGGAGCACAGCTGTCCAATCAGAACTCAGAGCTTCAGGGACAGCAGGAAGTGTTACCGTTGGTTCGCTTGACAGAGGGTGAAAAAAAGTCTGCAAGTACTTTGAGTTTCGCTGATGCGTGACTCTACGATTACACAGAAACAAAATACAAATGTGTGTAATCAATAAGCAGGAACATATGAATTATGTCTCACTTATGTCTCAGGCATGACAGCGATTTTGTTGGAACTAAAGGAGTTTAAACCGTGACAACAAAAGGATTCCCGTTATCAACCACGTTATCAACAGGATTTATTCATTAAGAAATACGAAATAAAAATACAGAAATCGACAGACACAAATACTGACATTTATACATCTAGTATATACCTATTAGATATCACAATGTATAAATCCAGAAGATATAATACGACTTTTCTAGGACATACATATTATTTCCATGTAGTCTGCAGAGCAGGGTGGAAACAACGGAACCATTTCAACGTTTCCAGTCAACCGTCTCCAAAACAATAATGATGTCGGTACATTAAAGAGATGAAAAAAAACAACCACACTCACGAAACAGACAGACAAACAGACAATCACAAACACACACACTCAAATACACACCCAAATACACACTCAAATACACAAACACACGCTCAAATATAGCCAAACACACACACACACACACACACACACACACACACACACACACACACCTCAGAGTGGATCAATAGAGACTGAAGGATTCTAAGTGACAGCGGAGCCATGGCCAGCTGCTACTACGCCTGGCAGGATTCGGGTACACTTCCCTATGGGTGAGGCTGCCCACACCATAGAGCACGTCAACAGATGGACAGGTGTAGCATCTCATGCTACCACTCAATTGGCTTTCGGTTCCCTCTGACCGAATATATACCTTTTTAGTCTCTCAAGACGGATGATTTTTTATTTAAAATGTTCCAGATGCTTGACATCTGGACCTGGCTACACCGGCTCCAGAAATCCAGAACCGGATCTGACCAATCATGACACGGTGTTAACCTATGCATTATAATAGCCTGCTCTGTTTTCTGCAAAGTTATATTTTTAAGTACAAAGTGTCTTGATTGGTCAAAATACCTTGCATCCAGTTCTGGATTTCTGGATCAGGTTACTCAAAATGGTTGGGGGAGGTTGCTCTAGCTTGAGTCACTTTACTTTGGCTTAAGATGTAGCTACCATAATATCAAAATAACCTAAATAAAACGAATGACATTGCGTAAATAGCTTCAGTTGAAAAGTAGCAGGTTTAAATAACAAGTTGATGAACTGTCTGGCAGCCAAGCTGTGGAAGAGCTGCACAGCTGTGTGTGTGACCCTGGTCTAGACGGGTTCTGGGACCTGGAAGGTGGATGGCCAGAGTTGCCCCCAGAGAGAGTTGGCCGGTCCCAGGGACAGACAGCAGCAGATGCAGGCATTGATTTATTCAGTCTGACATTCCATAAAGTTGGAGATGAGTGAACCTGACAACCAAGCCAGAAGTATTTTCATGAAGAAGTGGGAATTACATTTGTTAAAATAATAATAAAAAGAAAATTTGGAATGATGTTCATTTGAGCAACTCTCTAATTTCTGCCAGCTGGGAGACTAGTCACAATATGGATACTTTTGTCCTGCAGTGATTCAATGTTGGACTCCAGTTGGAGATGCCCTTCTTCTAAGACTCAGTTGTCAAAAGCTCTTGTGGGGTGCCCTGAGAATTCAATAATAGCGGAGTCTATCCTCAGCTGATCCTTAAACCCTGTTCCCGCATTCATATTGGAGTCTATCCTCAGCTTCTCTCATTCATAGTGGAGTCTATCCTCAGCTGATCCTCGAACCCTGTTCCCTCATTCATATTGGTGTCTAGCCCCAGGTTCTCTAATTCATAGTGGTGTCTATCCTCAGCTTATCTCATTCACACTTGTGTCTATCCTCAGCTTCTCTCATTCATAGTGGTGTCTACCCTCAGCTTCTCTCATTCATAGTGGTGTCTATCCTCAGTTTCTCTCATTCATAGTGGTGTCTATCCTCAGCTTCTCTCATTCATAGTGGTGTCTATCCTCAGCTTCTCTCATTCATGCTTGTGTCTATCCTCAGCTTCTCTCATTCATATTGGTGTCTATCCTCAGCTTCTCTCATTCATAGTGGTGTCTATCCTCAGCTTCTCTCATTTATGCTTGTGTCTATCCTCAGCTTCTCTCATTCTTATTGGAGTCTATCCTCAGCTGATTCTTAAACCGTGTTCCCTCATTCTGCCTTCTTCTGATTAACATTACATTAGCTTCTGCTGAGGGAATTCACACAAAAGAACTGATAAACTAATATACAGTGACTGTGTGTGTGTGTGTGTGTGTGTGTGTGTGTGTGTGTGTGTGTGTGTGTGTGTGTGTGTGTGTGTGTGTGTGTCCTTGTTCCGGTGTTTTGATCCTCCATCTTGTTGTTCTGTCTTTATTCTCTCTGCCTTCTTTCATTTCTTGTTCATCTCACTCCCGCACTTTCACCAATCTTTAATCTTCTTCTAATCCATTTGTTTTCCATCCTGTTAGGCTTCTTCCAGTAACTTATAGTGAAGCGATGGTAGTGTATAAGTACATGTATTACATATTATTTTAGAATATTAGTATGAATATTGTTATTAGTAGTAGTAGTAGTAGTATTTAACTGACATACAAGTGATTTTGTAAATCAGCACATGCATTACTGCCTTGTTCCTTACTACTTATTGTGCAGCTACTACATAGAATACCACATAGTTCATTGTATTATATGCAGTATATAGAATGTTGCTATTTCACCTGTTTCTCACACACACACACACACACACACACACACACACACACACACACACACACACACACACACACACACAATGTCTCCTCAAAAAATCCATCAGCTTTCCAACAACAGTGAATAATAGTGTAATAATATTGTAACAGATAGTGGGCAGGTCAAGCAAGTACTTATAGCCTCCTGAGTTCGCCATAACAGGAATTGAACAGGGTCCTCTCTCCTCCCACCAGCTCCCACCGGCTCTCAACACAGAAATGTGTTTCTTCTACCTCTAGGAAAACAACACAATAAAGTACCTCTACCACTAGGAAAATGACACAATGAAGTTCCTCTACCGCTAGGAAAACTACACAATAAAGTACCTCTAGCACTAGGATAACTACACTATGAAGTACCTCTACCTCTACCACAACCTCTACCTCTAGGAAAACTATACAGTAAAAAGACCTCTACCACTAGGAAAACTACACACTGAAGTACTTCTACCGCTAGGAAAACGACACAATAAAGTACCTCTCCCACTAGGAAAGCTACAAAAAATACCTTGACAACTAGGAAAATAAAGTACAAAACTTTCATTTATTGTTTCTTGTCTTACAAAACACAAGAAAAAGTAGAGTAACAAATAATTGTAATGTTTGTATTTAACACTATATAAAAGCTTTGAATGTGTTGTTGAGTAACATGTTCACCTAATAAATTGAGTTTATACATTTGGATGTGATGTTTCACACAATCATTATAAACAAATCAAATTGGATGGAATGTCAGATTTTTCTCCCCTTCTGCAAATTTCAGAATATAACAGGTTCAACCTGTAATATTTGGTCCAGTGAACACAAATTAGTCCTCATTTCCTCTAACTGTGTTTATTTGTGTTTGCTATTTGCATACGAAAATAAATCAAAGTAAGAAAGAAAAGGCCCAGAATTAAATTATACCAGAAATTGTTGTATCCGTTTTGCAGCTAATTTTTAGGATAGTATTGAATCAGATCGTCTGGGAAGGTAATCAGAGTGGTGCCAGATCACTGTCCTTCTATGAATACAGATCAGGTTTACATGATTTAGGAAGAAAATACGTTTTCTTCACAATTCCTTTTTTTTTTTTATGTAGTTCATTTTCAATTTTTTACAGTAATTAAAGTAGGATTCAGACTAGCCGCGACCGAATGAAAATCCGTCCTCAACGTTCTTGCTCATCTTTCTGTGACGGTTTCCTCACAACTGGAATCCAACAGACAAACAGAAACACGTTGGTCTGTTGGGTCCCGGCAGACTCTTGAACTCCCTCCTCTACGACCCCGACTCTCCACCTCTGGCCCCGGGGCCCCCAGGGCACCCGTCACCAGGGCCACGCCCTCCCTGGAGCCCGCTCTGTACACCGAGCCCGCCCGGGGACTGCAGCTGCACACCCCCCACTCACCCCTGGGCGCACCAACAGCCAACAGCCAGGAGCCAGGAGATAACAGCCATCGGCGTTGGTGGTGCTGTTGGCTCTGAGCTGCATTTCCAAGTCCCAGCTGTCTACTGGACAAGTTAGCATGTTTGAAGGGGAAAACATTTTGTAAAAGAAAATACAACATTAAAGATTAAATGTATTTTAGTTTTAGGATTATAATGTAGATATTTTAAGCTCTAGATGCTGGTCTCAATGACTTCCATTATAGGTATGGTAAGATCTGCCTACTTCATAGATCCTATGGGGAATTATATGAGTCACAGCAGCAAGCACAGGACAATAGTATACAAAAAAGTATATTAGAAATTTAGCCCGAAAAACTAAACAAGAAATATGCAGAAAATATTTCTAACTACAATAAGAGTATATTATAAACTATATACATACATACATACATACATACATACATACATACATACATACATACTTATATATACAGTATAGGCAAACAATAACGTTATCATGAGCCCCATACATGTCCTACAATCCTACTGCAACGAGCAGAAGGCTATTGAATTGCTCTGATGTTAATACAGAGTAGATATATGTGTTGCGCGTCACACACCGTTCCGTTATGACTCTGCAGGACTGTGTGACGCGCCAGTGTATCCAATTGGCGGGGAGGAGCGGACTTGAGGCACAATGTGCAGGCGGTGATAGTGTGGGGAGATGCGGGGAGAGTTGGGTGTCAAGGATGCCACCAGCGGTGTATCTGTGTGAGGACTTTACCGTGGCATTTTCTAGACCATCACTAGTTCTTTCCTTCTTTTTTTCCTCCCAAAATTTACTACTTCAATAGTTATTGACCTATTTTGGGGTTGATCTGACATTTTTAAGAGGAAACCTTTTGGCGTTCTAAACGCACGCTACGTTTTGCCAGAGCCGCTCTTTGCAGGGGACAATTTTAAGGAAAAACAAATACATTCTCGTCGCAAGAAGGCCTATGCGTCAGTTTAACCGCAAGTTTTTGTCGCTATGTTTCTCCAGTAAATACTTAGGACTCGTACCAAAATGTCATGCGCCGCGCAGTTTTCGATGGGAAACAAACTTTGACAACCTCTTCATGGAGTTTCAAAATGACATATTCTAACTTCACAGAAGAAAGCAACGATGGGATCTACTTCAGCGAAGCTCTCAACGCCTCCCGTGACGACCAAACGCACGCAAGCGGCAACCACACGACCTGCAAGCCCGTGGAAGTGGACTCTCAAGTTATCGTGGTCGGGGTGTTTCTTGCCATTTTCATTCTGGTGGCCATCGTCGGGAACATCTTGGTCATCCTGTCTGTGCTGTGCAACAAGCACCTGCAGACGGTCACCAATTTCTTAATCGTCAACTTGGCCGTGGCCGATCTGCTGCTCAGCATCATCGTGTTGCCGTTCTCCGCGTCCCTGGAGGTGCTGGGATGCTGGCTGTTCGGCAGGGTGTTCTGCAACATCTGGGCTGCGGTTGACGTGCTGTGCTGCACGGCGTCCATCCTCAGCCTGTGCGTGATTTCCATAGACCGCTACATTGGCGTGAAACACTGTCTGAAATACCCCACGATCATGACGGAGAGGAAGGCGGCGGTGATCCTAGTCTTGGTGTGGCTCTCCTCCATGGTCATCTCCATAGGACCGCTGCTCGGGTGGAAGGAACCGCCGCCGGAGGACGACAGAATCTGCAAGATCACGGAGGAGCCGTTCTACGCGATCTTCTCCTCACTCTTCTCCTTCTACCTGCCGCTCATGGTCATCCTCGTCATGTACTTTCGGGTGTACGTGGTGGCGCGCAGGACTACCAAGAGTTTGGAAGCGGGCGTGAAGCGGGAGAGGAACAAGTCGATGGAGGTGGTGTTGCGGATCCACTGTCGCAGCGTGCTGGGCGACGTGCGTCCGGACGGCTCCAAGAGCAACAAACACCACCCGTTCAGGAGCTCCCTGTCGGTGCGCCTGATGAAGTTCTCGCGGGAGAAAAAAGCAGCGAAAACCCTGGCGATTGTGGTCGGCATGTTCATCCTATGCTGGCTGCCCTTTTTCTTCCTGCTGCCACTAGGTAGGGATATGCAACGTTACTTTTCTTTCTCTTTTATACAAAGGCAATACCTATATTGACTATATAGGCTATTCGGTATATAATATTTCTGAGCGTGAGCGATGGTGATGGAATTCTTTAAGTTATGTCCGACTGTCAACGTAAGGACACAAACCACATCCATTAATCTCTATATTTATATAATATAATTAAGTCATAGGCTTACATCAAAACACACACACACACACACACACACACACACACACACACACACACACACACACACACACTCCATATAGCTAGGAGAAGATCCTCAGCATAGCTTAAAATGTGAGCATCACTTAGGGTCGGTGATTGAGCTTTCAATACAGATCAGATTCACAACACTGAACATTTTAATTTTTCCATTGATTCAAATATAATGCACTAAGGAATCAATAAGCTATTTCATGATTGCTTATTGATTCGGCCCAGAAACGTTTCACCACCGGTCAGATGTGAACTTGCTAACTGAGATGGAGGTCTTCCTCAACCTCTAAGATCCAACAGTAGGCCTAGCATATTTAGCTGCTTATTTCCATAGCCCCCCCCATCTTCTCGTAGTCTTACTCACGTGTACACTTATACAGAGCAGCAACACACAATGTGATGTCCCAACCCCAGAGTTTGACCTCTGACCTCCACTCGCCCATCGCCACTCTGTTTCAACTTGTTATGGCAGGACGGGCCTCCTCCTGGGGTCAAACCCTCCCCCCACTTACCTACACCCCCCCCCCCCCCCCCCCCCCCCCCCCACCACCACACACAACCCACCACCCCCACCCAGGCAGTGTTTTATACTGGTGTTTTATAAACTGGTGATTTATAAACTGGCTTAATGACAAGAGTAATTGACCCAAATGAACCAGCCACTTTCCTGGTATTCTTCTCAGTGAGAGGCTGAAAGAAAAAACTGAGATGAGGAGCAGAGAGGAAGGAAAGGGAGGATGTAGCTCTGCTCCACACTTCATAGATAACAACACAATTAGTGATTCAAACTCGGGGCCTCAAAAATACTTAATACCCTTTCCAAAAATTATATGACTGTTATTCCTCGTAGACGACAATTCTCTGTTTGAGGGTGTGTTTAAAGTGCATTGAAGGACATCATCTTAGCAAAGACACATTGCAGCAGGTCACATCGTGTTTATAACCATTCCATATCCACATGAGTATTCACTGCTACCCTGTCAAAATCACTGCCGAATATCTAGTATTTTCTATGGAATAATTTAAAAGGAGAGAAAAAAGGTTCGATTTATACCCTTCAATTAAAAGTTACTTTGCTCCACACTTGTTCCCATTTCACTTTAGATTGTGTTGAGCAGAAACAGAAGAGAAAGGGAAAGAGAGGCTTTGCCCAAAGGAAATGCTTATCTGAAGAAAATAGGCTGGATTTAATCTACAATATTTTCTTTTTTTCGTTAACTCTTTGGGTGTTTAAAGTGGCAGACGAAGATCAACTGCTTGCATATTTTAAATAAAGATTCTTCAGATCCTAAATTAATCTGTTATATATTCCGTAAGCACTGCAGGTTGTTTGAAACTAAAACTATTCCAATATGGTCCTTGTTACAAGCCATTTGCATTTAGGTCCTATTTTTCAATACAGGAAACAATATTATAATGGGTGTGGTGGGTGAAAAGTGAAACATTTCCCAGAATGTTGAACCTTTCTTGAAATGAGAATCCAAATCATGTATTTTCAACATGAGAAAATACACAATTGGTGTGAAGAAAAGATGACTCGCTGCATCACCAGGGTGTAGCTCTGTTGCAGACTATTTGTCTTAAAAAGTAAATTATAGTATTTACAATACATTTATACTATTAAATATGTCTGATTCCAATGTGATGTCATTTGCACATAACATTAAAAGTCCCAATAGATTGAAATTGAGGGTGAAAATCCTGCTGTATGTCAAGGCCAAATGACGAGGTCTTGCACGTGTACACAACGACATGCGGCCCTCCCAGAGGCTAGCAACACGTCGCCCTTCTCTGCTGAGGTTCACGTCATCACACAAATACAAAAACCCTAGTTGAACTCAACAGCCTCAACTCAAACTAAGGCGTCAGGAAACATTCCTACTACCGTGTTCTCGGACAAGCACTGCATAGTGCCATGGCCTCTTATAGGCTGTGAAGGCCCCAGTACACTTACAATTAAATATAAATTAGCATGCATAGGCTGTTCAATATGTACATGTTGACAGGGTGCAATATAGTCACGGCAATGTGTTTGTTTAATGACATGAGTCGCCGTGGGAGAAGACGTGGTCCAGATGACTACAGATGCAATCATTCATGACTGCAGGCAGTGGTGTATAGGGGGAGGGGACATGTGGGAAAAAGTTTGACTAGTTCAGTACCCTTGCACACACCAAAGTGATTGAAGTCCAATGTGCTGCTTTGATTTGGCCCCAAACCTGTCGATTTCTGTCAGTGAGAAAATGGCAACTTGAATTTCCTATTGAGTAGACGATGACATTATATGTGGTCTATTGTGCAGTTGATTAGCTGTGATCCTGCTCAGTGCAGGGGGTCATCGTCCATCTCACCACATCGCCACAGCAGAAAAGAATAGGCCGGGATGAATGAACAAGCCCAATCATAAACCATGGCGAATGGAAATAACTTTACAATGCCTTGATTGGCTTCTTCATTTTTATCCCCTCTGATGACAATGCAATCATATGAAATATGCAGTCATTATTGTTCAAGGTCCTCCATTTGCCAGGTTTTTCAACGATTGGCCTTTCTAGGTTTGAGCCTGACGGCCGTTCAGAGATGCGGTGGTCCATTGGGGAACTTGATCCTGTAGTGACTATTTGTCATATGACTCCCAGACGAAAAGCACTGGGTTCGATCCCCAGTGTGAGCAGCTTATCTGTATCTCGACCTGAAATCACTGTCCTTTTGGATAAAATAACTCAATAGTAAATTCAGGGAAACATTACAGGACAAGGAGCATCGCATTTCTTTCTGTCGAAAGTTCTGCTAAATGATTCAACAGATACTCATTGCTGTTTGATTTGAGTGCCATGGTGTCTTGGTTGTTGTCCTACATCACATTACATGGGTTACAAAGGCACATCCTGTTTCTTTGATCAGCGGAATTCATCATATTCGTCCAACATCCATTATATTTGTACATATTTGTCCAACATTCATCATACTTGTTTCCTGTTTTTTGGATAACAATGGAAGTTATGGCGTTATGCCAATTTAACGTGTGTTGGACGGACAGCATTTGAAATCTCAACACAGCAATCTGTACGGCTTTTGGTCATCTCAGGATGGTTTCTGCCATAAGAAAGCAAAACAAGACAAGACATGCTGGTATTGTTATTGAAGGGAAGCTCTGCACGCAAAATTATTTGAACTAGACGTAACGCTAGAAGTTTCTTAATATGTGTTCAGTCTGAGTCATTCTTGTAATGCTATGATCTGTGATTAGATAGAAAATATTAAACCAAAAATGTATCTGCAGAAAACAGGCAAAATCCATGGATATAGGCAAATTTCAAACCCATACAAAATGTGTCTGGATTGGTGCATACTAGGGAATATAGCTCTTATTAAGACCTCATTTATTGTCGCAGTGCGTGAACTGTGTGAGGCGGCGGGCCGCGAGGAAGTGATTTTTGGTTTGCGCCGGAACACTGGATACTAGTGTAATAATATTGTAACAGATAGTGGGCAGGTCAAGCAAGTACTTATAGCCTCCTGAGTTCGCCACAACGGGAATTGAACCGGGTTCTCTCTCCGCCCACCGGCGCTAAACACAGAAACGTGTTTCTTCTACCTCGAGGAAAACTACACAATAAAGTTCCTCTACCACTAGGAAAACTACACAATAAAGTACCTCTACCACTAGGAAAACTACACAATAAAGTACCTCTACTACTAGGAAAACTACACAATAAAGTACCTCTACCGCTAGGAAAACTACACAATGAAGTACATCAGCTCAATCTCTGTCAAGAGAAAATAGCTTTGATTTGACTCACACACACACACCTTAATTATCTCCTCAAAAAACACATATGCATATATATACAAAAAAAAAAATTATGCACTCTGGCGCCTTATTTACAATCAAAGTTCAGTCTTCATTGTTTCAATATTTAAATGCTTAACTAAATTCTTTCAAGATAAATTATGAATATATTACAAATATTTGTAGTTTTTAGGAGTTAGTATTATTATTGATATACCTTATTGCTATCATTAAACATTTATTGAAATGCTTCAGTACTCCTAGATTATTGGAATATTAAATGTTCTTTCACACACACTCACAATTTTCAAATACCTTTCATGCATTGTAGTGGACTGACTGACTGACTGACTGACTGACTGACTCTCTCTCTCTCTCTCTCTCTCTCTCTCTCTCTCTCTCTCTCGCTCTCTCTCTCTCTCTCTCTCTCTCTCTCGCTCTCTCTCTCTCTCTCTCTCAAAACGCGGTAGTGCCAAGTAGTGTGAAGTTGATCTGCTGCTTGAATGACACAGAGGACCATAAACACCCTTGCATTTTTCATGGAGGGCTTTCATGCATGATAGGAATGACCGATGAATTTATCCTGGGCAAATTTGATATAATTCTTATTTTCGTAAAATGAAAAAAATATATATAAATACTTAATTCTTTTGATCTGGGGCTATTCATTAAACAGTCCGGGCTATAGCCTCGGACACCCATTATGTATGATATATATATGCACACACAGCATTTCATTCTTCTTTGTTTGATTTTAACTGTCCTGAATTTCTTATCATCCCTCACCTCATCTTATCTTAGCCTGTGGATATTTGGGGATTGAACAGAGAATCGTAGTGCTGAGAATAGAGCAGACTAAGCACTACACTATCCCGCACCCCTATGCTATCTCATATGAAGATGGCAGGGATGGTGATGTAGAACAATGAGCATGGGCCATAGAGGCATGGGTCACTGATCCCCAAAACTGCCAGGCTCTATTGCTCCACAACTCAAGGTAACAGCCAGGGAAAGGTACCCTCTCTTCCGTGTGTGGCCGTAAAGGCATCCGTTCCCTGGAGAACGACATTCATAATCCTCATGGGTGGCAAGTGAGAAGTTAATCGCTGTGATTCTGTTGTGCAGGGTAATGTTTTAGTGGTGGATAGGGCTCTCCCTTCCCCTGGTGGGGAATGGGGAAAGGGGAATGGGTTGGATTCCTAATTTGCTCAGCCTTAGCATCCTTGAGCGAGTTAGCAACAAGTACTATGGCGTTCCGCTGGTGGAGCAGAAGGCCTACAAAATCATTTTCTTTCATTTATATAAAAATCATTAGGCTCGCCAAAAGCCTAGGCTTCTTTCTTCATGTTTAACAATATTTCATCATCCCGTTTTTAAGTTTAAAAGCCAGTGAAACCGTGTCCTGTCACCAGATATTCCACCAAACCCAACAAAAATGAATTTTTCATAGTGGTCTTATCTATAACATTTGGAATCATATGCAATACATATAACCATTCAGTTTATATATGTATCTTCATTGTAATGACTTTCTCCATAGGCAGGGTGCATACGATGTGTGTATTAGTTCAAAGCTCGGCAGAAATACAAACACAGGGAACAACACAGACAGAACCGTGAGAAATTAGAGACACCTACTCAATGGGAAAAAACACCACTGCCGGAGGTGAGCTTTATAGGATTTATAGGGATTAATGAACCACCAAGAGACTAGCTGCTAGTGATCAATAGGCCAGGGAAGTGGAGCTCTGACAATAAAGACAGACGTGGTCGTGACGTTCATGTAAGATATACATAATAATCGCACAAATCAGAAAACTAAAATCAGACGGCAGACAAGCTCACATCTGGGTGAGTCACTTTCTTTCGCTTCATATATGTTTGGAGTAAACATGTTGTTTGAGGCGGGGATCTATTAGTGGGTAATTGGCAAACACTAACTCAGCCAGTACTTGTAAACTGTAAGAAATTGTCTGTAAAGGTTTCAAAATCAAACTGGCCACTGCAGAAATACATTTACCAAATCCTCTTCTGAAAGCTTCACCCACTCACGCAAATACATTTTCTTTGGTGGAATATCTTTGTATGAAAACAAGCATAACGCTGCCCCTTCCAGTTGTTGGTTTCTTGGCCCAGACTCTGTGCCATCTGCCCCCAGACGTTCTGATTTAACATAGTAGGACTGCTGGATCCAAGATTATTAATACATGACCACAAACTAGTCACTGTCAATGTCCGTTTGCCTTGTTTGACACTAACATTTAGGCTATTCATTAAAGTAGAGTGTGTATAGATGCAGCATAAACCTGATCTTCATTAGAGAGCTAAAGGCCTTCATCACACAGTTGTAATAGTAGAGGCGAACACAGGTGTATCTCATGACATTACTAAAGGCCACTGGCATGCCTAGCCCATGATGAACGAAATGAGCTACACCTGTTTTTGCCCCTACTATTACACCTCTGTGATAAAGGCCTGGACATTGTTTGATAGCCTACAAGCTGAGATAAATCTCCCCAGCACAAATAGTTTGTGTGTGCGTGCTTGTGTATGTGTATGTGTGCGTGCGTGCGTGCATGTGTGCGTTTGTTCTGGGTCAGCTGGATGGCACACATAATCATGAAGCTATTTCAGATCCACAGAATCTTGCTTTCATCTGGGAGACGCAATTATGAGCAATTACCTCCCACCAACATTCGCAAGGAAACAGTAGAACTACTAGGCTCTGGGTGAACCCAGAATGCTAGCATGATGGCTAACATAACAATGGTTTGTAGCAGCCTTTCCCAAACCTTTTTAAGCCGGGGCCCAGTAGATCTTGACCCTCAGCCTCTGGGGCCCACTTAGACCTACATAAACAAACTTGAATATATATACAAAACAAATGAACACAAATGTCTTAATCAAGTGGGTTTCAGCTTTCAATCAGCAGATGAAGTGCATGTTAAAACAGTCAATATAACAGTTTTTTTTAGTGCAGCCCAGGAGCCACTGCTACACGGCCCTGTGCCGGGCCCTGATCTGCGGCTTGAGAAACTCAACAGTGTAGGAAAAATTACCTCTGCATTCACAAATGATCGGGCACATTAATATTGAGAATAAATGGCTCTCCATAAACTGCATGTTGTTTTTACTTCCACTGTTTGGCCCAATCGCCAAAACATTGTGAGTGAGGTTAATTTGGAATTCAACAGCTGACACTGAATTCAATGAAGTATTCAGAGGATAACTATATTAAACTGAAATCCTCCCAACCGGATTCTTAGTGGACAAACTGTATTGTAAACATCCTCCTTGTCCTTGTATATAATAAATCCCTGCTATGAATGTCACTGGATGTAGCTGTTAGCTGAACCCACTTCAGGGACAAAAGGTGCCATAAGTGGGACACATTCTGGGAACAACTAGTTTTCAATAGTGTATATATATATACATGCATGCCTAAACAAATGTGGTATCAATTTACACAATATGCATTTGAGATTAATCCCACTCACATCAGTCAAGAAGAAGCAGAGAGGTACCAAGGACACAGTAAACAATTTAATTATTAAAAGAAGAAAAAATCAAATTTCAGCTCATTCCCCCAGGCATATTATACCTCTATTTGACAAACCATGCCAAACCTATTTCTGACTCACATTAAAATTGAATCATTTTATTTCCTCCAGTTTTTCTGATTGTGATTTCCCTTTGGATGATGAATGTCCCTTTTGCAAATAACATTATTTCCCACATAAAACACAGCCTGCATTGAAGAATGAAAGTTTAGAATTTGGTTGTTTGATCAAATCAAAGCATGTATTAGTTGCAATAAATAAGCAGTTTTACAAACGTAGCTCTTTATACATGCATTTGATTGTAAACATTAACAGAAAGTGGTTGAAAAATTAAGGAATACTGTTGCAATAGTCCATCCTGATCCAGCTTGATTGTGTGTTCATGTTTGTGAACGCGTATACATATTTTTGTGTCTGTCTTTGAATGGATAAATAATCTTTAATAGCTTAATATCAATGTATTATTATTCTTGTTATATATATTTGTTGATATAGTTCTCATCTCAGCTACTGTATGTATTTATATTTATGTTTGTCTATAAATATATATTTCAGTTCATACATGTCTTTGTTATATATACAGTATATATAATCATGACATGTCTTCATATATGTCATGATTATATAAGTATATTTGTGTTCATATATGTCATGATTATATAAGTATATTTGTGTTCACATATGTCATGGTTACATTTGTTTATTTGTGTTCCCATAAGTCATGGATCAATTAGATGATGTGTTCTCATCATGCTCTCTCCGCCCCCCCCCCCCCCCCCCCCCCCCCCCCCTTCCCAGGCTCTCTGTTCCCGGCGCTGAAGCCGTCCGAAACGCTGTTCAAGGTGGTGTTCTGGCTGGGCTACTTCAACAGCTGCATCAACCCCATGATCTACCCCTGCTCCAGCCAGGAGTTCCAGCGCGCCTTCACCAGGCTGCTGCGCTGCCGCTGCCAGCGCCGCCGCCGGGTGCTGCGCCGCTTCTACGACCAGCGGTGGCGGACCGCCGTGAAGGGGATCCAGAGGGACCGCATGGTGGGGGAGTACGGGCCCGCCGCGGCCCTAAACGGATCCACCGGCGGCGGCGGCGCTGGTGGGTCGCTGGTGTACGCGACGTCGCCGTCGACCGTGAGCTCTCTGCGCTTCAAGGGCTGGCGTCTGTTCCCACCCCTACAGACCTCGTCCTTCCAGCTCAGGGAGAAGATGAACAGTCTGTCGCGGAAGATCACGACGAGGGGCGGGGGCTCGGCGGGCGGGACCGGGGGGAGCGCCGGGTCCTCGCTGCACAGGACCGACATCGACACGGTTTCCATGGGGATGTATGGCGAGTGCGAACCGGGCGGCTATCAGGTCTATGACTTCCCAGACTGCTACGACCTGAAGGAGACTGACATTTAAAGACTCAGAGGAGGAGGGTGGCGTTGATGGCCCTGAGACGGGGTGCGCGTGGGGGGGGGGGGGGGGGGGGGGGGGGTATCGTGGGAACTGCTGAGCAAGACATGGGGACGTAGCTCCTTGATCGTAGAAAGTATTTTACACTGTGACTTTGACTTGGGGTTTGGGAATGAGCTGATTTGAGCTGCAACAAATTATTATGTTATTTATTATGGAGGAAAGGAAAGTTTAACTGTCTTGACAACCGCTGTTGGTCAACGGTTAGCAGTGTGCTCTATTTGACTGTCCTTGTTATGTTTAAAAGTATCTTGCTATTTCTTATAAAGCAATTGTCAATCAATCTCTGTCTAATAAACAACAGGTGAATGGAAAAAAGAACGACAATGTTATATATATAAAAAAGGTGTATGAGGTTTGAATTGCAGTGGAAGGAATTTATCAAGTTTGAAGCTTGTTTTCCGTCTAAAGGTCTGGCCTGTGATGAATGTGCTGTAACATCATAATGGATTGAATGTGATTTTTGTGGGTGTTGGGTCAAGATATCAGCTAGACTTCCTGCTACTGTCCGTTTTATGGGACAACAAGCTCCATTCACCTATGATGGGAGACCTCACAGAGCTCCACTGTAAAATAAACCATCCCGAAAAAAGAAAAAAACAATTGCTTAGTTTTCTGCTGTTTTCATCTGCTGATGCTATGGGTTTTGTAAATATGAGGTGTGAAGAAATAAATAAAAATGATAAAAATTTCATGCTACTCTTGGATGTCATCGTCAACTGTTTAAAATAATAATACATTGCATCTATATATCACTTTTAAAGGGCGATACCAGTCTGGTTGATCAATCCATCTTAACCGACTTTCCTTGCTCCACTAAAGCACCCGTTGCCAATATAATTAGTCAAAATCCCTTCCTTGTGCCCATTCTTCTTAAGATCAACTCGCGCTAACTCACCTGCCACAAAGGTTAACAGATGCAATGTAGCACGTTGGTCATTGGATACGCCATTTTGTAAAGTACTTGTATAGCGATTCACTGTTATTTTGACCACAATAACGTACTGACCTAAACACATTGATTCCAAAAGAGGAAAGTGCTATATTGCCATTGTTTAGTAATTTTGCCGATTTATATAACAGACGTTTTAGTGAATTAGTGCCAGGACAGAAGGTTAGGATGGTTCGATCAACCAGAACAGTATTGTCCTTTTAGACACAAAGCACTTAACATAGTGTGTGGGGGATATCTCTCATCCACTATTCACTATAGAAACATACGTCTTTATTCAACATGAATATTAAATATATTAAACATGAATCATAACATGATTTACACATAAGTTAAATAATTTGGCACTAAGGTTTAACATAAGATTATTTACAAAATAACATCTACCACAATGGAAGGCTTTGTCAGTCCAAGCAGACCTATGCCACCTTACCCTGTTGGCACACTAAGGTCAAATTACTGAAGCGTCTTGTATAACAAAGGTAAGATTGCACTAAAGAAATCAAGCAGGTTGACATGAATTGATACACGGTAATACTATCAGGTAGTTCTGGGTTTGGAATCTTGCTGATCTAACCTCAGTGAGTGTGTGTGTGTTTGTGCGTGTGAGTGTGGGTGCGTGCGGGTGCGTGCAGGTGCGTGCATGTGTGTGGTCAGTTTGCCGTTGACAGGTGTTAGGGAAACCATACCAGTAGACCTACAAGCGATTTGCTATCACCACTGATTAAATATTCAACATATAGTTCATATACTCATAGGTTCCTACAGTTAAACTGACTAGCCACAATGCCCACTAAACTACAACTTTGCCCTACCCCACTTATCTGACTGGTTCAGCATTCTTCAAACACCATATGTAACATTGACACCAAGCGTTTACAATGGGTATTGCAGTCCAAATTCATCAAATTCTTGTTCTTGTCAAAATTTTGTTGAGTCAGAGTGGGGCCATCTAAAGAAAGTGAGGAGCCTTCAAAATGTGTTGTGCATAACATTTCATAATATACATTACGTGTTTATTTGTTCATGCAATGTTCAGCATTATGTCACATTTAAGCATGCTTTTTAAAACAATTGAAAAGTAAGGATTGAAATGACATAATGAAAGTAAACCGTTTATGTAGCCAATCGTTCTTTCGTCATTTTATAGTGTTAAATATATGAGCCATTATTGTTCCTGGTTTGCATGGCTCCACCCCCTGATGCCACTGCTGACACCGGCTGTTGGGTCAGAACCACAACCCCACTGAACATCTCTTGCAAACATATTTGCATCCTGCCCCCTTATGTAGAGCATAAGGTGCTGACACTTAATGTAAGGATGCTATTTTCACGCGATTTTACATCCAAAAGAAAGCCTATAAAACGACACATTGAAGCTTTAAAACACAGGAGACACTGTAAAAATATACAATCACATAATACACTCGTTCAATCAGTTTGTGTGGGCTATTTTTGGCATCGCAAATGTGTTCTTTAATGAATCCCTTCATTTTCTATTTGTGTTTATACTGCTGAACCAATCTAAGATAACCGAGTTGCCTAATGCCTTTGTGTTGATGAACGAAACGGAACATAATGGGATCCTAAGTCCCTAAATCCAACACCAAACAAACAAAAACAACAAAAAGCGCTCTACCGCTGATCAGTGCGCTCAGCACCCTCCTCCCTGGTTTGAGAGAGGTCTATTCTGGGGGACGCGCCAGGCAGACAAATCCTACAACCCATGATCATGAGGAACGCCCTGCGGAAGGATCGGTTGAACAAGCCATAAAGGAAGGGGTTGAGGGAGGAGTTGATGTACCCCAGCCACAGGAACACGTCCCACACCAAGGCGTGGGTGCTGTGCTGGATGAAGGGGTCCACGATGTTGACGGTGAAAAAGGGCATCCAGAAGAGCAGGAAGACCCCCATGATGATCCCCAGGGTCTTGGCCGCCTTCCTCTCCCTCCGCATGGCGTTGCGGTGCCGCTGCTTCTTGCTCGAGTCCTTCCCCACGCCGGCCGCCATCTGGCTCTCCATGGCGCTGATCTGCATGGCCTGCCGCTTGGCCGCCTTGTAGATCTTCCAGTAGGCCACCAGCATGACCGCCATGGGCAGGTAGAATGCAACCAGGGAGGCCGTCACGGCGTAGGCGCGGTTCACCAGGAGCACGCACACGTCCTGGGGCAAGGGGATGTCCACGCCGGCCGCGTGGAGGCCCGCCATGATGGGGCCGAACGAGATGAGCATCGGCACGGCCCAGCAGCCCACGATGAGCGCCGCCACGCGGCCCCGCGACATCATCAGGGAGTAGAGCAGCGGGTTGCACACGGCGTAGTAGCGGTCCAGGGCAATGCAGCTGAGGTGGAAGATGGAGGCGGTGCATAGCATGACGTCGAGGCTGGAGTGCAGGCGGCAGAAGAGGGCGCCCAGGCGCCAGCAGCCGTCCAGGGTGCGCAGCATGCTGTAGGGCATCACCACCAGGCCCACAAGGCTGTCGGCCACTGCCAGGGACATGACGAAGCAGTTGGTGGGGGACTGCAGCTGCTTGAAGTAGGCGATGGAAAGCACCACCAGCAGGTTTCCGACCACTGTGCAGACCACGGCGGCGCTGAGGAGGCCGTAGAGAAGCAGGCGGGAGGCCTGATGGCGCTCTGTGGTGCAGGATAGCGCGGTGCCATGGAGGCCGGGGTCGGAGGGCTCTGTGGCCTGAGTGTTCAGGCTGCTGTTATCCATCTGGGTCTTGATAGGGAAGAGAATCCAGGGATTTATTGAGGTCTGACTTGTTCAATACAGATGACTTGAAATAGTAGGCATAATAACAAGGCCTGCACAAAAACCCTCCCTAGAATTCTGTCGCTTTTGGGGTCTCAAAGTGTAGCGAGATGGAAATTCCTCATTAGTTGGTATCACAACTGTCTAAACATTTATATTGATAGACACATTTATCTAAATCCCTGCTTGGTGATCTCACCCAAGAGAGACTATAAGCCTGTCAGACTCAAACTGAAACGCTGCTCTCTTATCTCAAACGTCCACCGTCTTCTTTGGTTGTCGAGGGAAACCAGATTCTGCTCCGTTCTATTCGATTGTCATTGTTTTGATACAAAAAAGACGGATGATTAACTTTGGCAAGTGTACTCTAAACTGAGGAGAGTTAAAGCTAAATACATGTTGGAACTGATTCACTGTCAAACGGTGCACTGGCTGTCATGGCTTGGAGGCAGCCTTTTTCATAACACTGTCAGGTTGCGCAACTTTTGTTTGGGTGCCTCTCTTGGTGGGGGTTTCCCTAATGCTCTCCCTTAAGGCAGCTGCCATCAGGTTTGTTAGAGCAGAACTCATCGCCCCACCTGACAGACTGTGACAAACTTGTCATCCTCAAACTACGGGATATATTTAAGGCTTTTAATGATGCGTTATATTTGATTATACAGTGTATTTATTTAGTTTAGTCATATAATTTATTTAGTAATAATTCAGGATTATTGTTAACTGTATTTTACCATGATGTTTTTCTGTTCGTGGCTGAAGCATTCATTTAATGACAGAACACACAATGAACGGTAACATTCTGAAATCATGTACACTTTCAAAAATCATTCTTTGCTGAAAATGTTATGTTTTGTAAATATTCTTTTGATTTTGATTCAGATATTACAGTGCTGATCTTCAACGATTTCATTCTGAGGAACACCGGTCAGAGGGACTTAATGCTAATCTAATATACCATGTTAATAGTTTTCTTATTAATTGTATAATTATAAGTATAAATGAATATGTTGTATTAACTTAATACAACATCTTATAATTCAATAGGCTAACAATTTTAATCATGTTTTACTTGTCATCGTTTTTCCTGTCACTATTTGCTGTTAGTTTACAATAATAATAATAATACATCATATTTTATTTTGCTATGGGAATCCCTCAAATAACATCTGATATTTATTTTCAATTACGTTTATTTTCTTTATTTATTGTAGCTCCAAACTTCCTAGACATTTAGCCCATCTCAGGACAGATAAAAGCTGTGGCAGGACTGGGAGACAGAGACAACATTTCACGACCTGATCAGAAATGACACTGCATCATCATTACAGAACTATGCGTGTGTGTGTGTGTTATGTGAGCATGTCTGAACACAGCAAACAGACCCAAAGCTGCCACACACCATGACCCTTAAGACCACTGTGATAGTGTGTGTGTGTGTGTGTGTGTGTGTGTGTGTGTGTGTGTGTGTGTGTGTGTGTGCGTGCGTGTGAGAGTCTTTTTCATGTGGGGGTGTTTGTTTGCCTGACTGTTTGTTAGGATTTCATGTTGTTGTCTGCCCGTCCCTGCAGGTATACTCTCAGCTCATGTGATCATCATTTATATCTTTTATTTAGTCATTTATAAGATAAAATAAGAGTTTTAAGGAATTGGATTTGAAAAGAGAGCCTAAATGCACTCAATGAACCACCATACAGTTTGTATTAGTCAAGAAACATTTTTAACGCGACATTTGATTACGTCAATCCTTATCCTAATACAAACATAAACCTGATGTATGTTTCGTCTCATAGTCAGCTCTGTCAAAACTAAACTTGGATACAAAATAATACTTGTATACGCTTGAGTCTGTTTTCGTAAGATTGCCTTCGTCCAAAATTCTCTGCCTATTAGTCTCATTGTGGCACTTCAAATGTAGAATAAAAAGAAGAGAACGCCTTCCACTCAGTACTAAATCATGTATATTATGTGGAACCAAACTGTTCATCAACTCCACCATTCAACTATTGAGAGCGTATCACCATCGCCTTGTCAACACGGTGTGTAATCATTTATGATAATACATATTATCGCAACCACAATCATTTATGGTAGGTTATAATTTATTGGGTTGACAAATTGCCTGGTTCCCTAACATAAAAAAAATATTATACGGCATTCTATCATGTCCAACTCATTTGTATTTGAACAACATTCTTATCAGTCTCCCATACCACAAACCCTTATCTTTACCCTATCCAAGACCTGGGGGTTATTGTAATCAAAGGGATAATATATACTATCCTTTTGATCAAAAGGGAGGTTTTACTTTACTTTAGGGTTCCATTTTATAACTTCAGCCCCCCAAACATTGAATAGAGGTGTGTTTCATCTTTACCCTATACACCTCATTAACAGTTCAGTAAACTGAACAAATAGACATTTAAACATCAGGAAGAAATGGCTTGGCAACAAACAACATGTATCAACCAACTCAGTAGGGTTGTCTGTTAAAGCAACAACAGTGAAAGGAAAAATCACTTTCTTTCAATTTATCACAGCATTTCAACCAATAAAATCACAAACGCATTTCATATTACTTATCACAACTTATTTCAATCACGGAACTCACCTGCAGGGATGAGACACAATGGTTTGTTTTCATGATGGCGTCATTCCACAGCCATTTTCATCTTTCATACGGTTCTGTAAAGGGAGAGAGCCTCGGCTGCAGGGAACAATCGCAACAATGCGCGCAGGAACAGAAAGCGACGCGCTGCCAACTGGTGCACAATCTGGCAGAACCTCGCACGCCCCCGTGCGTGAGCGAGTGTTTAAACAGGCATCAGTGCATTGGCGCCGATGTGCAGCGGGGCTTTGGTCTAATGCCGGTCGTTTTGTGTCTGAATATCTCTGTCATGTAAAATGCTGTTATTAAGGATGTTAAAGACAATTGACTAGGTTGTTTTGAACACATTCGTGGGAGTTTAAAGATGTAATAGATTGTTGTTCAGGAAAAGAGGTATGATGTTAGGAATAACAAGACTTGCATTAACAAAAATACATGCACTATATAATGATTATATATATTTCATAAATAAACTAAATAAAACATCAAAGCAATAGTCTACTCCTATTACTACTAGTACCATCCCACCACAATTTTTTTTTTTACATTCATCATGCTCTATTAAATATAATACATGACATAGATAGTACTTGAGCTGTGCGGCTGAAACAGCAAGCCTACCTGCAGTGTATTCCGCATGCGAGCATCCCTGAACGCTCCCTTTCATGTGTCACAGTGTGCGTTGAAGCACGGCCAAGTGCACCGGGCTCTGAATACCTCGGGTCCGGGCCAGATGCATCTCAAGTGTGGCAAGTATGCTCTAATTAAACATCCAGGGATTTTTAAATGAAGGAGGTTGCATTAAAAGGCACGTTGGCCCCGTCGGTTTGTGTCATTCATATGTCTAATGGGCACGTGCTCAATGGTTGATGGACGACTGGCTGCACATCTGCTGCTTTGTCCTGCGAGCGGTGAGCGAGTACAGGTCGACCTCTGGCCTTTGTTGTGTTGACTGAAGGGGGGCAAACATAGAGAGTCCTCCTGCAGGATTAAACATATCATTAATGACAGAGCCCGCTGTTCGGTAACAGACACTTGCTACTTCACTTTTAAGAGGAAGCGAAGCAGAGAGAAGCATGTTTCCTGAGAGCGTCATGCTGCTTTTTAAAGACCATACCAATTTATTTTTAGGTTTACAATTGAGTTGTTTATGTGTTTAGTTATGCGTTGGTTATTCCCAGCCGTACTTAGAAGTAGTTCTGGTCAGTCAGTGTGTTAATAGTTCGATATTTCGTTATTTATAGTTAGGTCGTTCTAGTTAGGTAATATTTTCGTTTGTTACAGCTACTCTCATTCCTGAAATGAGTTATTTGTGGCCACTGGTTGACTCTATTTGCACAGTGAACAAGTTGATTGACAGGCATTTCAACATCTGCGCCGTCCGCATACTGCACTGACCATTCAGCTCTCACCTCACGGGAGTCTGACCAATCACGCTCCCTTCCTCTGGGGCTGACCAATCCACTCTCACCTGGGTCAGAGAAGATCCATCTTTCCCCCATAAGCATGGACCTGTCAGAGAGAAGGATATGCCCCTTGACTGAGAGCTTTTATGGATGTTATTTCAAGAGCTGAATTGAGGACATGGAGCTGAATCCGGGGTTTAACCAACAGTTTAGTTTTACTTGTTTCAACCTCATTTTCTCTTAAGTAGCAGCAAGGAAAACGGCCCCATAAACACATTATTGTGTGAGAGATTCTTATAGTTTCACATCAAGGCATCACAAGCAAAATACGAATGCGAATAGCGTTCTAAATTAACTGAATTAAATTAGATTAGCTGTGGATGTGATGCCAAGCCAATAACCTTTTTTCTAGAAAAAGACTCATCATTAAATATTAAATATTTGAACAGCTTTTATTAATGTTCTAAACAGCTTAAAGTCTCTAAGATGAAAAAGAAAATCCTAAAAGAATGTCTAACACAGCTGACACAAGGTCTGCTTTAGTCCATGGAATCACAATCCCTTTGTTTCAAATAAACACTTAAATTAAATGGCATTTAATAATTTAGCAGTTTTGTTGTTAAATATCTATATCAATTAGCCTTTTTGAGGGCAGATTTTCAGGCCTATCTCCGTTCTGCCATTTTTCTTCATACATCTCACAGCCTCTCTACTAGCTTACCCTATTAGCCAGCAGCCATACACTTTTACGACGAGAAAGTTTCCTACCTGTCGGTTTATATTGCCATTAGCGATAACCGAATTTATGAGCCATGAGTTATGACCACGTTCACTACTGTGAAGGTGGCTAGATAACACCTGTTGTCATAAGGACCTGCTATCACTCTCAGACTGACCTGACACTGATATGGTCCTCATCCTGCCTTCCCGATCCGTTCTTGCACCCATCTGCCCCATATCAACTGTAGTTGTGGGTCATACAAACATTATTTATCAACTGGTGTCCCACCAATTTTGCTGATGGTGGGTAGGAGGGCGGGAGTAGATCCTCAATCGGCTCTTACCGTCCACATCCCAGGTTCTGATCGCCAAAGCGGATACAACCATACAGGCATCTCCATGGTTTCCACATGGAAGAAAAAAACCTGATCACTAAGAATGATCATTAAATGATACGATTATACGGAAGATTATACATTCCAATGAAAGTCATCGTTGATCTCATTTGTAGTTTGACATCGATGATATTGTCAAAGTGTATAGGACATCCAGGAAAAATACAACAACATGAAGGAGACAACTTGTATGGGGCGGAGACAGGAGTGTACTATGCAGAGATGTTTCCCCATAAGACAGACTTTTAGAGGAGATCTGGACAAAGCAACAACATGCAAAAGGCAGTCCCTGTAACCTCTGTAAATGTGATTGTGTATTTTTGCCGTTACTGCGGCAATATCCGGGTGAGCAGCCCCATGGCTCAATGCCGGCTTCTGGTTGATGGGTTGGTACCTTGGGTTAGTAATCTAAATTAGAAGACCCTCCTTCCCCCTCACACCAAAGACCCAGACAACACATGGAGACAATAACATGCAGAGGAAAAAACGGTTACTAACTTTGATAATTAAGTATAATATAAGTATACTGATCTATATGGCTTATCTTTGTTTATTTGTGTTCATCCTTTTATTCAAAGAGTGATCATTTGTCATTTGTTTTATGTCATTATGGAACAGGTAGTGCTAAGGGTTTCTTGCACAAGCATGCCTACAGGTAGACCGTTGCCAAAAGGGTTTGACCCCACAACCTTTCGGCTCTGAGTCATTCACCCTAGGCTATCCTGCCACCTTTCTAAATATAAACAAAATCAGGTCAAAGAGTGTTTAATGCATAGCAAGTGATCATTTACTTTTCTTTTTATCAATTTGTACTGCGCTTTTTCATTCAGTTCTATTTTATCACCATTATCCATCTCTTTTTCAATTTGTTATCTCCAAATCCTTTCCAGTTGACGTTTCCCTTTTCCCTGTTCCATCCACAGCAATCCTTGCTGCTAACCTTCTCTTCCTCTTAATTCAAGATGGATGGCCATTGTGATAAAAGCAGAAAGGGTGCTGTCACATAACAATGAACCCAGCATCTTAGATCCTCTCCTCACTCATGTTAACTCCCTTTTTCTCACTCCGTCTTTACCCCTCTTATTTTGCTCTCGCTTTACATATATATTTCAGTGAGATGTGTTGGGTGTGGGGACACAGGGATGCAAGTTGGGTTCCTACGAATCTTCTGACCTTAAAAAGGGCTTACAGGCCCATAAGGGTTGGGGACTACTGACCTAATGACTCCTGTTATGAGCAGCATGGTCTCGCTTCACACTGAGCCACTGAAGCCCTGTCACAAAATTAACGATTTATGGTTTTTGGCATCAACAAAATATCGACAATATATATTACAACAAATATTTTAGCTAATTAATTGTATCGTGGGGGTAAATCTGTTTTAGTGACTTTGTTGTGTTTTAAAACTGCCTTTGAAATGATTTGTAAATTCATTTGAATGCAATTACAGAGTAGACCTCCTTACCATCCCATTCTCCTCATCATTAACATTTGTCTTATTATTAATTCATATTTATCAACCGATTTTTGGGTTTCTTATCAGAAGCGCTGGGCTTAGTTTTGCTCATAGTTCCATAAATGTTATAAAGTCCACATTTTACATACGTTTTTTTACTTGCTTTTTGACTTCCACTACCTTTCCAGAATAGACATTTCATTACATTTAGCTGGCACTTTTAACCAAAGCGACTTACATAAGTGCATTCAAACACAGAGTTACAACCCAAAAGGTGCAAGAATCATGTGAGTACATACATACTGTATCATCAAATAAGCAAAGGAGAAATGTCCCGGACGAGCCCCCAGGACAACACCCATCTTACTGTCCAGTTCCACTGGGCGGGAGGTAACAACAGGCATCCTTTCCAGTGCACACCTTCCATTCACATATTTGCAGGACAATGCTGCCCTGGACAGCACCAACTACAATAATAAGGAGTGCACCACCAAAACACAACACATCTATTACTACAAAAAAGCTGCGAGAAAAAGTTGAAACGTGAAGATTATAAAACACATTGGAAAAATATTTCAGTTAAGGAGCTGGACGTGGATCCTGTGCAAAGATGGAGTACAAGCTGTGGACATTGGTCATTGAACCCAGATCCTCATGGCTGGGGGTTGGATGAACAGATTCCTGGTTTTGTCACCTCTTTACGGCAAGGCTCCGGAGCTTGGCTCCAGCAGGACATCACAGCTGTCCCACCTCTCTCTCCTGTCCTTGGACCCCTGGGCTGGTTACTGCAGAAGCAGCACTCCCACTGGCCTTTACCCTCCTCCACTCTCCCTGTGATAAGACACACACACACACATGCAGGAAGTTTGAAAGAATTGTTTGGCCATCGAGAATACTTTACTTTACCCTCAGTGTGTGTGTGTGTGTGTGTGTGTGTGTGTGTGTGTGTGTGTGTGTGTGTGTGTGTGTGTGTGTGTGTGTGTGTGTGTGTGTGTGTGTTTGGATGTGTGTATACATGCAAAATGTGGTTGGACAGGACGATATTTGTTGTTAAACCATCATTTGCCCTAGTGAAAGAACATATCTATTTACCACAACAGGGTTACATTTCTACTACACATCGGGTCAGGGGGAACTTCATGCTGGCAGATATATCATGGCTAGGACATTTTCCCTTTCTACATCCTAGTTGAATTGCTTCTATTCCACTGAAGTAATATCTGGGGGCAGATGTGGAACTCCATGATTGGAGAAGTAAAAGTCCTTCTGCTTGTTGTTAATGAACCATCTGGGTTTGCCCCTTGGTAACTCCACACAAGGCACGACAGGAATCAGCCACAGGGACAGTGCTCAAAGAGGGGTTTGCTGAAACTGGAATTGTCTAGAACCGACATTGAAGCTAAACTTTAGGCTAACATACCAAAGTACTGTGATGGAGCACATCCTTCCCAGGGAAAGATGGATAACTGGGGGGACAAAATAACATATCTTCATTTCTTCTTCGATCTCCTTTAACCCACTGTCAGAGGCAATACAACACTTTTCAAGGAGACTATTTGTCATCACTTAAGACTACTCCCTTTGGCCAAACAGAAGAATTTAAAGTATGTTCCCTTTTGTTTGCTGCCTCTCCCAGGGATTCTCGTCTGTCTGACCTCTCTCATTCTCTCTCTTTCTCCTTCTCACTGTCTTTCCGCATCCTGTAGACCCCTTGTTCCTTGCATGTTTTCTCCTTTTCTCTTGTTTTTATTAAAGCGCTATGATCTCTATTTATTATACTATTGGCATTATTTTTCTCTGTTTGTTTGGGAGGGAAGGCGAAGTCTGGGGGTAAGAGTGCAACCTCCATCATGACAGTAACTCTATCACATAAGTCCAGTAGTTCTGGACAGTCTGTAAGGTACTACAGCCCTCTTCTGGTGTCTCTATTATATTGCAAGTACCCCATGCAGAAACCCAACACTGAAATGCTAACTCAAGGTGTCTGATCAACACCAGGCCAACTTTATGTGTTCCTTTAACGCAACTGGTAGCCTTCTGAAGCCGCTCTTACATTTCAATTCAATTATCTTCACAATTTTAAAGTTAAATTCAATTTCTTGCAACAATTCAACAGGGTAGGCTATAGGCTAATGTGCTAATTTTTATAAATATATATTTTATAAAATATATACAATTGTAAAAGTTTCTTCGACATGACAATTTATTTACACTAAAAAGAATAAACGTATTATACATTTTTTGACGACAGTATGTTGCCGAGAGAGTTTGAAAAGGGAATCAACGATGCATTACCTAATTCTAAACATCTCATCTTTGAACCCTGTATTACACAGCGATTTTAAAAATGTCAAGGTCAGACAGGCCTAATACCAACCGGGATTGGCCGAGGTTAAATTATACACAATGAGTCATATTAGTCATATTAGATTCACATGGACATTCCATGACGTTACGCACAAGTGAGAACGTAAATTAAGCAGTGAGTGGAGATTAGAGAGGTTGGAAATAAAGTGAAAATATTAATAGGTTACTGCTGAAAGATTCTGTCCCTTAATTTACTGCATTTTAGTTAGTGTGGTTGTTGTCACCAAGCGTCTTAAATAGGGTTATGTGGTTATAAATCATAATCTAGGTAATTGTACCATGTGAAGGTTACTAAACAGCTGAAAGGAATGCACACACCCTAAACACAATGTTTAGACTGCTTAACACAATACATTGTAATATACTGCTCAAAAAAATAAAGGGAACACTTGGAGTTACATTGTGCTGTTTAAGTGTTCCCTTTATTTTTTTGAGCAGTATATAATGCAACTGTGTGTGTGTCTCTATCTCTTTCTCTCTCTCTTATGAAGAATAGTGGAAAACATCATCTTCTAAGTGAACAGGTAGAAGCTACAAGGCATTCATTACATGGGAATACAATTTACTTACAGGAAGAACAGGTCTTGCCAAATGCGCAGTGTAGGACTGACTATTGTGGAACATTTTCTGTGGACATGTTTCTTATATTCTGATGTGAAACTGAATTCATGTGCAATCACGCAATTAAAAATGTCTAAAATGGCTTCTAGCACATTATAAGGCCGTTTATGTCAACTCGCAAGTTGTGGTGCATTTGCCATCTAGAGGCAATATATGTTAATGCTATTTTAACAATTGTGAGAGCACAGAAGATCATTTGAAATTGTATGGTGCCACCCCATTGACCTGTAAATTCGGTGTATTTCTTTGTCGTCATATGTTCCTTCCATCGTTGGGAATAGTCTTTCCTTTGGGTGTTCATTCAATCGACCCCGGGTCTCTAGCTCATTTGTAAGTGTCCGGGTCCCCTAAGCCAACTACTCATTGGATCACGTCCCGTAGGGCTACGGCCTCCTAATTGATTAGTCTAGTTGCCAACGAGGACCCCCGGCAGGCCAACTTTTTTTTTTAAATAAACATAAAAACAATTAATGAAATAAAAAATAATGCAGCGTTATCTTGAGGCGACGCGAGTGCCATTGCCAAAGTGAGTCCCCTTAAAGGACTGCCCAACGTGCACCTCCAAAACTCCCAACACTTACGCCAACGGGAGCGAATCTCGCCCATCTCGCCTTGGCCTGGCCGCGTGTGAAAACGAAATGCTTTCCTCAAGTCACGCACATTAAGAACTATTTACGCCAGCCGTGATGCGAATATGCGCTGTTTCTGTAAGGACGGCGCCGGTGAAAAGACTGGATGGAACACTCAACCTATATATAGCCAAGCTTACGCTCCCGTCCTCTCACCAAAATAAGCATATGTATCTAGAGGATTCAGTTATATTGGGAGTTTTACTTTTTAGTCCAAGTGTTAAAGAGTGTAGCAAATGGTTGTTCGTGGACGAGGGGGAATATGACGAGTGGGTCTGTTTTGGAGACGTTCGTTTCCCTGTTCAAAAAACGAACATAGGCGATCATCCTTTTCATAGAAAGTTGGTATCCAAAAACGAAATGCAACTGGCTCCGTGCACAAAATGGCTACTGCTGACTTTCGAAGTTGAGTGTGTGGGCCAGTACTTCCGGTGAAAACTTCCGGTGATTTGACAGCGAGAGCGGGAGACAGCGAGTGAAGACAACAGCGACCGAGTTCGAGATTACAATTATTATTATTATTAATTACAATTAATAATAATAAATGAGTGTTTTTAGGATTCAAGAGAGGCGACTTGCCTTTCAGAGGGTGACAGCCTCAGCACTTCATTGTTGTGTGCCGTTATGTACCGTTTCGTCACGTTACAACAAATAAGTTAGCTTTCATGTATTTTAAGTTACATTAGAACGTGTAGAATTTAATAAGGAAATATTGAACAACACTTATTCAATGATCCACTTAACAATCCACATAGCTTTTTACACTCAGACTCTCAATTCAATCCGTACAAAAGGTATGGTCTCAGATCAATTGTAGGTCTGCATTAGTGACATTGGCTTTGGTTTTGTAGAGATTTGTTAAACTGAACAACGAAATCTCCACATTTATTGAACAATTATCACTTCAGGTTTTGTATAGATTTGTAAAGATGAACAATAAAACCTAATATTAGTTCAGGCTTTGTATAGATTTGTAAAGATGAACAATAAAACCAGAACAAGAACATTTATCAACTGATTGAAACAGAACTAATTGAATGAACCATTGATTTTTAAAATATCAGATCAAGTAATGATAGAAAAATAAATAATCCCCCCTCTCCCTTATAACCCTAGCGACCTCCGCATCCTTATAGATTCTTTGTACAAGAAGGTCCTCCTCTGCAAAAACCACAAAATCGCACCACTGCATTCCGGTGATAAGCAGCTGGCCTTGCACCTGCCAATAGTAGCTGTGGCCCGGCTTCAGGCACAAGGCGCCACTCTTCATGTGCAGGTACCCACAGTCCACATAACTTCACGTTAGGGCACTTCACCTCCACCAGCCCGAATGGTGGTGCCTCCGTCGGATCAAAAACGACACCATCTGGAGAGGATCCAAGCCAGGCAGCATCTGGATGGATGACAAATCCTGATGGCCAGTAGTTGATGTTTTTAATGTGGGCATATTCCCGAATAGTTACTGGCTCCAGTGGCAGCCCCCTCTCCATCAAGGCTGTCTGAACCCCACCTTTGCGGATGCGTTCTGCAAGGTTCTCTGCAGAACTGTGACCTCGGACATGGCACACCTCCCGGAACCTGGAAGAGGTAAGCCTCATCTTCCTCAGACTGTGCCACTCTGCGCTGCCACTCTGTTCCCTCGTGGCCATCTCGATGGATCTTGCCATGTCGAAAGTGATGTTCAGCGACATTACATTTAGGTGTTGTTGGTGAGTGCACACAAAGGAACATGTGGTTGGGTCCAGCCTGTGACCATCTAACGGCAGGGGTGGTGGAGGGGGTGCGTCTGGGTGGTGGATGATTACCTTACTCACTGGCACTGGGTGCTGGTATGAAATGGGGCTGCCTTCTTGAACGGTCCCAAAGGCTGAATCGACGAGGGGGACATCACTACTTATGGAGAGTGTGGTAATCAGCGGAGCAACGTCTGCCGTGAAGTCCTGGTATGCCTCGTCGACCTTCAGGACATCTGGGTCTGGCAAGTCCCCCCGCACTGCTTTGTAGCGCTTGCTCCTTTGAAAACAGTTATGTCATAATTAGAAAAAAACAAAATAACAACTCAAAACAAAAATAATCTGACAATGACTGCAGAATACATTATTACTTGACAGTGAATATTACCTTACACCATCAGCAGCTGTGTACTGTCTTGACTTGGGCTTTGTTGAGATGAAGACCATGTTACTCACTCTGCCTGGTTTCAAACCCTATCAAGTAAACAAACAAAAGAGACTTAAGGACAGAAGTTGGTTAGCCACCATAACATACCATCACAAACTGACCACATTAATACACCAGACAGGCTTCACAAGTTTCTCCATTCCCCTCTTAATGCGATTGGCAGCGCTACCATAGCTAACTGTAATAGATCTTACCGGAAGTATACACCCACACACTCGAGGGAGCGGAAGTAGAACGGAAGTAGTGTCTTGCACCGAGCGAATTGCGTCTCACTGCATTATACTTCCCCATTTGTCCGACTACGACTCCTACTGGCGGGAATATAATAACAATAATAATAAAAACTATATATACTCAACGTGCCCGGATGTGGTATACTATTTTGAAATTGAAATTGGGAGTGTGCAAACAGGAAACCATAGTTGGACACTACAGTTGCTTGGATAACCCGTAACATGCTTCCCTGCACACGCTGCAAACCCACAGTTATATATTTAGCCAAAGAGTGCTAAATATACAAATCCTGGAATCACCCCTGGTCGAAGTCCAAAAATCGGTAAATATTCGGGTACTTCTCACATACACCTCATCCGGATACGGTGGGACATGCTTTAAGACTGATGTGTGAGACTAGATTAAGCAGATATTTTGACAGATAGCATACAGCTAATACAGCTAAAATACTTTTTTTGCTGTAAAAACACATTGTAAACAATATAAATCGTCCTTGAAGTACATTCTAAGATTCTAAAATCTATAAATAAAATAAGTAAAATCAAGTTTATTCCGATTTTTGTATACTGGTAGATTATATAAAAAAAAACCGGTAGTTCACATGCAATATAATACAATACATAAGGGTTCTACATGCTGTAGACCAGTCCTTTGACAAACATAAAGAAGATGGGTAAAATTGATGTTTTAAATTCATGGCAGTCCTAGAATATCTTCAACTCTGACCGATGCACAGTGTTCACAGCCTATCTTTGAAACAAACACATATCTCCTCACAAAAACCTTGACACCGGTTTTCTGTACAGGGGCGGGGAAGGGGGTAGGATGGGAAGGGGTGGGTGAGGGGGGCACATGACATGGCTTTTGCATACATTTATACATGTGCGTATTATCTCTCCTAATCACGCTATTTGCGAGAGCAGTGATTGCGGGTGCCAGCTTGAGACGCGCGCGTGCGGTGATGAGGGGGGAGGGGGGTGGTGGTGAAGGAGGGTGTGGTGGTGTGGTTGTGTCTTCTTTGTGTGGGAGCTAATGATGTTCCTTTGTGAGGTTGGTGTTGAGGGGGTGAGGGTGGGGGGTGGGGGGGGAGAGAGCCGCCGTGGGGTCTTAGTATGACTGGCAGCTGCGGTAATCCACCCTTTGTATCTGTCACCCACACCCACCCTACCGGGGGCCCCTACTGAGCCCCTCTGACAGGGGCCCGTGCTCTCAACTTCTCAGCGGAGACAGCCCCCAGATGGGCCGAAAAGACAGAGGTGGTGAGAGAGAGGAGGGAGGAGCAGAGAGAGACAGAGAAGGAGTCAGAGTGGAGAAAGAGAGAGGGTTAGTCTCAACGGTCGGAAGGAGAGAAAAAAAAGGACCGTAGGGTATAGAAATTTGAAATTTGATTTAGAAGAAATCACATAGAGGGCATGCTGAAGAGGATGAGGATGCAGAGAGTGTGCGGAGGAAGGAGACACAAAAAGAGAGAATATAGGGTCCATTGCGAGATAAAAGAAAAAATGCATTTTTGTTAAATCTCATACAAAATCGTATTTGGTAATTTCTTAGAGGGAAACTTTCTGCCACCTGGATATGATTTGAATGTAATGGACAATTGTGGACCTTGGCATAATCTAATCAAATGTTCATTGATTTGGCTCACAATCATTCTCAAGAACTGTATTTACAAAGTAAAGAATGAAAACATTTAAAGCACAGAATTATGCCAATGGCATTTTGCCCATGGCACTGCACTATATTTCTGAGTCCCTATGTTGGGCATGCTGACTCTAGCTCTGCTCAGGTTTACCTTTTCTTTTTCTTTTTTTTCGGGTACTTCTCACATACACCTCATCCGGATACGGTGGGACATGCTTTAAGACTGATGTGTGAGACTAGATTAAGCAGATATTTTGACAGATAGCATACAGCTAATACAGTCCTGCTGTAGCAGTTGTTGGTACTGCAGTTGTTGTTGTTGGTCCGGCAGTTGTTGTTTTTGGTTCAGCAGTTGTCGTTGTTGTGGGTCCTGCTGTAGTAGTTGTTGGCCCTGCAGTTTTTGTTGTGGGACCCGCGGTAGTATTGAATGGTCCTGCAGTTGTTGAAGTTCCTGCAGTTGTTGTTTTGGGTCATGCAGATGTTGCTCTTGGTCCAGCAATTCTTGTTGTAGGTCCTGCAGTTGTTGCTGTGGGTCCTGCAGTTGTTGTCGTTGGTCCTGCAGTTGTTGTCATTGGTCCTGCATTTGTTGTTGTGGGTCCTGTAGTAGTTGTTTTAGGTTCAGCATTAGTAGTTATTGGTCCTGCAGTTGTTTTAGTTAGTCCTGAAGTTGTTGTTGTTGGTGCAGCAGTTGTGGATTCTGCTGTTTTAGTTGTTGATCCTTAAGTTGCAGTTATGAGTCCTGCTTGGCTAGTTGTAGACCTTCTAGATGTAGCTGAAGATCCTGCTGTCGTAGTTTCTACGGTTGCAGTTTTAGTTGAGGGTCTTGCTGTGGTATTTGTAGAAGTCACTAATTTGTTGTTGTATTAGAAGTGGGTCCGGCATTTGAAGTTTTTGGTCCTATAGTTGGTCCTGAAGTTGTTGGTGCTGCAGTTGTTGTTGGTGCTGCAGTTATTGTTTTTGGTTCAGCAGTTGTCGTTGTTGTGGGTCCTGCTGTAGTAGTTGTTGGCCCTGCAGTTTTTGTTGTGGGACACGCGGTAGTATTTAATGGTCCTGCAGTTGTGGATGTTCCTGCAGTTGTTGTTTTGGGTCCTGCAGTTGTTGATATTGAAGATGTTGTTGTTGGTCCTGCAGTTGTTTTTGTTAGTTCTGCAGATGTTTTTGTTGCTGGTTCAGTAATGGTCGTTGATGGTCCTGACGTTGTTGTGGTGCCTCCTGTCAAGTAATGTTGATTCCTCTGTGTCCAAAAAACCAAAGACATGGGACGTAAGGGATGTTACTTATTGTTTGTCATTCTTATATATATATATATATATATATCATACTACAGGTTAATGAAACCTGTGAACATTGTATGTTTTACTATAATCACAGAAATGCATTCTGGAGTATTTTATAAGATTGAAGGAAACACCTTATGATACGAAAAGCACAGGTACTGCATATGATGTCAGTAAGCCCTGTTGACATGTGTATATTGTACTATGTCTAGGGATAGGATAACACTGTTAACTAAGGGTTTATGGGCTAACCATCCAGGTCTGGTGTGACTTACAGGTCTCGGGGAATAATTAATGTTTTTATGTGTTGTGGCATAAGGGATGTATTGTTTGACGCACAGTTTGATTGTCTTACTTGGGACGGCCAGCCTGGCCTTATATGGGTTTAGAAAATACATATACAATCACCAAAAACATCAGCTAGTAGAATAGCTGATATCAGCAGAAGAACACCAGTTAGGGTTCATGTGAGGACAAATGGAGCATAGAATAGGTGATGTCAGCAGAATGAATAATTCATAAAGGGCGTGGAAATGGTCAAGGCCAAATCTTACTTTATAAAAAGGCCTACCCAAGGTAGGAATAGCGAGGAATCCTAGCCACGGGGACTCCATGAAGGACGTCCACCTAAACTTCGGAGGAGAAGGAAAGACTTAGAAAGAATTTCGAAAATAGGAGAAGAGTTTTACCAGAAGCTTGCCTTGACCGCCCACTCTCCAAAGAGAGGATTCCTCCCATAGCCCTAAGGGGCTATGAAGGCTTGCAACTGCGGGCTCACAGAAGAATTACGGACAGAAAATAAAACTAATATAACTTTTTCGGCCATGTTTCAGAAAGGGATTGTTTCCCCTTTCTCCCCTGCAATTGCTACTACTCCACACCACAAGTAAGCAATATGTGTGATCGTTGTTTAAACCTTTTCTTTGGATTGCTTATTGAAAGCATCTTTTTTATTAATATATTCTTTGCCATGTTACTTTTTTTTGCTTTTTGCAATGTTCCACCCTGTAATCCAGCAAATAAAATCATTTTAACCTTTTTTCATTGGCCGACGCCCTCTTCTCTCAGACAAAGGAAACGGTAGAGGAACAAGCATCGGGATTCTAAGAGGTTACTTAGTCACCATTGAAGAAACATATCCCTAGAGTTAGATATATCCAAACTTAAATAATCCCAGCAAACCTCTAAGTGCACAGGTCCCAGGGGAGAGCTACTACACAGACGTGATCGGCAGCCACGGTTCTGGCCAGGGTTATGCCCAGAGGTAGTGCGCCAAAGCAAGTGGGGTAGGCGGCTGGTATACAGTAGTTAGGGGCTGGGCAAATCTCCCCATCAGCTTGTTAACAACCGTTACAGGACAACAAGGTTCACAAAGTGACGGATCTAACAACAGAGAAAGGCTTTTAACTATTTTGAGCCTTAAATCAGTTCTACCCAGATTTGCCCAGGCCTAGCCACCCGCCACGTTCTGTATGCGCCACTGGTAGGCCTCTTATACCATATGCTAACAGTCCAGGTGGTCGAATGAAATAATGTGACGATTTAGCCTTGGCCTAGTCAAATTTAAAGTTGTGATTCAAATGCTCACAAAATCGAAGAAAGATGTTTGATCAACATTAATCAATGTATTGAGAACAATGTGAATGGATTTTATTTTAACGTAGGATAATATACTTCCCACTCTACATGCCCATGCTGTGCCACATTCCAGGTGGTTTAATAAAGATTAAATTGACTATATTTTACAATGTCAACTGTAAAGATTAGTCATGGATTTTAATATGGATATTCATAACAACAGTAATTAACACCACAATACAATACAAGTAGGCTACAATGGGTTATATATTATTGTGCTAGTCAATGAGCAGTGAAATATGGAAGTACATATACATATTTAGTAAAAAACAAAAAAAGTAGCACCCTAAAAATATCGTATATTAAGTCAGCTACATCTTGACAGATAGCATACAACAAAGCGTGTTTTCCTGTAAAGAAATATTGCAAACAAAAAAATCTCCTTTTATGTTTGGAACTACAGCTAGCTCTGGCAGCAAATCACTGTCTACCCCTAGCTGTTAGGAATACAACATACAGTATAACTTCTGGTCTTTTTTTTAATGTAGGCATCAGATCATGCCAAGAATCACAAGCCCTTCTTCACCTCAGTGAGCTGGTAGCTTTTTTAAAGTAACTAAGCATCTTATACTGAGCACAATGTAACATATATGATTAAATCGGTGATATCATTTATACAAAAATATTATAATTTATTTGTTTTTCATTGATGGTTTTACCAAATGTGTCTTATCTTTGTGTTCTTTGCATATGGCATATAACTTTCAAATGACCTAAACAAGCTCATATTGCATAGCTGAATATAATTCATTTTATTCAGGCAAGTTATCTTCATTTGCTTTCTTTTGCATTTTGGTTTCCACTTTGCTCTGTCTTGGTGATCATGACATTTTATTTCAATTATGGTTCAGTGGAAATGGTCCATTTTCCAAATGCTTCTTACCATTATTGAAATGGATGCTTACTTATGAATGCCAAACCAATATATGCTATTCTATTCTAAATATATAATTTTGTTGCTGCCTCAAAATTCAAGCATGTTGATGTCATTGGAACAATAAAACAAAAGGTAACAATGAAAAAGTAACTCCACATTCAATAATACAAGACATGAGGGTTCTATGTACTGAACAACAGTCCTTTGATGACCGTCAACAAGACTGGCAAACAAAAAGCAGTTGTGATGGTCATTTTCAGAGTGGGTCCTCCTGAGGTGGTTGTTGCTGTTAAAATAACCAAACACATTGTGTTACAGCCAATATGTCTGCATTACATAAGTATTTGAACAGTGATTTCTAAATGCTTAAACAACATTATTGACATAATAGCCATGCTGTGCATTAGTATTGCTTGGCTCTTACTATACTTTAATGTTATATGAAAAATAAATTGTGGCCTTTATGAGAAGTTATCCTGATATTCAGTATCTCACAAAAGTGAGTACACCACTCACATTTTTGTAAATATCTGTGTATATCTTTTCATGTGACAACACTGAAGAAATGACACTTTGCTACAATGTAAAGTAGTGAATGTACAGCTTGTATAACAGTGTACATTTGCTGTCCCCTCAAAATAACTCCACACACAACAATTATTGTCTAAACCGCTGGCAACAAAAGTGAGTACACCCCTAAGTGAAAATGTCAAAATTGGGCCCAAAGTGTCAATATTTTGTGTGGCCTCCATCATTTTCCAGCACTGCCTTAACCCTCTTGAGCATGGAGTTCACCAGAGCTTCACAGGTTGCCACTGGAGTCCTCTTCCACTCCTCCGTGACGACATCACGGAGCTGGTGGATGTTAGAGACCTTGCACTTCTCCACCATCCATTTGAGGATGCCCTACAGATGCTCAATAGGGTTTAGGTCTGGAGACATGCTTGGCCAATCCATCACCTTTTACCCTCAGCTTCTTTAGCAAGGCAGTGGTCGTCTTGGAGGTGTGTTTGGGATCGTTATCATGTTAGAATACTGCCCTGCGGCCCAGTCTCCGAAGGGAGGGGATCATGCTCTGCTTCAGTATGTCACAGTACATGTTGGCATTCATGGTTCCCTCAATAAACTGTAGCTCCCCAGTGCCGGCAGCACTCATGCAGCCCCAGACCATGACACTCCCACCACCATGCTTGACTGTAGGCAAGACACACTTGTCTTTGTACTCCTCACCTGGTTGCCGCCACACACGCTTGACACCATCTGAACCAAACAAGTTTATCTTGGTCTCATCAGACCACAGGACATGGTTCCAGTAATCCATGTCCTTAGTCTGCTTGTCTTCAGCAAACTGTGTGCAGGCTTTCTTGTGCATCATCTTTAGAAGAGGCTTCTTTCTGGGACGACAGCCATGCAGACCAATTTGATGCAGTGTGCGGCGTATGGTCTGAGCACTGACAGGCTGATCCCCCACCCCTTCAACCTCTGCGGCAATGCTGGCAGCACTCATACGTCTATTTCCCAAAGACAACCTCTAGATATGACGCTGAGCACGTGCACTCAACTTCTTTGGTCGACCATGGCGAGGCCTGTTCTGAGTGAAACCTGTCCTGTTAAACCGCTGTATGGTCTTGGCCACCGTGCTGCAGCTCAGTTTCAGGGTCTTGGCAATCTTCTTATAGCCCAGGCCATCTTTATGTAGAGCAACAATTCTTTTTTTCAGATCCTCAGAGTTCTTTGCCATGAGGTGCCATGTTGAACTTCCAGTTACCAGTATGAGGATGTGAGAGCGATGACACCAAATGTAACACACCTGCTCCCCATTCACACCTGAGACCTTGTAACACTAACGAGTCACATGCCACCGGGGAGGGAAAATGGCTAATTGGGCCAAATTTGGACATTTTCACTTAGGGGTGTACTCACTTTTGTTGCCAGCGGTTTAGACATTAATGGCTGTGTGTTGAGTTATTTTGAAGGGACAGCAAATGTACACTGTTATACAAGCTGTACACTCACCACTTTACATTGTAGCAAAGTGTCATTTCTTCAGTGTTGTCACATGAAAAGATATACTCAAATATACACAAAAATGTGAGGGGTGTACTCACTTTTGTGAGATACTGTAGATCTTGATCCCATCCTTTCTGATTACAAAATACATCCAACTTGTATGTATTTGTGATTGAATATGTACATCTCTTCAATAAGAATGAAGAGAGAGCATTTACCAAGATTAAAAGAACACATTGCTGTACTGCTGTTAGAAGATATTTGTTAATCACAATAGCCAGCACTTCTTGTTAATACTTTGTAATTGTAATTGTAATTCTAGTGTTCAACTTACTGGCGGTAATAGTAGAAACGTTCACATTCAGGTTGGTGATGCCCATGGCTACTACACTCCGGAATACCTGCTCTGCTGTGATTCCACTCGGAACAACTGTTCGATTATGGAAGACTAGAGTCGTGGCCACAATGATTGAGCCATTACTAGAAACACAAAGAAAGACCACATCAAATAGGTTAAAAGTTGATCATATATTACGTTTCTAAAATTGAACTATTTATAATAATAATGTTGTAAAATATATAAATGTAAAATATAGGTCGAACAACCGTCGAACATTCAAATTGAGGAAGAGAATGAAATGCTTACCGGAAAGATCGTATTAAACATCGGGAATAAGTGCGTCTGAATACGGATCTGAAGCCTTTGTTAACCTAAAGTCAATATTAAGATCATTAATACTATGGAATATGACATTGCATTGAAATGAGTTATTGTTCTAAGAATAATGAAAATGTAATCAAAACATGTTATATATATATATTATAATATACACATATATTATCTCACCTCTCTTGTGACTTCGTTAGCCAGCCTCTGATAGGGTGTGGAGGTAGGATCTGACAAAGAGCTTTCAAATGTGCGCATCAAACTGAAACTCAAATCCAAAGTGCCTTCGTCTGCTGCAGCAGACTGTGTAGAGTCACGTGTAGTAGCTGTAATGGGTACAGGTGTAGTTGTAGTGGTAGTGGTTCCAGGTTTAGTTGTAATGGGTCCAGGTGTAGTTGAAGTGGTAGTGGGTCCAGGTGTAGTTGTAGATAAAGTGGTACGAGGTGTAGTGAAAGTGGTAGTGGGCCCAGGTGTAGTTGTAGTGGGTCCAGATGTAGTTTTAGTCGTAGTGGGTCCAGGTGTAGTTGTAGTAGTAGTGGTTCCATGTGTAGTTGTAGTGGGTCCATGTGTAATTGTAGATGTAGTGGGTCCGGTTGTAGTTGAAGGTTCTAGTGTGACTGTAATGGGTCCAGCCATTGTTGGTGTTGCTTTAAAGGAACCAAACAAATTGTGTTAGAGCCATTATGTCTACATTGCATGTGAATTAGTATTTGAACAATGATTTATAATTGCTTGAACAATAATATTGACTTGATTGTCATGCTTTGACTTATTTTTTCCTGGCTCTATACTTCCAAATCATTTATACTATTATTTAAATGTAATTAATTTGTTGGCATAAGCTGTGCAACCATTATGAAAATTTATCCTGATCTATCTTGAGCAATTTCTTCTTCATCACATAATTTCTGAATATAAATTAAGTTAATACTAGGATATCTCTTCAATAAGAATGAAGAGAGAATATTGGTTTAGCAAACATTAAAATAATACACTGCCAAGTTATACTGCTTGTAAAATATGTTATTGTTATAGCGTTAATCACTATAGCCAGTAGTATTGGTTAGAGCTCTAAAATTGTAATACTAGTGTTAAACATACATGTGACATTAGTAGGAGGGACCACAACAACATCAGTTGTTGTTGTGGGTCCTGCAGTTGTTGTTAGTCCTGCAGTAGTAGAGGTGGGTCTTGGAGTTTTTGTTGTTTGTCCTGCAGTTGTTGTTGTTGGTCCTGCAGTTGTCATTGTTCCTGCATTTGTCATTGTTGGTCCTGCAGTTGTTGTTGTTGGTCTTGCAGTAGCAGTGGTGGATTCTGCGGTGGTTGTTGTTGGTCTTGAAGTTGTTTTTGTTGGTCCTGCTGTAGTACTGCTGAGTCTTGCAGTTGTCGTTGTTGGTCCTGCAGTTGTCGTTGTTGGTCCTGGTGTAGTAGTGTTGGGTCCTGCAGTTGTTGTTGTACTTCTGTAGTAGTAGTGGGTCCTGCAGTAGTTGTGGTGGGTGCAGCAGTTGTCGTTGTTGGTCCTGCAGTAGTTGTGGTGGGTCCTGCAGTTGTCGTTATTGGTCCTGCAGTTGTTGTTGTGGGTACTTCAGTTGTCGTTGTTGGTCCTGCAGTTGTCGTTGTTGGCCCTGCAGCTGTCGTTGTTGGCCCTGCAGTTGTCGTTGTTGGTCCTGCAGTTGTTGTGGTCGGTCCTGCAGTTGTTGTGGTTGGTCCTGCAGTAGTTGTGGTGGGTCCTGCAGTTGTCGTTGTTGGTTCTGCAGTAGTTGTGGTGGGTCCTGCAGTCGTTGTTGTTGGCCCTGCAGTTGTCGTGGAGGGTCCTGCAGTCGTTGTTGGTCCTGCAGTTGTCGTTGTTGGTCCTGCAGTTGTCGTTGTTGGACCTGCAGCTGTCGTTGTTGGCCCTGCAGTTGTCGTTGTTGGTCCTGCAGTAGTTGTGGTCGGTCCTGCAGTTGTTGTGGTTGGTCCTGCAGTAGTTGTGGTGGGTCCTGCAGTTGTCGTTGTTGGTTCTGCAGTAGTTGTGGTGGGTCCTGCAGTCGTTGTTGTTGCCCTGCAGTTGTCGTGGAGGGTCCTGCAGTTTGTTGTTGGTCCTGCAGTTGTCGTTGTTGGCCTGCAGTTGTCGTTGTTGGGTACTTCTGTAGTAGTAGTGGGTCCTGCAGTAGTTGTGGTGGGTGCTGCAGTTGTCGTTGTTGGTCCTGCAGTAGTTGTGGTGGGTCCTGCAGTTGTCGTTATTGGTCCTGCAGTTGTTGTTGTGGGTACTGCAGTTGTCGTTGTTGGTCCTGCAGTTGTCGGTTGTTGGTACTTCTGTAGTAGTAGTGGGTCCTGCAGTAGTTGAGGTGGGTGCTGCAGTTGTCGTTGTTGGTCCTGCAATGTCGTTGATCCTGCAGTAATAGTGACGGGTCCTGCAGTTGTCGCTGTTGGTCCAGCAGTAGTAGTGGTGGGTCCTGCAGTAGTTGTGGTGGGTCCTGCAGTTGTCGTTGTTGGTCCTGCAGTTGTCGTTGTTGGCCCTGCAGTTGTCGTTGTTGGTCCTGCAGTTGTTGTGGTTGGTCCTGCAGTAGTTGTGGTGGGTCCTGCAGTTGTCGTTGTTGGTTCTGCAGTAGTTGTGGTGGGTCCTGCAGTCGTTGTTGTTGGCCCTGCAGTTGTCGTGGAGGGTCCTGCAGTCGTTGATGGTCCTGCAGTTGTCGTTGTTGGCCCTGCAGTTGTCGTTGTTGGTACTTCTGTAGTACTAGTGGGTCCTGCAGTAGTTGTGGTGGGTGCAGCAGTTGTCGTTGTTGGTCCTGCAGTAGTTGTGGTGGGTCCTGCAGTTGTCGTTATTGGTCCTGCAGTTGTTGTTGTGGGTACTTCAGTCGTTGTAGTTGGTCCTGCAGTTGTCGTTGTTAGTCCTGCAGTAGTTGTGGTGGGTCCTGCAGTCCTCGTTGTTGGTCCTGCAGTTGTCGTTGTTGGTACTTCTTTAGTAGTGTTGGGTCCTGCAGTAGTTGTGGTGGGTCCTGCAGTTGTCGTTGTGGGTCCTGCAGTTGTTGTGGTTGGTCCTGCAGTTGTCGTTGTTGGTACTTCTGTAGTAGTGGTGGGTCCTGCAGTAGTTGTGGTGGGTCCTGCAGTTGTCGTTGTGGGTCCTGCAGTTGTCGATGTTGGCCCTGCAGTTGTCGATGTTGGCCCTGCAGTTGTCGATGTTGGCCCTGCAGTTGTCGTTGTGGGTCCTGCAGTTGCCGTTGTTTGTCCTGCAGTAGTTGTGGTGGGTCCTGCAGTTGTCGTTGTTGGTCCTGCAGTTGTCGTTGATCCTGCAGTAATAGTGGTGGGTCCTGCAGTTGTCGCTGTTGGTCCAGCAGTAGTCGTGGTGGGTCCTGCAGTAGTTGTGGTTGGTCCTGCAGTAGTTGTGGTGGGTCCTGCAGTAGTTGTGGTGGGTCCTGCAGTTGTCGTTGTTGGTCCTGCAGTAGTTGTGGTGGGTCCTGCAGTTGTCGTTGTTGGTCCTGCAGTAGTTGTGGTGGGTCCTGCAGTTGTCGTTGTTGGTCCTGCAGTTGTCGTTTTTGGCCCTGCAGCTGTCGTTGTTGGCCCTGCAGTTGTCGTTGTTGGTCCTGCAGTTGTTGTGGTTCGTCCTGCAGTAGTTGTGGTGGGTCCTGCAGTTGTCGTTGTTGGTTCTGCAGTACTTGTGGTGGGTCCTGCAGTCGTTGTTGTTGGCCCTGCAGTTGTCGTGGAGGGTCCTGCAGTCGTTGTTGGTCCTGCAGTTGTCGTTGTTGGCCCTGCAGTTGTCGTTGTTGGTACTTCTGTAGTAGTAGTGGGTCCTGCAGTAGTTGTGGTGGGTGCAGCAGTTGTCGTTGTTGGTCCTGCAGTAGTTGTGGTGGGTCCTGCAGTTGTCGTTATTGGTCCTGCAGTTGTTGTTGTGGGTACTTCAGTTGTCGTTGTTGGTCCTGCAGTTGTCGTTGTTGGCCCTGCAGCTGTCGTTGTTGGCCCTGCAGTTGTCGTTGTTGGTCCTGCAGTTGTTGTGGTCGGTCCTGCAGTTGTTGTGGTTGGTCCTGCAGTAGTTGTGGTGGGTCCTGCAGTTGTTGTTGTTGGTCTGCAGTAGTTGTGGTGGGTCCTGCAGTCGTTGTTGTTGGTCCTGCAGTTGTCGTGGAGGGTCCTGCAGTCGTTGTTGGTCCTGCAGTTGTCGTTGTTGGCCCTGCAGTTGTTGTTGTTGGTACTTCTGTAGTAGTAGTGGGTCCTGCAGTAGTTGTGGTGGGTGCTGCAGTTGTCGTTGTTGGTCCTGCAGTAGTTGTGGTGGGTCCTGCAGTTGTCGTTATTGGTCCTGCAGTTGTTGTTGTGGGTACTGCAGTTGTCGTTGTTGGTCCTGCAGTTGTCGTTGTTGGTACTTCTGTAGTAGTAGTGGGTCCTGCAGTAGTTGAGGTGGGTGCTGCAGTTGTCGTTGTTGGTCCTGCAGTTGTCGTTGATCCTGCAGTAATAGTGGTGGGTCCTGCAGTTGTCGCTGTTGGTCCAGCAGTAGTCGTGGTGGGTCCTGCAGTAGTTGTGGTTGGTCCTGCAGTAGTTGTGGTGGGTCCTGCAGTAGTTGTGGTGGGTCCTGCAGTTGTCGTTGTTGGTCCTGCAGTTGTTGTGGGTCCTGCAGTTGTCGTTGTTGGTCCTGCAGTAGTGTGGTGGGTCCTGCAGTTGTCGTTGTTGGTCCTGCAGTTGTCGTTTTGCCCTGCAGCTGTCGTTGTTGGCCCTGCAGTTGTCGTTGTTGGTCCTGCAGTTGTTGTGGTTGGTCCTGCAGTAGTTGTGGTGGGTCCTAGCAGTTGTCGTTGTGGTCTGCAGTACTTGTGGTGGGTCCTGCAGTCGTTGTTGTTGGCCCTGCAGTTGTCGTGGAGGGTCCTGCAGTCGTTGTTGGTCCTGCAGTTGTTGTTGTTGGCCCTGCAGTTGTCGATGTTGGTACTTCTGTAGTAGTAGTGGGTCCTGCAGTAGTTGTGGTGGGTGCAGCAGTTGTCGTTGTTGGTCCTGCAGTAGTTGTGGTGGGTCCTGCAGTTGTCGTTATTGGTCCTGCAGTTGTTGTTGTGGGTCCTTCAGTTGTCGTTGTTGGTCCTGCAGTTGTCGTTGTTGGTCCCTGCAGCTGTCGTTGTGGCTCCTGCAGTTGTCGTTGTTGGTCCTGCAGTTGTTGTGGTTGGTCCTGCAGTTGTTGTGGTGGGTCCTGCAGTTGTCGTTGTTGGTCCTGCAGTAGTTGTGGTGGGTCCTGCAGTAGTTGTGGTGGGTCCTGCAGTTGTCGTTGTTGGTCCTGCAGTTGTCGTTGTTGGTCCTGCAGTTGTCGTTGTTGGCCCTGCAGTAGTTGTGGTTGGTCCTGCAGTTGTTGTGGTCGGTCCTGCAGTTGTTGTTGTTGGTCCTGCAGTAGTTGTGGTGGGTCCTGCAGTTGTCGTTGTTGGTCCTGCAGTAGTTGTGGTGGGTCCTGCAGTCGTTGTTGTTGGTCCTGCAGTTGTCGTGGTGGGTCCTGCAGTCGTTGTTGGTCCTGCAGTTGTCGTTGTTGGCCCTGCAGTTGTCGTTGTTGGTACTTCTGTAGTAGTAGTGGGTCCTGCAGTAGTTGTGGTGGGTGCTGCAGTTGTCGTTGTTGGTCCTGCAGTAGTTGTGGTGGGTCCTGCAGTTGTCGTTATTGGTCCTGCAGTTGTTGTTGTGGGTACTGCAGTTGTCGTTGTTGGTCCTGCAGTTGTCGTTGTTGGTACTTCTGTAGTAGTGGTGGGTCCTGCAGTAGTTGTGGTGGGTCCTGCAGTTGTCGTTGTTGGTCCTGCAGTTGTCGTTGATCCTGCAGTAATAGTGGTGGGTCCTGCAGTTGTCGCTGTTGGTCCTGCAGTAGTCGTGGTGGGTCCTGCAGTAGTTGTGGTGGGTCCTGCAGTTGTTGTTGTGGGTCCTGCAGTCGTTGTAGTTGGTCCTGCAGTTGTCGTTGTTAGTCCTGCAGTAGTTGTGGTGGGTCCTGCAGTCCTCGTTGTTGGTCCTGCAGTTGTCGTTGTTGGTACTTCTTTAGTAGTGTTGGGTCCTGCAGTAGTTGTGGTGGGTCCTGCAGTTGTCGTTGTGGGTCCTGCAGTTGTTGTGGTTGGTCCTGCAGTTGTCGTTGTTGGTACTTCTGTAGTAGTGGTGGGTCCTGCAGTAGTTGTGGTGGGTCCTGCAGTTGTCGTTGTGGGTCCTGCAGTTGTCGTTGTTGGCCCTGCAGTTGTCGATGTTGGCCCTGCAGTTGTCGATGTTGGCCCTGCAGTTGTCGTTGTGGGTCCTGCAGTTGTTGTTGTGGGTCCTGCAATTGTTGTGGTGGGTCCTGCAGTTGCCGTTGTTTGTCCTGCAGTAGTTGTGGTGGGTCCTTCAGTTGTCGTTGTTGGTCCTGCAGTTGTCGTTGATCCTGCAGTAATAGTGGTGGGTCCTGCAGTTGTCGCTGTTGGTCCTGCAGTAGTCGTGGTGGGTCCTGCAGTAGTTGTGGTTGGTCCTGCAGTAGTTGTGGTGGGTCCTGCAGTAGTTGTGGTGGGTCCTGCAGTTGTCGTTGTTGGTCCTGCAGTAGTTGTGGTGGTCCTGCAGTTGTCGTTGTTGGTCTGCAGTAGTTGTGGTTGGTCCTGCAGTTGTCGTTGTTGGTCCTGGCAGTTGTCGTTTTGGCTCCTGCAGTGTCGTTGTTGGCCCTGCAGTTGTCGTTGTTGGTCCTGCAGTTGTTGTGGTTCGTCCTGCAGTAGTTGTGGTGGTCCTGCAGTAGTCGTTGTTGGTTCTGCAGTACTTGTGGTGGGTCCTGCAGTCGTTGTTGTTGGCCCTGCAGTTGTCGTGGTGGGTCCTGCTGCAGTCGTTGTTGGTCCTGCAGTTGTCGTTGTTGGCCCCTGCAGTTGTCGTTGTTGGTTACTTCTGTAGTAGTTGTGGGTCCTGCAGTAGTTGTGGTGGGTGCAGCAGTTGTCGTTGTTGGTCCTGCAGTAGTTGTGGTGGGTCCTGCAGTTGTCGTTATTGGTCCTGCAGTTGTTGTTGTGGGTACTTCAGTTGTCGTTGTTGGTCCTGCAGTTGTGGTTGTTGGCCCTGCAGCTGTCGTTGTTGGCCCTGCAGTTGTCGTTGTTGGTCCTGCAGTTGTTGTGGTCGGTCCTGCAGTTGTTGTGGTTGGTCCTGCAGTAGTTGTGGTGGGTCCTGCAGTTGTTGTTGTTGGTTCTGCAGTAGTTGTGGTGGGTCCTGCAGTCGTTGTTGTTGGCCCTGCAGTTGTCGTGGAGGGTCCTGCAGTCGTTGTTGGTCCTGCAGTTGTCGTTGTTGGCCCTACAGTTGTTGTTGTTGGTACTTCTGTAGTAGTAGTGGGTCCTGCAGTAGTCTTGGTGGGTCCTGCAGTTGTCGTTGTTGGTCCTGCAGTAGTTGTGGTGGGTCCTGCAGTTGTCGTTATTGGTCCTGCAGTTGTTGTTGTGGGTACTGCAGTTGTCGTTGTTGGTCCTGCAGTTGTCGTTGTTGGTACTTCTGTAGTAGTAGTGGGTCCTGCAGTAGTTGTGGTGGGTGCCTGCAGTTGTTTTTGGTCCTGCAGTTGTCGTTGTGGGTCCTGCAGTTGTCGTTGTTGGTCCTGCAGTTGTTGTGGTTGGTCCTGCAGTAGTTGTAGTGGGTCCTGCAGTTGTCGTTGTTGGTCCTGCAGTAGTTGTAGTGGGTCCTGCAGTTGTCGTTGTTGGTCCTGCCGTAGTAGTGGTGGATCCTGCAGTTGTTGTGGTTGGTCCTGCAGTTGTCGTTGTTGGTCCTGCAGTAGTTGTGGTGGGTCCTGCAGTTGTTGTTGTTGGTCCTGCAGTAGTTGTGGTGGGTCCTGCAGTCGTTGTTGTTGGTCCTGCAGTTGTCGTTGTTGGCCCTGCAGTTGTCGTTGTTGGTCCTGCCGTAGTAGTGGTGGCTCCTGCAGTTGTTGTTGTTGGTCCTGCAGTAGTAGTGGTGGATCCTGCAGTAGTCGTTGTTGGTCCTGCAGTTGTTGTGGGTCCTGCAGTTGTTGTGGTTGGTCCTGCAGTAGTTGTAGTGGGTCCTGCAGTAGTTGTGGTGGGTCCTACAGTCGTTGTTGTTGGTCCTGCAGTAGATTTGGTGGGTCCTACAGTCGTTGTTTTTGGTCCTGCAGTTGTCATTGTTGGCTCTGCAGTTGTCGTTGTTGGTACTTCTGTGGTAGTGGTTGGTCCTGCAGTAGTTGTGGTGGGTGCAGCAGTTGTCGTTGTTGGTCCTGCAGTTGTTGTGGTGGGTCCTGCAGTTGTCGTTGTTGGTCCTGCAGTTGTCGTTGTTGGTCCTGCAGTTGTCGTTGTTGGTCCTGCAGTAGTCGTTGTGGGTCCTGCAGTTGTTGTTGTGGGTCCTGCAGTTGTTGTTGGTCCTGCAGTTGTCGTTGTGGGTCCTGCAGTTGTCGTTGTTGGCCCTGCAGTTGTTGTGGTTGGTCCTGCAGTAGTTGTCGTGGGTCCTGCAGTTGTCGTTGTTGGTCCTGCAGTAGTTGTGGTTGGTCCTGCAGTTGTCGTTGTTGGTCCTGCAGTAGTTGTAGTGGGTCCTGCAGTTGTCGTTGTTGGTCCTGCCGTAGTAGTGGTGGATCCTGCAGTTGTTGTGGTTGGTCCTGCAGTTGTCGTTGTTGGTCCTGCAGTAGTTGTGGTGGGTCCTGCAGTAGTTGTGGTGGGTCCTGCAGTTGTTGTTGTTGGTCCTGCAGTAGTTGTGGTGGGTCCTGCAGTCGTTGTTGTTGGTCCTGCAGTTGTCGTTGTTGGCCCTGCAGTTGTCGTTGTTGGTCCTGCAGTAGTTGTGGTGGGTCCTGCAGTAGTTGTGGTGGGTCCTGCAGTTGTTGTTGTTGGTCCTGCAGTAGTTGTGCTGGGTCCTGCAGTCGTTGTTGTTGGTCCTGCTGTTGTCGTTGTTGGCCCTGCAGTTGTCGTTGTTGGTCCTGCAGTTGTTGTGGGTCCTGCAGTTGTTGTGGTTGGTCCTACAGTAGTTGTAGTGGGTCCTGCAGTAGTTGTGGTGGGGCCTGCAGTTCTTGGTCCTGCAGTAGTTGTGGGTCCTGCAGTTGTCGTTGTTGGCCCTGCAGTTGTTGTGGTTGGTCCTGCAGTAGTTGTGGTGGTTTCTGCAGTTGTCGTTGTTGGTCCTTCAGTAGTTGTGCTGGGTCCTGCAGTCGTTGTTGTTGGTCCTGCAGTTGTCGTTGTTGGCCCTGCAGTTGTCGTTGTTGGTCCTGCCCTAGTAGTGGTGGCTCCTGCAGTTGTTGTGGTTGGTCCTGCAGTAGTTGTGGTGGCTCCTGCAGTTGTTGTGGTTGGTGCTGCAGTAGTTGTGGTGGGTCCTGCAGTAGTCGTTGTTGGTCCTGCAGTTGTTGTGGGTCCTGCAGTTGTTGTGGTTGGTCCTGCAGTAGTTGTAGTGGGTCCTGCAGTAGTTGTGGTGGGTCCTACAGTCGTTGTTGTTGGTCCTGCAGTTGTCGTTGTTGGCCCTGCAGTTGTGGTTGTTGGTCCTGCAGTAGTCGTTGTGGGTCCTGCAGTTGTTGTTGTGGGTCCTGCAGTTGTTTTTGGTCCTGCAGTTGTCGTTGTGGGTCCTGCAGTTGTCGTTGTTGGCCCTGCAGTTGTTGTGGTTGGTCCTGCAGTAGTTGTGGTGGGTCCTGCAGTTGTCGTTGTTGGTCCTGCAGTAGTTGTGGTTTGTCCTACAGTAGTTGTGGTGGTTTCTGCAGTTGTCGTTGTTGGTCCTGCAGTTGTTGTTGTTGGTCCTACAGTAGCTGTGGTGGGTCCTGCAGTTGTTGTGGGTCCTGCAGTTGTTGTGGTTGGTCCTTTAGTAGTTGTGGTGGGTCCTGCAGTAGTTGTGGTGGGTCCTGCAGTTGTTGTTGTTGGTCCTGCAGTAGTTGTGCTGGGTCCTGCAGTCGTTGTTGTTGGTCCTGCTGTTGTCGTTGTTGGCCCTGCAATTGTCGTTGTTGGTCCTGCAGTTGTTGTGGGTCCTGCAGTTGTTGTGGTTGGTCCTGCAGTAGTTGTAGTGGGTCCTGCAGTAGTTGTGGTGGGTCCTGTAGTTGTTGTTGGTCCTGCAGTTGTCGTTGTGGGTCCTGCAGTTGTCGTTGTTGGCCCTGCAGTTGTTGTGGTTGGTCCTGCAGTAGTTGTGGTGGGTCCTGCAGTTGTCGTGGTTGGTCCTGCAGTAGTTGTGGTTGGTCCTGCAGTAGTTGTGGTGGTTTCTGCAGTTGTCGTTGTTGGTCCTTCAGTAGTTGTGCTGGGTCCTGCAGTCGTTGTTGTTGGTCCTGCAGTTGTCGTTGTTGGCCCTGCAGTTGTCGTTGTTGGTCCTGCCGTAGTAGTGGTGGCTCCTGCAGTTGTTGTGGTTGGTCCTGCAGTAGTTGTGGTGGGTCCTGCAGTAGTCGTTGTTGGTCCTGCAGTTGTTGTGGGTCCTGCAGTTGTTGTGGTTGGTCCTGCAGTAGTTGTAGTTGGTCCTGCAGTAGTTGTGGTGGGTCCTACAGTCGTTGTTGTTGGTCCTGCAGTTGTCGTTGTTGGCCCTGCAGTTGTTGTTTTTGGTACTTCTGTGGTAGTTGTGGGTCCTGCAGTTGTTGTTGTGGGTCCTGCAGTTGTTTTTGGTCCTGCAGTTGTCGTTGTGGGTCCTGCAGTTGTCGTTGTTGGCCCTGCAGTTGTTGTGGTTGGTCCTGCAGTAGTTGTGGTGGGTCCTGCAGTTGTCGTTGTTGGTCCTGCAGTAGTTGTGGTTTGTCCTACAGTAGTTGTGGTGGTTTCTGCAGTTGTCGTTGTTGGTCCTGCAGTTGTTGTTGTTGGTCCTACAGTAGCTGTGGTGGGTCCTGCAGTTGTTGTGGGTCCTGCAGTTGTTGTGGTTGGTCCTTTAGTAGTTGTGGTGGGTCCTGCAGTAGTTGTGGTGGGTCCTGCAGTTGTTGTTGTTGGTCCTGCAGTAGTTGTGCTGGGTCCTGCAGTTGTTGTTGTTGGTCCTGCAGTTGTCGTTGTTGGCCCTGCAGTTGTCGTTGTTGGTCCTGCAGTTGTTGTGGGTCCTGCAGTTGTTGTGGTTGGTCCTGCAGTAGTTGTAGTGGGTCCTGCAGTTGTTGTTGTGGGTCCTGCAGTTGTTGTTGGTCCTGCAGTTGTCGTTGTGGGTCCTGCAGTTGTCGTTGTTGGCCCTGCAGTTGTTGTGGTTGGTCCTGCAGTAGTTGTGGTGGGTCCTGCAGTTGTCGTTGTTGGTCCTGCAGTAGTTGTGGTTGGTCCTGCAGTTGTTGTGGTGGTTTCTGCAGTTGTCGTTGTTGGTCCTGCAGTTGTCGTTGTTGGCCCTGACGTTGTCGTTGTTGGTCCTGCAGTTGTTGTGGTGGGTCCTGCAGTTGTTGTGGTGGGTCCTGCAGTTGTCGTTGTTGGTTCTGCAGTAGTTGTGGTGGGTCCTGCAGTCGTTGTGGTGGGTCCTGCAGTTGTCGTTGTTGGTCCTGCAGTTGTCGTTGTTGGCCCTGCTGTTGTCGTTGTTGGTACTTCTGTAGTAGTGGTGGGTCCTGCAGTAGTTGTGGTGGGTCCTGCAGTTGTCGTTGTTGGTCCTGCAGTAGTTGTGGTGGGTCCTGCAGTTGTCGTTGTGAGTCCTGCAGTTGTTGTGGTTGGTCCTGCAGTAGTTGTAGTGGGTCCTGCAGTTGTCGTTGTTGGTCCTGCCGTAGTAGTGGTGGATCCTGCAGTTGTTGTGGTTGGTCCTGCAGTTGTTGTGGTTGGTCCTGCAGTTGTCGTTGTTGGTCCTGCAGTAGTTGTGGTGGGTCCTGCAGTAGTTGTGGTGGGTCCTGCAGTTGTTGTTGTTGGACCTGCAGTAGTTGTGGGTCCTGCTGTTGTTGTGGTGGGTCCTGCAGTCGTTGTTGTTGGTCCTGCAGTTGTCGTTGTTGGCCCTACAGTTGTCGTTGTTGGCCCTGCAGTTGTCGTTGGTACTTCTGTGGTAATGGTGGGTTCTGCAGTTGTTGTGGTTTGTCCTGCAGTAGTTGTGGTTGGTCCTGCAGTAGTTGTGGTAGGTCCTGCAATTGTCGTTGTTGGCCCTGACGTTGTCGTTGTTGGTCCTGCAGTTGTTGTGGTGGGTCCTGCAGTTGTCTTTGTTGGTCCTGCAGTTGTCGTTTTTGGTCCTGCAGTTGTCGTTGTGGGTCCTGCAGTTGTCGTGGTGGGTCCAGCGGTTGTTGTGGTGGGTCCTGCAATTGTTGTGGTGGATCCATTAGTTGTCGTTGTTGGTCCTGCACTTGTCGTTGTTGGTATTGCAGTTGTCGTGGTGGGTCCAGCGGTAGTTGTGGTGGGTGCCGAAGTTGTCGTTATTGGTACTGCACTTGTCGTTGTTGGTCCTGCAGTTGTTGTTGTTGGTTCTGCTGTTGTCGTTGTAATGGATCCTGCTGTTGTTAGTGTTGTTGTAGCGTTAAAATAACCAAACAAATTGTGTTAGAGCCAATATGTCTACATTGTATGCACATTTGTATTTTACCATGATTTCTAAATGCTTGACCAACATCATTGACATAATTGTCATTTTGTTTGCTTGGTTCTATACTTCAATATCATTTCTACTATTAATTAATGTTGTTTGATTAAGCTTTGCGGCATTCATGAGAATTTGTACTGATCTATCGAGAGCCATTTATGTTTGATTCCATTATTTCTGAATAAAAATTAAATTACTACAACACTTGTATGTACTTTTGATGGAATAAGTACATCTCTTCAATAGGGATGCAAAGAGAACATGGGTTTCGCCAAGATTGAAAGAACACATTGCCATCTTCTACTGCTTGTAGAAGATATGCGTTAATCACAATAGCCTGTACTACTGGGTTGAACTCTAAAAGTGTCAACCTAGTGTTCAACCTACTCGTGTTAATAGTAGAAACGTTCAGCCCAGGTAGGTTGGTGATGTTTGAGGTTATTGCGTCCTTTAGTGTCTGCTCTGCCACGCTTCCGGTCGGAACAACTGTTTGGTTAACGTAGACCAGAGTCATATCCACAATGATTGAGCCGCTCCTAGAAACACAAAGAAAGACAACAACAAATAGGTTAAAAGTTGATCAACTATTACATTTTCAAAATTGAATTATTTATAATAATAATGTTGTAAAATAAATATATGAAAAATATTTATTACAAATGGTGAACAACCATTAAATATTCCATTTGAGGAAGGGAAATAAATGCTTACCGGAAAGACCTAATTACACTTCGGGAATAAGTATTTGGAAATCGTAATCTGTAGCCTTTGTTTACCTGAGGTCAGTGAATAAGCACATTATAGATATTGAATTTGAGCTGCATTAAAATAAGTGATTGTTGTAAGGCTAATGCATATTCAATAAATAATTGTTTATCTCACCTCTCTTGTGACTTCATTAGCCAGCCCCTGATAGGCTGTGGACTTAGGATCTGACAAAGAGCTTTCAAATGTGCGTTCCAAACTGAATGTCAAATCCTGAGTACCTTCGTGTGCTCCAGGAGTCACTTGAGAGTAGTTGTTGTTGTGGGACCTGCAGTTGTTGATGTGGGTCCTACAGTTGTTGTTGTGGGAACTGCTGTAGTAGTTGTGGGTTCTGCAGTAGAGGTTGTGGGTGCGAGAATGGTTGTGGGTCCTGCTGTGGTAGTTGTGGGTCCTGCAGTTGTTGTTGTTGGTCCTACAGTAGTTGTGGTTTGTCCTGCTGTAGTTGTGGTGGGTCCTGCAGTTGTCATTGTTGGTCCTGCAGTTGTTGTTGGTCCTGCAGTTGTCGTTGTTGGTCCTGCAGTAGTTGTGGTGGGTCCTGCAGTCGTTGTTGTTGGTCCTGCAGTTGTCGTTGTTGGCCCTGCAGTTGTCGTTGTTGGTACTTCTGTAGTAGTGGTGGGTCCTGCAGTAGTTGTGGTGGGTCCTGCAGTTGTCGTTGTTGGTCCTGCAGTAGTTGTGGTGGGTCCTGCAGTTGTCGTTGTTGGTCCTGCAGTTGTTGTTGTGGGTCCTGCAGTTGTCGTTGTTGGTACTGCAGTTGTCGTTGTTGGTACTTCTGTAGTAGTAATGGGTCCTGTAGTAGTTGTGGTGGGTCCTGCAGTTGTCGTTGTTGGTCCTGCAGTAGTCGTAGTGGGTCCTGCAGTTGTCGTTGTGGGTCCTGCAGTTGTTGTGGTTGGTCCTGCAGTAGTTGTAGTGGGTCCTGCAGTTGTCGTTGTTGGTCCTGCCGTAGTAGTGGTGGCTCCTGCAGTTGTTGTGGTTGGTCCTGCAGTAGTTGTGGTGGGTCCTGCAGTTGTAGTTGTTGTGGTTCCTGCTGTTGTTGTGGTTGGACCAGCAGTTGTTGTGGTGGGTCCTGCAGTTGTCGTTGTTGGTCCGGCAGTAGTTGTGGTGGGTCCTGCAGTTGTCGTTGTTGGTCCTGCAGGAGTTGTGGTTGGTCCTGCAGTAGTTGTGGTGGGTTCTGCAGTTGTCGTTGTTGGTACTGCAGTTGTCGTTGTTGGCCCTGACGTTGTCGTTGTTGGTCCTGCAGTTGTTGTGGTGGGTCCTGCAGTTGTCTTTGTCTGTTCTGCAGTAGTTGTGGGTCCTGCAGTAGAAGTTGTGGGTGCGAGAATGGTTGTGGGTCCTGCTGTGGTAGTTGTGGGTCCTGCAGTTGTTGTTGTTGGTCCTGCAGTAGTTGTGGTTGGTCCTGCAGTAGTTGTGGTGGGTCCTGCAGTTGTCGTTGTTGGTCCTGCAGTTGTTGTGGGTCCTGCAGTTGTTGTGGTTGGTCCTGCAGTAGTTGTGGTTGGTCCTGCAGTAGTTGTGGTGGGTCCTGCAGTTGTCGTTGTTGGTCCTGCAGTAGTTGTGGTGGGTCCTGCAGTTGTCGTTGTGGGTCCTGCAGTTGTTGTGGTTGGTCCTGCCGTAGTTGTAGTGGGTCCTGCAGTTGTTGTGGTGGGTCCTGCAGTTGTCGTTGTTGGTTCTGTAGTAGTTGTGGTGGGTCCTGCAGTCGTTGTTGTTGGTCCTGCTGTTGTCGTTGTTGGTCCTGCAGTCGTTGTGGTGGGTCCTGCAGTCGTTGTTGTTGGTCCTGCAGTTGTCGTTGTTGGTACTGCTGTAGTGGTGGTGGGTCCTGCCGTAGTTGTGGTGGGTGCTGCATTTGTTGTTGTTGGTCCTGCAGTAGTTGTGGTGGGTCCTGCAGTTGTAGTTGTTGCGGGTCCTGCAGTTGTTGTTGGTCCTGCAGTTGTCATTGTGGGTCCTGCAGTAGTTGTGGTAGGTCCTGCAGTTCTCGTTGTTGGTCCTGAAGTTGTTGTGGTGGGTCCTGCAGTTGTCTTTGTCTGTTCTGCAGTAGTTGTGGTGGGTCCTGCAGTCGTTATTGTTGGTCCTGCAGTTGTTGTTGTTGGTCCTGCAGAAGTTGTTGTAGGTCCTGCAGTTGTCGTTGTTGGTCCTGCAGTTGTCGTTGTTGGTACTTCTGTAGTAGTGGTGGGTCCTGCAGTAGTTACGGTGGGTCCTGCAGTTGTCGTTGTTGGTCCTGCAGTAGTTGTGGTGGGTCCTGCAGTTGTCGTTGTGGGTCCTGCAGTTGTTGTGGTTGGTCCTGCCGTAGTTGTAGTGGGTCCTGCAGTTGTTGTGGTGGGTCCTGCAGTTGTCGTAGTTGGTTCTGCAGTAGTTGTGGTGGGTCCTGCAGTCGTTGTTGTTGGTCCTGCAGTAGTCGTTGATGGCCCTGCAGTTGTCGTTGTTGGTACTTCTATTGTAGTGGTGGGTCCTGCAGTAGTTGTGGTGGGTGCTGCAGTTGATGTTGTTGGTCCTGCAGTAGTTGTGGTGGGTCCTGCAGTAGTAGTTGTGGTGGGTCCTGCAGTTGTTGTTGGTCCTGCAGTTGTCGTTGTGGGTCCAGCAGTTGTTGTGGTTGGTCCTGCAGTAGTTGTGGTAGGTCCTGCAGTTGTCGTTGTTGGTCCTGCAGTTGTTGTTGGTCCTGCAGTTGTCGTTGTAGGTCCAGCAGTTGTTGTGGTTGGTCCTGCAGTAGTTGTAGAAAGTCCTGCAGTTGTTGTTGTTGGTCCTGCCGTAGTAGAGGTGGCTCCTGCAGTTGTTGTAGTTGATTCTGCAGTAGTTGTGGTGGGTCCTGCAGTTGTCGTTGTTGGTTCTATAGTAGTTGTGGTGGGTCCTGTAGTCGTTGTTGTTGGTCCTGCTGTTGTCGTTGTTGGTCCTGCAGTCGTGGTGGGTCCTGCAGTCGTTGTTGTTGGTCCTGCAGTTGTCGTTGGTAATTCTGTAGTAGTGGTGGGTCCTGTAGTAGTTGTGGTGGGTGTTGCAGTTGTTGTTGTTGGTCCTGCAGTAGTTGTGGTGGGTCCTGCAGTTGTAGTTGTGGTGGGTCCTGCAGTTGTTGATGGTCCTGCAGTTATCATTGTGGGTCCTGCAGTAGTTGTGGTAGGTCCTGCAGTTCTCGTTGTTGGTCCTGCAGTTGTTGTGATCGGTCCTGCAGTTGTCTTTGTCTGTTCTGCAGTAGTTGTGGTGGGTCCTGCAGTCGTTGTTGTTGGTCCTGCAGTTGTCGTTGTTGGTCCTGCAGTAGTTGTGGTAGGGTCCTGCAGTTGTCGTTGTTGGTCCTGCAGTTGTCGTTGTTGGTACTTCTGTAGTAGTGGTGGGTCCTGCAGTAGTTGTGGTGGGTCCTGCAGTTGTCGTTGTTGGTCCTGCAGTTGTTGTGGTTGGTCCTGCAGTAGTTGTTGTGGGTCCTGCAGTTGTTGTGGTGGGTCCTGTAGTTGTCGTTGTTGGTTCTGCAGTAGTTGTGGTGGGTCCTGTTGTCGTTGTTGTTGGTCCTGCAGTTGTCGTTGTTGGTCCTGCAGTTGTCGTTGTTGGTACTTCTGTAGTAGTGGTGGGTCCTGCAGTAGTTATGGTGGGTCCTGCAGTTGTCGTTGTTGGTCCTGCAGTAGTTGTGGTGGGTCCTGCAGTTGTCGTTGTGGGTCCTGCAGTTGTTGTGGTTGGTCCTGCCGTAGTTGTAGTGGGTCCTGCAGTTGTTGTGGTGGGTCCTGCAGTTGTCGTTGTTGGTACTGCAGTAGTTGTGGTGGGTCCTGCAGTCGTTGTTGTTGGTCCTGCAGTTGTCGTTGATGGCCCTGCAGTTGTCGTTGTTTGTACTTCTGTAGTAGTGGTGGGTCCTGCAGTAGTTGTGGTGGGTGCTGCAGTTGATGTTGTTGGTCCTGCAGTAGTTGTGGTGGGTCCTGCAGTAGTAGTTGTGGTGGGTCCTGCAGTTGTTGTTGGTCCTGCAGTTGTCGTTGTGGGTCCAGCAGTTGTTGTGGTTGGTCCTGCAGTAGTTGTGGTAGGTCCTGCAGTTGTCGTTGTTGGTCCTGCAGTTGTTGTTGGTCCTGCAGTTGTCGTTGTAGGTCCAGCAGTTGTTGTGGTTGGTCCTGCAGTAGTTGTAGAAAGTCCTGCAGTTGTTGTTGTTGGTCCTGCCGTAGTAGAGGTGGCTCCTGCAGTTGTTGTAGTTGATTCTGCAGTAGTTGTGGTGGGTCCTGCAGTTGTCGTTGTTGGTTCTATAGTAGTTGTGGTGGGTCCTGTAGTCGTTGTTGTTGGTCCTGCTGTTGTCGTTGTTGGTCCTGCAGTCGTGGTGGGTCCTGCAGTCGTTGTTGTTGGTCCTGCAGTTGTCGTTGGTAATTCTGTAGTAGTGGTGGGTCCTGTAGTAGTTGTGGTGGGTGTTGCAGTTGTTGTTGTTGGTCCTGCAGTAGTTGTGGTGGGTCCTGCAGTTGTAGTTGTGGTGGGTCCTGCAGTTGTTGATGGTCCTGCAGTTATCATTGTGGGTCCTGCAGTAGTTGTGGTAGGTCCTGCAGTTCTCGTTGTTGGTCCTGCAGTTGTTGTGATCGGTCCTGCAGTTGTCTTTGTCTGTTCTGCAGTAGTTGTGGTGGGTCCTGCAGTCGTTGTTGTTGGTCCTGCAGTTGTCGTTGTTGGTCCTGCAGTAGTTGTGGTAGGTCCTGCAGTTGTCGTTGTTGGTCCTGCAGTTGTCGTTGTTGGTACTTCTGTAGTAGTGGTGGGTCCTGCAGTAGTTGTGGTGGGTCCTGCAGTTGTCGTTGTTGGTCCTGCAGTTGTTGTGGTTGGTCCTGCCGTAGTTGTTGTGGGTCCTGCAGTTGTTGTGGTGGGTCCTGTAGTTGTCGTTGTTGGTTCTGCAGTAGTTGTGGTGGGTCCTGTTGTCGTTGTTGTTGGTCCTGCAGTTGTCGTTGTTGGTCCTGCAGTTGTCGTTGTTGGTACTTCTGTAGTAGTGGTGGGTCCTGCAGTAGTTGTGGTGGGTCCTGCAGTTGTCGTTGTTGGTCCTGCAGTAGTTGTGGTGGGTCCTGCAGTTGTCGTTGTGGGTCCTGCAGTTGTTGTGGTTGGTCCTGCCGTAGTTGTAGTGGGTCCTGCAGTTGTTGTGGTGGGTCCTGCAGTTGTCGTTGTTGGTTCTGCAGTAGTTGTGGTGGGTCCTGCAGTCGTTGTTGTTGGTCCTGCAGTTGTCGTTGTTGGCCCTGCAGTTGTCGTTGTTGGTACTTCTGTAGTAGTGGTGGGTCCTGCAGTAGTTGTGGTGGGTGCTGCAGTTGTTGTTGTTGGTCCTGCAGTAGTTGTGGTGGGTCCTGCAGTAGTAGTTGTGGTGGGTCCTGCAGTTGTTGTTGGTCCTGCAGTTGTCGTTGTGGGTCCAGCAGTTGTTGTGGTTGGTCCTGCCGTAGTAGTGGTGGCTCCTGCAGTTGTTGTAGTTGATCCTGCAGTAGTTGTGGTGGGTCCTGCAGTTGTAGTTGTTGATCCTGCAGTTGTTGTGGGTCCTGCAGTTGTTGTTGTTGGTCCTGCAGTAGTTGTGGTTTGTCCTGCTGTTGTTGTTGTGGGTCCTGCAGTTGTCGTTGTTGGTCCTGCAGTTGTTGTGGGTCCTGCAGTTGTTGTGGTTGGTCCTGCAGTAGTTGTGGTTGGTCCTGCCGTAGTTGTGGTGGGTCCTGAAGTCGTTGTTGTTGGTCCTGCTGTTGTCGTTGTAGGTCCTGCAGTCGTTGTGGTGGGTCCTGCAGTCGTTGTTGTTGGTCCTGCAGTTGTCGTTGATGGCCCTGCAGTTGTCGTTGTTGGTACTTCTGTAGTAGTGGTGGGTCCTGCAGTAGTTGTGGTGGGTGCTGCAGTTGTTGTTGTTGGTCCTGCAGTAGTTATGGTGGGTCCTGCAGTTGTAGTTGTGGTGGGTCCTGCAGTTGTTGTTGGACTTGCAGTTGCGTTGTGGGTCCTGCAGTAGTTGTGGTAGGTCCTGCAGTTCTCGTTGTTGGTCCTGCAGTTGTTGTGGTCGGTCCTGCAGTTGTCTTTGTCTGTTCTGCAGTAGTTGTGGTGGGTCCTGCAGTCGTTGTTGTTGGTCCTGCAGTTGTCGTTGTTGGTCCTGCAGTAGTTGTGGTTGGTCCTGCAGTTGTCGTTGTTGGTCCAGCAGTTGTCGTTGTTGGTACTTCTGTAGTAGTGGTGGGTCCTGCAGTAGTTGTGGTGGGTCCTGCAGTTGTCGTTGTTGGTCCTGCAGTTGTTGTGGTAGGTCCTGCCGTAGTTGTTGTGGGTCCTGCAGTTGTTGTGGTGGGTCCTGCAGTTGTCGTTGTTGGTTCTGCAGTAGTTGTGGTGGGTCCTGTTGTCGTTGTTGTTGGTCCTGCAGTTGTCGTTGTTGGTCCTGCAGTCGTTGTGGTGGGTCCTGCAGTCGTTGTTGTTGGCCCTGCAGTTGTCGTTGTGGGTCCAGCAGTTGTTGTGGTTGGTCCTGCAGTCGTTGTGGTGGGTCCTGCAGTCGTTGTTGTTGGCCCTGCAGTTGTCGTTGTTGGTCCTGCAGTAGTTGTGGTAGGTCCTGCAGTTGTCGTTGTTGGTCCTGCAGTTGTCGTTGTTGGTACTTCTGTAGTAGTGGTGGGTCCTGCAGTAGTTGTGGTGGGTGCTGCAGTTGTTGTTGTTGGTCCTGCAGTAGTTGTGGTGGGTCCTGCAGTAGTAGTTGTGGTGGGTCCTGCAGTTGTTGTTGGTCCTGCAGTTGTCGTTGATGGCCCTGCAGTTGTCGTTGTTGGTACTTCTGTAGTAGTGGTGGGTCCTGCAGTAGTTTTAGTGGGTGCTGCAGTATATGTTGTTGGTCCTGCAGTAGTTGTGGTGGGTCCTGCAGTAGTAGTTGTGGTGGGTCCTGCAGTTGTTGTTGGTCCTGCAGTTGTCGTTGTGGGTCCAGCAGTTGTTGTGGTTGGTCCTGCAGTAGTTGTGGTAGGTCCTGCAGTTGTCGTTGTTGGTCCTGCAGTAGTCGTGGTGGGTCCTGCAGTTGTAGTTGTGGTGGGTCCTGCAGTTGTTGTTTGTCCTGCAGTTGTCGTTGTAGGTACAGCAGTTGTTGTGGTTGGTCCTGCAGTAGTTGTAGTGGGTCCTGCAGTTGTTGTTGTTGGTCCTGCCGTAGTAGAGGTGGCTCCTGCAGTTGTTGTAGTTGATTCTGCAGTAGTTGTGGTGGGTCCTGCAGTTGTCGTTGTTGGTTCTGTAGTAGTTGTGGTGGGTCCTGTAGTCGTTGTTGTTGGTCCTGCTGTTGTCGTTGTTGGTCCTGCAGTCGTGGTGGGTCCTGCAGTCGTTGTTGTTGGTCGTGCAGTTGTCGTTGGTAATTCTGTAGTAGTGGTGGGTCCTGTAGTAGTTGTGGTGGGTGTTGCAGTTGTTGTTGTTGGTCCTGCAGTAGTTGTGGCGGGTCCTGCAGTAGTAGTTGTGGTGGGTCCTGCAGTTGTTGTTGGTCCTGCAGTTGTCGTTGTGGGTCCAGCAGTTGTTGTGGTTGGTCCTGCAGTAGTTGTGGTAGGTCCTGCAGCTGTCGTTGTTGGTCCTGCAGTAGTCGTGGTGGGTCCTGCAGTTGTAGTTGTGGTGGGTCCTGCAGTTGTTGTTGGTCCTGCAGTTGTCGTTGTAGGTCCAGCAGTTGTTGTGGTTGGTCCTGCAGTAGTTGTAGTGGGTCCTGTAGTTGTCGTTGTTGGTCCTGCCGTAGTAGTGGTGGCTCCCGCAGTTGTCGTTGTTGGTCCTGCAGTTGTTCTTGTGGGTCCTGCAGTTGTTGTTGTTGGTCCTGCAGTTGTCGTTGTTGGTACTTCTGTAGTAGTGGTGGGTCCTGCAGTTGTAGTTTTTGGTCCTGAAGTAGTCGAGGTGGGTCCTGCAGTTGTTGTTGTGGGTCCTGCAGTTGTTATTGGTTCTGCAGTTGTCGTTGTGGGTCCTGCAGTTGTTGTTGTTTTCCCTGCAGTTGTTGTGTTTGGTCCTGCAGTAGTTGTAGTGGGTCCTGCAGTTGTCGTTGTTGTTCCTGCCGTAGTAGTGGTGGCTCCTGCAGTTGTTGGTGTTGGTCCTGCAGTAGTTGTGGTGGGTCCTGCAGTTGTCGTTGTTGGTCCTGCAGTTGTTGTGGGTCCTGCAGTAGTTGTGGTTGGTCCTGCAGTAGTTGTGGTGGGTCCTGCAGTCGTTGTTGTTGGTCCTGCAGTTGTCGTTGTTGGCCCTGCAGTTGTCGTTGTTGGTACTTCTGTAGTAGTGGTGGGTCCTGCAGTTGTTGTGGTTGGTCCTGCAGTAGTTGTGGTTGGTCCTGCAGTAGTTGTGGTTGGTCCTGCAGTAGTTGTGGTGGGTCCTGCAGTTGTCATTGTTGGCCCTGATGTTGTCGTTGTTGTTCCTGCAGTTGTTGTGGTGGGTCCTGCAGTTGTTGTAGTGGATCCTGCAGTTGTCGATGGTTCTGCAGTAGTTGTGGTGGGTCCTGCAGTTGATGTGGTGGGTCCTGCAGTTGTCGTTGTTGGTCCTGCAGTTGTCGTTGTTGGCCCTGCTGTTGTCGTTGTTGGTACTTCTGTAGTAGTGGTGGGTCCTGCAGTTGTCGTTGTTGGTCCTGCAGTTGTCGTTGTTGGCCCTGAAGTTGTCGTTTTTGGTACCTCTGTAGTAGTGGTGGGTCCTCCCGCAGTTGTAGTGGGTCCTGCAGTTGTCGTTGTTGGTCCTGCCGTAGTAGTGGTGGATCCTGCAGTTGTTGTGGTTGGTCCTTCATTAGTTGTGGTGGGTCCTGCAGTAGTTGTGGTGGGTCCTGCAGTAGTTGTGGTGGGTCCTGCAGTTGTCGTTGTTGGTACGTCTGTAGTAGTGATGGGTCCTGCAGTAGTTGTGGTGGGTCCTGCAGTAGTCATGGTGGGTCCTGCAGTTGTTGTTGTGGGTCCTGCAGTTGTTGTTGGTCCTGCAGTTGTTGTGGTGGGTCCTGCAGTTGTCGTTGTTGGTTCTGCAGTCGTTGTGGTGGGTCCTGCAGTCGTTGTTGTTGGTCCTGCAGTAGTTGTAGTGGGTCCTGCATTCGTTGTTGTTGGTCTTGCAGTTGTCGTTGTTGGTACGTCTGTAGTAGTGATGGGTCCTGCAGTAGTTGTGGTGGGTCCTACAGTTGTCGTTGTTGGCCCTTCAGTAGTCGCGGTGGGTCCTGCAGTTGTTGTTGTGGGTCCTGCCGTTGTTGTTTGTTCTGCAGTTGTCGTTGTGGGTCCTGCAGTTGTCGTTGTTGGCCCAGCAGTTGTTGTGGTTTTTTCTGCAGTAGTTGTGGTGGGTCCTGCAGTCGTTGTTGTTGGTCCTGCTGTTGTCGTTGTTGGCCCTGCAGTTGTCGTTGTTGGTACTTCTGTAATAGTGGTGGGTCCTGCAGTTGTTGTGGTTGGTCCTGCAGTAGTTGTGGTTGGTCCTGCAGTAGTTGTGGCTGGTCCTGCAGTTGTCATTGTTGGTCTTGCAGTTGTAGTTGTTGGCCCTGATGTTGTTATTGTTGGTCCTGCAATTGTTGTGGTGGGTCCTGCAGCTGTCGTTGTTGGTTCTGCAATAGTTGTGGTGGGTCCTGCAGTCGTTGTTGTTGGTCCTGCAGTTGTCATTGTTGGCCCTGATGTTGTCGTTGTTGTTCCTGCAGTTGTTGTGGTGGGTCCTGCAGTTGTTGTGGTGGATCCTGCAGTTGTCGATGGTTCTGCAGTAGTTGTGGTGGGTCCTGCGGTTGATGTGGTGGGTCCTGCAGTTGTCGTTGTTGTTCCTGCAGTTGTCGTTGTTGGCCCTGCTGTTGTCGTTGTTGGTACTTCTGTAGTAGTGGTGGGTCCTGCTGTTGTCGTTGTTGGTCCTGCAGTTGTCGTTGTTGGCCCTGCTGTTGTCATTGTTGGTACTTCTGTAGTAGTGGTGGGTCCTGCAGTAGTTTTGGTTGGTCCTGCAGTAGTTGTGGTGGGTCCTGCAGTTGTCGTTGTTGGTCCTGCAGTTGTCGTTGTTGGCCCTGACGTTGTCGTTGTTGGTCCTGCAGTTGTTGTGGTGGGTCCTGCAGTTGTCGTTGTTGGTTCTGCAGTAGTTGTGGTGGGTCCTGCAGTCATTGTTGTTGGTCCTGCAGTTGTTGTTGTTGGCCCTGACGTTGTCGTTGTTGGTCCTGCAGTTGTTGTGGTGGGTCCTGCAGTTGTCGTTGTTGGTTCTGCAGTAGTTGTGGTGGGTCCTGCAGTCGTTGTTGTTGGTCCTGCAGTAGTAGTGGTGGGTCCTGCAGTTGTCGTTGTTGGCCCTGCAGTTGTCGTTGTTGGTACTTCTGTAGTTGTAGTGGGTCCTGCAGTTGTCGTTGTTGGTCCTGCAGTTGTTGTTGTGGGTCCTGCAGTTGTCGTTGTTGGTACTTCTGTAGTTGTGGTGGGTCCTGCAGTTGTCGTTGTTGGTCCTGCAGTTGTTGTTGTGGGTCCTGCAGTAGTTATGGTGGGTCCTGCAGTTGTTGTTGGTCCTGCAGTTGTTGTTGGTCCTGCAGTTGTTGTTGTTTGTCCTGCAGTAGTTGTGGTGGGTCCTGCAGTTGTTGTTGTTGGTCCTGCAGTAGTTGTGGTGGGTCCTGCAGTTGTTGTTGGCCCTGCAGTTGTCGTTATTGGTACTTCTGTAGTTGTGGTGGGTCCTGCAGTTGTCGTTGTTGGTCCTGCAGTAGTTGTGGTGGGTTCTGCAGTTGTCGTTGTTGTGGGTCCTGCAGTTGTCGTTGTTGGCCCTGCAGTTGTCGTTGTTGGTACTTCTGTAGTAGTGGTGGGTCCTGCAGTTGTTGTTGGTCCTGCAGTTGTTGTTGTTGTTGGTCCTGCAGTTGTCGTTAATGGCCCAGCAGTTGTCGTTGTTGGTCCTACAGTCATTGTTATTGACACTTCAGTTGTTGTTGTTGGTCCTGCAGTTGTTGTTATGTGTTCTGCAGTTGTCGTTGTCGGTCCTTCAGTTGTCGTTTGTCCTGCAGTTGGCGTTGTTGGTACTGCCATAGTAGTGGTGGGTCCTGCAGTTGTCGTTGTGGGTCTTGTAGTTGTCGTTGTTGGTCCTTCAGTTGTCGTTGCTCCTGTACTGATCCCTTGTACTTCATTTCTTGTTATTATGGTTAGGACTGTAATTTTGTGGAGGAAGATGGTCAACAGAAAAAAAAATCCATTTGTTAATCTAAATTAAGACATTTGTCTTTAGTATAAGACCTCAATAACAGAAAATATCGCAATACACAAAATGCATTTGTTATAGTGTCCTTCAGTTATTTCTGGATTTACACTTTATTGAACAATTAATACCAATCAAGACTTACCAATAAAGATTAATCCAACACCCTCCATACTCATTGGCAGTCGAGTTCAGCTTCTGGAAAAAGCACAAGTTTTGGTAATACTTTAGAATAAGTACAACCTCGAAGCATTATAAAGTAGTAGTGAATACATATTTTATAAATCATTGCTCCTACATAACAACTCATTGGTAGGCCATTCCTTATCAGTTATAAGATCATTTAGAAAGCTTAAATCGAGTTACAATGATTGAGAAACAATTACCATTTATTAATAATGTGTTCAGGTAGTTAGAAAGAATTAGCGACGTTTTTTGTATGAGCCATTCTATCTATCCTCACTCAAGATTAGCACACAAAAGTTATACTTATGCTTCCAAACTACCTTAATTGATCAACCAGCCTTTCATTTTCCTTTCTCAATGCTCAGTAAGTCAAACATTGTCCTCACTTTAGAATCAGCAAAGATAAAAAAAAAAACGTAACAAATGCTTTCGAAATGCCTGAACTCATGAGTTGCAGCGTTATTAAGAATTTATAACGCATTTTTAACACATTGTAAAACGTTTTTGATTCATTATAAATGATCTGAAACCATTTGCTCATTATCTTATTAATAATGAGCTGATGATAATAACTGATTATTAATTTCCTATGCGAATTCGTGTTGGAACAATGCTTTATAAATGATTAATTCAATATTATTCCACTCTTTACTTCTACTTCATTAATGCTTCAAATTTGCAGTTATTCTTAAGGGTTAGGGTTTAAATACATAATTGAGGTCTGAAAAAATGCACATTAGGGATAAGCAGGATGAATAAGAGTAAGAGAGTTTCACAAGATGCCAAGCACAGTCAATGTCGCCTTTTCGGTTTGATGCTTTTTCACTATTATTAAAAGCATCCTATTTCTCTACAGGTTTTCCTAAACTTTGGTAGGCCTACTATGGAGTCGGCTGTAGGTCAGAGCCAAATTATAAATGACAATTCTAAACACATTTTCAAACGCGCTACTGCGTTTAATGTGCGATGATTCTTTATTTTTCTCGCCCGAATACTAAATATTACCATATACTTTTCAGTGAACTAACAACACAATATCAATCTCATCTACATACAATTATTGACGTGCAATCATAATGTCCTATCCCACGTGTTTCATTCACGCACATGTAATTGACTGGCAATGTTGATTCCCCAAATCAATCAGAGAACAGATGCTCTGGTTGGTCAAAATAAATGTGTCGCTCTGTCTACAATCTAAATGATCTCATTCAGAGGCATGCGAAGTCAAGCAGAACATATATTGTCAGAGCGCATGTCGCTCGCTAAGAGCTGACGGGTGGCTATGTAGCCGATTGATCTTACAGCACTTTAACGGTTTTCTGCTCTACTTGTCTGATGATCGCTTGCGTGATAACATATTTCTCATGACTGGCCTTTGTGGGTGTTTGTTCTGTTTTTCTCTCGTCCGAATGACTTGCGTCTCGAATAACGGGACTCTCCGCGACCGTGAACTGCGGGACACAATCGAGGTCATTAATGAACGAATCGGTGCATTTACAAGGGCCACACAACTGTCTTCCCATCGTCCTTGCATTATGTCCTTGTCCGTTAACGACCTCAACGTGGTCCACCGAGCAAACAACACAAACAACTGGATTCGCCATTTATTATTTTTGTGGCCACATGTTGCTATCGGTTGTTATTGCAGGTGTCTGTGGGTTGATCATACATGTTGGCGACTACAAAGAGCGGAAAGCGAGGAGGTATTTTTTTTATAAAGTCGATGCGTCTACGTGGTCGCTAATAAAAACCGAGCAGAAATCGAGTTCGATGCTAATAATTTGCGCTTGATTCCCGAAAAAACGCTGACAATTTTCGTTTTACAAACTGCAGACCTTCAAATTGTAGGCTGTGTTGATCAAATAGGTTAAACAGTTAAAGGCTTATATTAAAATCAGGGTTGTTTTCAGATAGGCCCACAAGTAGCCCAGTTCATTATACTATTGCTGACAAGTTCTTGACTATCATTGGCTTGAAAACGTAGGGCTTGGGCCAAACGAATTACAAGAACATATTTTACGTTAGGTCTAACTTTCAAACGCTCTTTGAAGCAATCATTTCCGTCAGCAAATCAAGGGAGGGCTGATAAAGGCTGAATTACACTTCATCGTCGACCAGTCGACGCGGGTGCGGCTTCTCCTTGCGTCCCCACCCCCAGTGCTCGCATGCCCTATTTATAGTTCCGCCAGTCATTTTTGGCCATGGAGCCATTATTATGGCAAGTTTCTTCCTGACGTCTCAAGGGTATTGGCCCCACTGTACACGCTGCTGCACGCTGACACTAAGTGGCAGCGGGGTGACGAGCAGGAGAAGGCTTTCAAAGGCAGCGGAAGAGCTCCTCCACTCAGCGAAGCTGCTCGTACATAATGACCCAGCCAAGGACATGACCCTCTCTTGGGACGCCTCGCCCTGCAGCGTAGGGTGAGACTTCAACAGGTTCTCCCTGTTTATTTACATGTGGGGAATGTTTGATCTTAGTGGCGAAGGAGTGTTGTGACGTTATTGTTTGGGGGATGACTGTTATGTAGTCTTACTTCCCGCTAAGGGGGAGTTTGGGGGGCTGTGAGTAAGAAGGGCTGTTTTCCGGTGTGGGGTGTTGCGCTCTAATCCCTTCGGGGGCACTCTTCTAGCCCTCTCTGCTACTGGGCATGGCGCTGTTGTAATATGCAAGACTGACACCGGTTATATGTAAACGGACCTTTTCAGCAAGAAACTTCCAATACGTTTGAATTCACGTTGCACTTGGTCCCACACTTTGGTGAGGATTTTCTATTAATTGGTCTAAATCGTGAATGTGAAGGAAAATCCCAATCCACAAATCAACCTGTTTAGCACACTGGACAATATGTTTTATAAACCAGAAATATGGGCGGAATCGGACGTGCACTCCAAAGCCATTAGTTGGTGTTATTTCCGTTCATGTAATCTGAAATTCCGTTCATATAATCTGAAATGTAGTTACTCAATGCACGGAAATGTAAGGGTTATTCATTTGGAACATATTTTCCACATATTAGTCTGAAGGATATGTGCAATTATTAGGCTGGCATTAGTCTACCTTGCCCCGACAGCGGGTAAGCTGCAGCCTTCATTTGTGAGCTGTTAAAGCAAAATGTCCTAAATCCACTATTTACAATGATTAAATGATTAAATTCAAAAATATTCAACTCCACAAAACATGTAGACAACAACACACCACGTAGGCGTGCCCCTGCAGTCTGGTGGAAGAATGCAGACTGGCCACGTTTATCTGGTATATTGTTATGAAAAGGTTGAACTGAATAAACAATGCACACGTCATGCCGTAGGATCATTACAACAGCATATATGTGTGGGCGGTGTGCCTTTATGCCACCTGACTTAAAATTCTGTATAGGAATTCCACAGAAGATTGTTCCGAAAAGAAGGGATAGGCATATTCCATTGTTGCAATTTTGGCTTTAGTCCTATAGCTTAAATGGCATCTGAAAGTGTCGATGTGCCGATCCTTGAAACATTTCAGAACATTTATTTAGATACTGACAGGCCTATTTATTTTATTGCAATAAACATTTTGCAGTGCTGAACTCGAATGTTCGGATATTCTACTCTAATCGGGCAATGCGCGCCGCACCCATATAACTAAATTAGTTCGCTATATTAAGCACTTAGTGTCAGTGAAAAGTACCAATATCCTTGATATCTTCTGTCTATGAGCACACAACGTGAATTGATAAAAAAGAATGTTGTATTTCATGTTCTAGGGCTCTCCCCAGGTCTTTGTTTGCCATGGCGCCACTCCCACTACTCAATCGCGTCCAAAGGAATACGATTTTGCGGTAAGGGGGGGGCAATGGTTTTACAAGGGTTTTAATAATGAATGTATTTAGCAGCTATTTCAAAATTTAAACGATGTCAATAGATACCAAAAAGCCCCACCTGCTAATAATAAAGCGTTGGTAATTTAATAAAATGAATAGTAGCCTAATTATGTTTTCTCCTTTTATCACAATCCGTCCCCCACAATAGCTCCTGTGTATTTTTCTTCAGGTGAATAGCGCCAGTGCTGTCGTGCAATATCATCCAAACTTTGCACAATGTTCAAACCACCTATTTGCCGTTTAGGTTACATTGAAGCTCTGCCGTACTCGGACTCGGACCGATGAGTGCATTCTGCAGCAGAGGTTTTCCACCGGCTCTGATTCAAGCAGGGAAAGATAGTTTGCGCATGCATTTCCTTTTTATTTAATTTTATTTTTTTATATTCGAATTTGTATTCGTAAAACTTAACCTAACCTCATCTTGAAATCAGTTATTCAATCAAGCCCTAAATGTAATTGACACACATAGCCGACTTGCTTGGTTATATGTCCTAACTCCCTCCCATCCTGTGTTGTTCCGCCAATGATAGGTGTTGCAGACACGCACCTGTAATTGATTGCCAATGTGGATTTCCCAAACCAATCAGAGAAGAGATTATTGGTCAAACATTTGTCCAGCTGTCTTCAGTCTAAATTGTGTCATTCAGAGGCATGCGTATTCAAGCAGAACATATATTCTCACAGCGCATGTCGCTCTCTTAAAGCTGACGGATGGCTATGTTGCAATTATTTCTAACAAATAACAGCGTTTGATCTTACAGCACTTTAAAGGTTTTCTGCTCTACTTGCCTGATGATCGCTTGCGTGGTAACATATTTCTCATGACTGGCCGATGTGAGTGTTTGTTCTGTTTTTCTCTCGTCCGAATGACTTACATCGTTGTAATTATTTAATAAGTGCACCAACAAGGGCCACACAACTGTCTTCCCATCGTCCTTGCATGATTTACTTGTCCGTTAATGAACTCAACGTTGTCCACTACTCAAACAACACAAACAACTGGATTCGCCTTTTATTTTATTTTTGTGGCCACATGTTGCTATCGGTTGTTATTGCAGGTGTCTGTGGGTTGATCATACATGTTGGCGACTACAAAGAGTGGAAAGCGAGGAGGTATTTTTTTATAAAGTCGATGAGTTTACTGTTCACAAGTCTATGTAGTCGATGATAAAATACGACCATAAATCGAGTGCGATGCTCAATTGTTTGCGCTTTAAACATAAAGAATAAAAACGCGGAGCGAGACCACTAGCAAACTTTTAACAAGACAATTTTAGTTTTGCAAATTGTAGACCTGCAAATTGTAGGCTGTATCAAACAAATAGATTTATTTCATTGCTTGCAATAAAAGTAGGGTTCTTTTTAAATATACCTATTTGTGCCTAGTTCATAGCACTATTGCTGACAGGTTAGTAACTATTATTGATGTAGGGCATTAGGACAAACGAATTACAAACATATTTCTTTAGTTAGCCATACGCAGCAAATAGGTTTACATTTACAATTGATTACATTCAAATAAAACAAAAATAGTTTGGTCTAACTTTCAAACGCACTTTGAAGCAATCATTTCCGTCAGCAAATCAAGGGAGGGCTGAATTACACTTCATCGTCGACTAGTCGCCGCGAGTGCGGCTTCTCCTTGCGTCCCAGTGATCGCATGCCCTATTTATAGTTCTGCCAGTCCGACGTGAAGGCAAGGCAGGTTTATTTATACAGCACCATTCAAACACAAGGCCATTCATGGCGCTTTCCAGAGGAAGAAATCACGTGTAAAAACGTATTGTCTTTTTAATGTAAAAACATTAAAAGACCAATAATTTAAAGATAATAAAAAAGAAATGTGAAATACTACAAATAATGAAGTTAAATAATGTCGTGCAGTGTAGTGATGTTTTTTGAGAGGTGCGGCCCCTTTTGGCTAAAAGCCGGTAGTCTGACTGAGTTAATTCATAGTTATCTTATTATTATTATTATTATTATTATTATATATTATATATTAATAGTTAATTTTAAAGTTAGAGCAATGCATCTAATTACCATTAACCACCTTAATTAAACTAGCCTACACAGTCCACAACATATGCATCATGAAAATAACGAGAATATTGGTTTAGCAAAAATGAATTTATAATTTAGCTCATAAATAGTTTGTTAAACCAAAACAATATATGATAAGGTCATCCTATCGAATTTGCATGGAGTAGGCTATGGGCTCTTGTAGACCTAAATTACAAATCGTCAGCCAATTCAAAATAAGATGCCCTGGATACTGAAATTAATATATTTGTTAAATTATGTAAATAATAAATACAGACCTTGTAAACGTTCCGATAACTTTGAATTCACGTTACATTAAGTCCAGCACTTCGATGAGGATTTTCTATTAATTGGTCTATATCATGAATGTGAAGGAAAATCCGTATCCACAATTGAACCTGTTTAGCGCACCTTCCAATCTGTTTTATAAACCAGAAATATGGGCGGTATCGGAGATGCATTCCAAAGTCATTAGTCGGTTTGATTTCCGTTCATGTAATCTCAAGTGTAATATAAATCTCAAGGTGCACATAAATCTATGGGTTCTTTATTTTTTAAAATATGTTCCACTATACATGGGAAATGCGAAATATATTAGTCTGAAGGATATGTGCAATTATTAACTGGCATTAGCCTACCTTGCCCCGACAGCGGGCAGCAGGGACAGCTCTACCGCTTGTATGGCTTTCATTTGTGCGCTGGAAAAATGTCCTATGTCCACTATTTACATTTGAAAATTAAATATACTTTAATGTATTAAACTGCATTTAACTTAATTGAAGCGTTTAAAAATAAATAATATAAATGAAAGATTTCGTCTAATCCACGAAACATATAGGCAACCACACACCACGTAGGTGTGCCCCTGCAGTCTGGTGGAAGAATGCAGAGTGGCCACTTCTCAATGGCTGGATTCCTTGTCTATTGATTTTAATTCATGGCATGCTGATATGAAACGGGTTGTTCGAGTGAACTGAAGGAAGAATGCACACGTCATGCCGTGGGATCATTACAATAGCATGACAACCATGTGTGGGCGGTGTGCCTTTATGCCACCTGAATTAGAATTCCGTATAGGAATTCCACAGAAAAATATTCCAAAAATAAGGGATAGGCATATTATATTGTTGCAATGGTGGCTGTAATCCTAAAATGAATAGTAGCCAACAGTAGCCTAATTATGTTTGTTTCCTTTGATGGCAATCCGTCCCCCACAATGGTGTGATTTCTCTTCAGGTGAATAGCGCAGAGCTGCCGTGCAATTGCAAACCAGATACTTGCTTTGGTTTGATTGGAAGTAGGCCTAATCCCATTCTATGGCAGCCGTGTGTCTTCGTAAACTTTTAGGTAACACTGAAGCTTCGCTGTAACCGAGTCGGACTCGGACCCATGAGTGTATCCGAATGCCGGCCAACGCAGCGTGAAAGTATAGTTGGGCTTTTTGCGTCATTAAAATAGCGCTGTTGAAATGTAAAGGAAAAACGATCAGTTGACTCAAAACGGGATTCTGCAGCAGTAGTTTTTCACCGGCTCCGATTCAGGCAGGGAAACATAGGTTACGCACTATGAATTTACTTTTTTTTAATTCTCCAAATATTCGAATTTGCATTTCTAAAACCTAACTATGATCCGAATCTTGAAAATATGTATACGGTCAAGCCCCAAATGTAACTGACACACAAGCAAGCCGACTTGCTTAATTCTGTATAGCACTTCTAATGCTGCAATGTGGAATTACTTATGCAGCCTTTCAAGAAACATATGTCCGCCTTCTTATTGTAGGCAAGGGCCTAGTATGGGGCAAACATGGGATGTACTTATATATATATATATATATATATATATATATATATATATATATATATATATATATGACATGAACTGTAGGGCTATGCGGGCGTCGAAATAGATTGTAGGAAAGTGATCCAATTCAAAAGGAGAGCTACTGTTGCATTGTCCTTGTCGTGTTCTCTGACGTATCATCGGATCTCTGTTACCTGCCAGTTAGGCAGTGGAACAATTATTTGGCTAACAGAAATTGTGAAGCCTTTATGTTTTAACGCACAATAGATACCCGTCGTATTGTGGATGCATTGGGTTTACTAGTCTTTGCCGAGATTATCGATGACAGTCATTTAGGTGCATTGTTTTCTGTAGGGCCTAGGCCTAGTCAAATGTGCACATGCAAATGCATTTGACAACAATGTGAATGGGTCTTATTTTAAATAAAGGATACTATACTTCCCACTCTATACGCCTATGCTGTGCCACATTCCAGGTGGCTGAATTAATCTTAAATTGAAAGGTTATTTTACAATGTCAACTGTAAAACATGAATAGTCGCCATGTTACTTGTATTGAGTTTACAATACAAGTAGGCTACAATGGGTTTTAGTTTATTGTGCTTATCTATGAGCAGTGAAAGATGGTGGTACAACATACATTTTCAAGCAAACAAGCAAAACCAATTTATTTCAACAAAACAAAGTCCAATCCTAAAAACATCTAATATTAAGTTGGCTACATCTTGACAGATAACACTCAACAATGATTGTTTTGCTGTTATAACATATAGCAAGCACAAAAACATCATTCTTTATGTGTGGAACAAAAGCTAGCTCTAATGTAGTAGTCAGATTATGACATAAATCTCAGAACTGGTGCATTTACATTTCTCATCACTGATTCAGACATTTATTTGATGTACATTGTTCAAGCCTTTCTTCACCTTGTAGAGTTTGTAGCTTTTTAAAGAAATGAACTATCTTATACTGACCCAAGTGTGACATATATTATTAAATATTAAATATTATTTATATAAATGTATACATATCATATAATTTATTCATTTTCTTCATTAACGGTTTTGCCAAATGCGACAATTATATTTGTGATCTTGGCATCTGGCATGCAACTGTCAAATTACCAAAAGGAGCTCATAGTGCACGGCTAAACATAGTTCATTTATTCAGTAGTATGTATTAATTTGCTTTCTTTTACATGTTCGGTTTCCACTGTGTTCTATCTTGGTGATCATGAAGAAAATATGTTTAAATAGTTTTTGTTTAAATAATTATTCTTCCCATTATCTATGGATGCTTACTAATGACAGCCCAAACAATATCTGCTATTAAATTATTTATAAGTGTGTTGCTGCCTCCCAATTCAAGCATGTGGATGTCATTGGTCATGGGAATAACTAAACAAAAGGTTACAATGTAGTAGCAAAAAGTAACTCCACATTCAATATAATACCAGACATGAGGGTTCTATGTACTGAACAACAGTCCTTTGATGGCCGTCAACAAGACAGGCAAACAAAAAGCAGTTGTGATGGTCATTTTCAGAGTGGGTCCTCCTGAGGTGGTTGTTGCTGTTAAAATAACCAAACACATTGTGTTACAGCAAATATGTCTGCATTACATGTGAATTAGTATTTGAACAGTGATTTCTAAATGCAACATTGACATAATAGTCATGCTTTGCTTTAGTATTGTTTGGCTCTCCAAAACAATGGTTCTATTATTTAATGTAGTTTGAAAAATACATTGTGGCCTTTATGAGAAGTTATCCTGATATATCTTGAGCCATTTCTTCTTGAACCCATCCTTTCTGATTACAAACTAAGTTAATGCTTCACTCGTATGTATTTCTGATTGAATATGTACATCTCTTCAATAAGGATGAAGAGAGGGTAGACCATGATTAAAATAACACATTGCTATAATGCTTTTAGACATGTTAATCACAATAGCCAGTTCTACTGGTTATTAGTCAAAAAATGTAATTCTAGTGTTCAACTTACTTGCGGTAATAGTAGAAATGTCCACATTGAGGTCGGTGATGCCTGCGGTTATTACGTCCCTCAATGCCTTCTCTACCAGGATTGTGGTCGGAACAACTGTTTGGTTACGGTAGACCAGAGTCATAGCCACAATGATAGTGCCATTACTAGGAATGCAAAGAAAGACAACCAAAATGTGGTTAAAGTTGATCATATATAGCATTTCCAAATGTAAAATTATTTATAATAATAATAATGTTGACAAATAAAAAAATGCATACAAAATTCTGAACAACCGTCGAACATTACATTTTCGAGGAAGAGAATAAAATGCTTACCTGAAAGACCTAATTACGCATCGGGAATAAGTGAGTGGAAATATGGCTCTGCAGCCTTTGTTTACCTAAGGTCAATAATTAAGCACATTATAGGTATTGAATATGAACTGCGTTGAAATAAATGATTGCTCCAAGGCAAATGTAATAACAATTTTAAACATTATCTCACCTCTCTTGTGACTTCAATTGCCAGCCCCTTATAGGCTGTGGAAGTAGGATCTGACAAAGAGCTTTCAAATGTCCGTCTCAAACTGAAGTTCAAAGATAAAGTCCCTTCGTCTGCTGTAGGAGGCTTCGTAGAGTCAGGTGTAGTAGTTGTTGGTACTGCAGTACTTGTCATTTCAGCAGGAACCACTCTGTTTATAATTGTTAATACTGCAGATTTGTCGGAGGGAGAGGACTATCAGAATCATTGTTGTGGACAATTCAGTATATACACACATACATTTATATATGCATATACATAAATATATAACACTAGACTGTTACTTACCAATAAAGATGAATCCAAATTTGTCCATATTCATTTGTATTTTAATCTAATAGATGAAAAATATTGTACATACATATTAGATTACCTAAATGTATATTGTAGTTACGAGTGTAATGATAAACAATATTTCCAATAATGTCATGACATTTTCAGAAAATCAGTTTGTTGCATTTGGTTTTCTAGCGCTTCCATTAAGCCCCCTTTGTCATGATGAGGCAAAGCGCAGCGCAGGTACACGTGATCAACTGTTCATAGGCAACAAGGAACAATTACACACGATGTATTTCAATGTTGTTCAAAAGATGTTCCTGGACGGCGACGAAAACAACGGGAGTCAAGAAGAGCTTGGGTGCATGAAACGTTGTTGCCTCGTATTGAAAAATGAGAATTCAACTTGGTCAGAGAGCTCAGGATCCACATGTTGACAACATAACATTCTGTGTCGCTTCTGGCTCCGTCACATACAGCTGTTATCCCATTGGTTGCTCTTTTGAAAAGGTTAGCGCAAACAAGGTAAAAGTTAAAATAATTGGAACTTTGAGCGCTAGAGGCAATTTCTGGCAATTTTGTGCGGTGCGTGACGCCAAATGTAGCGCAAACGCTCTCCCTATAGGAAAACAATGGAAGCGCTAGCGCAGAGCGTTTTTTGCCCTGATGTGAAGGGGGCTTAAGGCGCAAATGCTTTTCGGGTGGTCCGATTGTAATATCAATACAGCTTATTTTGTTTGCAAACAAGCTCCTTTTTTCTGGACAGGTTCCAAAATAAGGGAACTCCTCTCAGTCTATGAGTTGTATGGCGCCTGCATCAATAAATTGAGAGTTACTTCCCCGTTGAATGCTGTTGAATTGATTGATACGCAATCGCGCATATTTTGCCAACAACTATTATGTGTATATTAGTATACTATATTTTTCATGTACAATGGAAATCCTAGTATACTGACCTGTTGATGTGTGAAGGCTCCAGCGATGATGTAGGGATGCTCTCACCCCAAATGATCCAACCAAATATTTATTGCTCTGTCGTGTCCCTGTTTCGGCTGAGATCTATTGGTAAATAATTATACACAATCAGGTGCCTCTTAAAGGTCTTGGTTTTACGTTGGGTTTGGTCTGTCACAGTCAAAGCCAATCAGCTTTCTTGATAGGTGCACCCCTGGGAGGTCACCTGTCCACCGCACCCAAAACACGCACACACCTGGAAACGCATACAAACATTTCTGAAGCATGTAAACAACTGTGGCAATCCGTTGTAACATAACACAATAATAGTCAGATAATAAACATAGAACTTGATTTATGTTGAAAATCTGGATCTTCATCGATCACATCTTCATCTTTATGGAACTCATTCAAGTGAACCTGGATCTCATCTCATTCAAATGTTGAATAAAGACTTGTTTGAGTCTCATTGTTGTTTTGATTTGAGTAATTATAATAAGTAATAAGGATTCGAATGTTTTTTTAATTGGAAAATAAACTCATAATTGATTTGTATGCCCATATTCCCGAAACGAAGAAGAAGTTTGCTAAATATCGTCCAAATATCCCAGTGATATCCAAGGGATAAAATAAATAAGAGACCCAATGGGTGCGAGACATCCCTCAGGCCGCGAACGCTTCAGATCAACGTGCAGTTAAGGATAACGACCTGGCCAAACATGGTATGATCGAATTATCCTTAGTTTTGTATTTGGATACTAGAACATTATTCGAATAGCCTACTTCGGTACCATTTCGATGTAAAGACTATATTCATGTTGTGCGGCTTGGAATAACAGCTGTACACGTTTTAGCAACGCGCACCAAAATATCTAAATTGACGCAAATGCTTCTCAAGGCGAATACACCACGTGACAGAGTCAGCGCTACTCGAAGAGTGCTGATTGACAACCAGAAAATATATATCGTGACAGCTGATTAAAAACCCCATGCTGCTTTGAGTCAGGGTGCCTACGTAGGTTTTAACCTCATGGTTTTATAACTAACGTCAAGCACTAACAATAGCGAACTAATATGGGGAGCGGAGTGCATTGCACCGCGCCCCATAGTTTGCTATTAATAGTACTTGACGTCAATCTTCTTTCTTTTGAGCACACAATGTGAATTATATAAATAAGTAAGATAACCGTGGCTCTTTAAACTAATTGGTTGTTGTAATACAAATAATACAAATAATAATAACAATAATAATAATAATAATATGTAGGCTATTAAATGTTTATGGGTTCTCCCCGTGATTTAGTTTTCCATGGCGTCGCTCCCACTAATCTGTTGCGTCCATAGAAATAGGATTTTGCATAGCATAGTTGGCTTTTTGCGTCATTAAAAGAACAGGAAAAACGATCAGTTGATTAAAAACGCGATTCTGCAGCAGTGGTTTTTCACCGGCTCTGATTCAGGCAGGGAAACATAGGTTACGTACTATGAATTTACATTTTTTTTTCCCCCAAATATTCGAATTTGTATTCGGAAAACATAACTATGATCCGAATCTTGAAATTATGTATTCGGTCAAGCCCTAAATGCAAATGACACACATAGCTGACTGGCTTAGTTATAGGTAGTTCTTCTAATGCTGCAATGTTGGATTCATTTGTATGCAGCCTTTCGAGACACCTATTTTTGCCTACTTGTTGAAGGCTAGGACCTAGTATGGGGCAGAAATGGGATGTGTAGGCCTATGTATACTACATGGACTGTAAGACTATCACCCACTTCGAACGTTATCACTCTATAGAATGGACATTGTCAGTGGTTATCAGCCCCATAGCTGTGGGCCAGTAGGTCCCTGCTCTACCTACTAGGTTCAGAAGACCCATAGCTATGGGGCTTATAACCACTGATAATGTCCATTCTATCGAGTGATAACTTTCGAAGCATGGGCCTGGCCATATAGCCCTGGTTAGTCTTGTTATTTGACGTATACGCAAAACAATCATTTAGATAACAGAAATTGTGAAGCCTTGCGTTTTAACGCACAATAGATATTCATCGTATTGTGGATAGAATAGGTTTACTGAGATTTTCGATAAGAGTAATTTGGTTGTATTGATTTCTGTAGGGCCAAGGCCTAGTCAAATGTGCACATGCATAGGCATTTGAGAACAATGTGAATGGATCTTATTTTAATTAAAGGATACTATACTTCCCACTCTATATGCCTAGGCCATGCCACTATTCAGGTGGTTGAAGAAGTTAAATAAAAAGGCCTATATTTTACAATGTCAACTGTAAAGATTGACCTTGATTTTTAGTATGGATTTTAATATGGAGATTCATAACAACAATAATTAGCACTACAATGCAATACAAAACAAATTGGCACCCTAAAAACATCTAATATTTAGTGGGCTACGTCTTGACAGATAGCAATCAACAATGCTTGCTTTGTAAAAACAGAGATAAATCCTTTATGTGTGGAACAACAGCTAGCTCTAACAGTAACTCACTATTTACCCCCAGCTGTTCGCCTCAGAGTTGGTAGCTTTTTAAAGTAACGAAATATATTTTAAAGTGTGTAACATATATGATTAAATATAATATATAATTTATACAAAAATATAATTTTCTTATTTTTTCATTGATGGTTTTGCCAAATGTGTCAATCATAATTCTGTTCTTGATGTATGGCATATAATTGTCCAATTAATAAAATGAGCTCATATTGCAAAACTGAACATAGTTCATTTTATTCAGGCAAATGCAAAAGAAAATGCTTTCTTTTGCATTTTCCTTTCTTTTTCTTTCTTTTGCATTTTGGTTTCCACTTTACTGTTGATGTCATTGATCATAGGGACAATTTAACAAAAGGTATCAATGAAAAAAAGTATTCTTCATTAAATATAATACAAGACATGAGGGTTCTATGTAATGAACAACAGTCCTTTGATGACCGTCAACAAGACAGGCAAACAAAAAGCAGTTGCGATGGTCATTTTCAGAGTGGGTCCTCCTGAGGTGGTTGTTGCTGTTAAAATAACCAAACGCATTGTGTTACAGCCAATATGTCTGCATTACATAAGTATTTGAACAGTGATTTCTAAATGCTTAAACAACATTATTGACATAATAGTCATTCTGTGCATTAGTATTGCTTGGCTCTTACTATACTTTAATGTTCTATGAAAAATACTTTGTGGCCTTTATGAGAAGTTATCCTGATGTATATCTTGATCCCATCCTTTCTGATTACAAAATACATACAAGTTGTATGTATTTTGATTGAATATGTACATCTCTTCAATAAGAATGAAGAGAGAACATTTATTTAAGATTAAAAGAACACAGTGCTATACTGCTGTTAGAAGATATTTGTTAATCACAATAGCCAGCACTTCTTGTTAATACTTGTTTAAATTTTAATTCTAGTGTTCAACTTACTTGCGGTAATAGTAGAAACGTTCACATTCAGGTTGGTGATGCCCGTGGCTACTACACTCCGGAATACCTGCTCTGCTGTGATTCCACTCGGAACAACTGTTTGATTATGGAAGACCAGAGTCGTGGCCACAATGATTGAGCCATTACTAGAAACACAAAGAAAGACAACATCAAATAGGTTAAAAGTTGATCATATATTACATTTCTAAAATTGAACTATTTATAATAATAATAATGTTGTAAAATATATAAATATAATATATAGGTTAAGAAAAACGGAACAACCATCGAACATTCAAATTGAGGAAGAGAATGAAATGCTTACCGGAAAGATCGTATTAAACATCGGGAATAAGTGCGTGTGAATACGGATCTGAAGCCTTTGTTAACCTAAAGTCAATATTAAGATCATTAATACTATGGAATATGAGTTGCATTGAAATGAGTGATTGTTCTAAGAATAATGCAAATGTAATCAAAACGTTATTATATATATATTATAATGTACACATATATTATTATCTCACCTCTCTTGTGACTTCGTTAGCCAGCCTCTGATAGGGTGTGGAGGTAGGATCTGACAAAGAGCTTTCAAATGTGCGCATCAAACTGAAACTCAAATCTAAAGTGCCTTCGTCTGCTGCAGGAGACTGTGTAGAGTCAATGGTAGTAGTTGTAATGGGTACAGGTGTTGTTGTAGTTGTAGTGTGTACAGATGTATTTGTAGTGGTAGTGGTTCCAGGTGTAGTTGTAGTTGTAGTGGGTCCAGGTGTAGTTGTAGTGGTTCCAGGTGTAGTTGTGGTAGTTGTGGTTACAGGTGTAGTTGTAGTCTGCCCTGGTGTAGTTGGAGTTGTAGTGGGCCTGGTTGTAGTTGAGGGTTCTAGTGTGGCTGTTATGTGTCCAGCTGTTGTTGGTGTTGTTGTAGCTTTAAAGGAATCAAACAAAGTCTGTTAGAGCCTATATGGCTACATTGCATGTAAATTAGTATTTCAGCCATGATTTCTAAACAACATTGACATAATTGACATGCTACGAGTTACTTTTGCTTTGCTCTATACTTCCAAATCATTTTTACTATTCATTAACGTTGTTTGAATGAGCTTTGTGGGCTTTATGAGAATTTATCTTGAAATATCTTGAGCCATTTATTTGAGATCCCATGATTTCTGAATATAAATTATGTTAATACTTCATTTACATGTATTTTTGATTGACTATTTACATCTCTTCAATAAGGATGAAGACAGTATATGGGGTTCGGCAAGATTAAAAGAACACATTGCTATTTTCTACTGCTTGAAGAAGATATGTGTTAATCACAATAGCCAGTAGTACTGGTTAGTAATCTAAAAATGTACTACTAGTGTTCAATTTACTTGGGACATTAGTAGTTGTTGTTGTTCGTGCAGCAGTTGTCGTTGTTGGTCCTGCAGTTGTCGTTGTTGGTCCTATAGTTGTCGTTGTTGGTCCTGCAGTTGTCGTTGTTGGTCCTGAAGTTGACGTTGTCAGTCCTACAGTTGACATTGTTGGTCCTGCAGCAGTTGTGGTGGATCCTGCAGTTGTTGATGTCAGTCCTGCAGTTGTTGTTGTCATTCCAGCAGTTGTCATTTGTCCTGCAGTTGTCGTTGTTGGTGCAGTAAATGTGGTTGCGGGGCCTACAGTTGTCGTTGTTTGCCCTGCAGTAGTTGTTGTTGTTGGTGAAACAGTTGCTGTTGTTGGTGCTGCAGTTGTTGTTAGTCCTGCAGTTGTTGTTGATGGTGAAGCAGTTGTCGTTGTGGGGCCTACAGTTGTCGTTGTTTGTCCTGCAGTTGTCTTTGGTGCAGCAGTTGTTGTTGTTGGTGCAGAAGTTGTTGGTAATGGTCCAGCAGCTGTCGTAAGGGTGGGTCCTGCAGTTGATGTTGATCCTGCAGTTGTTGTTGTCGGTCCTGCAATTGTTGTTGTCGGTGCTGAAGTTGTCAGTCCTGCAGTTGTTGGTGTAAGTCCTGCAGTTGTCATTCTTGGTGCAGCAGTTGTTGTTGTTTGTCCTTTAGTTGTCGTTGTGGGTCCTTTAGTTGTCAATGTTGGTTCTACAGTTGTTGTTGTTGGTCCTTCAGTTGTAGTGATGGTTCCTGCAGTTGTTGTTGTCGGTCCTGCAGTTGTTGTTGTCGGTGCTGAAGTTGTCAGTCCTGCAGTTGTTGGTGTCAGTCCTGCAGTTGTCATTGTTGGTGCAGCAGTTGTTGTTGTTTGTCCTTTAGTTGTCGTTGTGGGTCCTTTAGTTGTCAATGTTGGTTCTACAGTTGTTGTTGTTGTTGGTCCTTCAGTTGTAGTGATGGTTCCTGTAATAGTTGTGGTAGGTCCTGCAGTTGATCTTGGTGAAGGAGTTGTCATTGTGGGGCTTACAATTGTCGTTGTTTGTCCTGCAGTTGTCTGTGTTGGTCCGGCAGTTGTTGTTGATGGTAAAGCTTTTGTTGTTTTTGGTGCAGCAGTTGTTATTGTTTGTCCTGCAGTTGTTGTTGGTGGTCCAACAGTTGTCGTTGTTGGTCCTGCAGTTATTGTTGTTGGTACAGCAGTAGTTGTTATTGGTGCAGCTTTTGTTGTTGGTGCAGCAGTTGTTGCTGATCCTGCAGTTGTTGTTGTTAGTCCTGCAGTTGTTGTATGTGAAGCAGTTGTCGTTGTGGGGCTTACAGTTATAGTTGTTTGTCCTGCAGTTGTAGTTGTTTGTCCTGCAGTAGTAGTGGTGGTTCCTGTAGTTGTCAGTTTTGGTCCGGCAATTGTTGTTGGTGCAGCACTTGATGTTGTTGGTGCAGCTGTTGTTGTTGTTGGTGAAGGAGTTGTTGTTGTTTGTCCTGCAGTTGTCGTTGTTTGTCCTACAGCTGTCATTGTTGGTCGAACAGTGGTAGGTCCTGCAGTAGTTGTGGTGGAACCTGCAGTTGTCATTGTTGGTCTGACAGTTGTTGTTGTTGGTTCAGCTGTTGTTGTTGGTGCAGCAGTTGTTGTTGTTTGTCCTGCAGTTGTCGTTGTTGGTCCTGCAGTTGTCGTTGTGGATCCTGCATTTGTTGATATTGGTGCTGCAGTAGGTGTGGTGGCTCCTGCAGTTGTGGTTGTTGGTTCTGCAGTTGTCGTTGTTGGTTGTGCAGTTGTGGTTGTTGGTTCTGCAGTTGTTGTTCTTGGTCCAGCGGTAGTTGTAGTGGGTCCTGCAGTAGTTGTGGTGGATCCTGCAGTTGTCATTGTTGTTCCGACATTTGTTGTTGGTTCAGCTGTTGTTGTTGTTGGTGCAGCAGTTGTTTTTGTTTGTCTTGCAGTTGTCGTTGTTGGTCCAACAGTTGTCATTGTTGGGCCTGCAGTTGTCTTTGTCGGTCCTTCAGTTGATGTTGTTGGTCCTGCAGTTGTCAGTGTTGGGCCCTCAGTTGTTGTTATCCTTTCTGCAATTGTTGTTGTTGGTGCTGCAGTTGTTGTTGTAGGTGTTGCAGTTGTTGGTGTCGGTCTTACAGTTGTCGTTGTCGGGCCTGCAGTTGTCATTGCTGGTCCTGTAGTGGTTGTGGTGGGTCCAGCAGTAGTTGCGGTGGGTCCAGCAGTTGTTGTTGTTGGTCCTGCAGTTGTCGTTGTTGGTCCTGTAGTTGTCGTTGTTGGTCCTGTAGTTGTCGTTGGTGCAACAGTTGTCAGTGTGGGTCCTGCGGTTGTTGTTGGTCCTGCAGTAGTTGTGGTGGGTGCCACAGTTGTCGTTATTGATTCTGCAGATGTCGTTGTTTGTGCAGCAGTAGCTGTGCTGGGTCCTGCAGTTGTTGTTGTTGGTTCTGCAGTTGTCGTTGTGGATCCTGCATTTGTTGATATTGGTGCTGCAGTAGCTGTGGTGGGTCCTGCAGTTGTCGTTGTTGGTTCTGCAGTTGTCGTTGTTGGTTCTGCAGTTGTGGTTGTTGGTTCTGCAGTTGTTGGTCTTGGTCCAGCAGTAGTTGTAGTGGGTCCTGCAGTAGTTGTGGGGGATCCTGCAGTTGTCATTGTTGTTCCGACATTTGTTGTTGGTTCAGCTGTTGTTGTTGTTGGTGCAGCAGTTGTTGTTGTTTGTCTTGCAGTTGTCGTTCTTGGTCCAACAGTTGTCATTGTTGGGCCTGCAGTTGTCGTTGTCGGTCCTTCAGTTGTTGGTGTCGGTCCTACAGTAGTCGTTGTCGGGCCTGCAGTTGTCATTGCTGGTCCTGTAGTTGTTGTTGTTGGTCCTGTAGTTGTCGTTGGTGCAACAGTTGTCAATGTGGGTCCTGCGGTTGTTGTTGGTCCTGCAGTAGTTGTGGTGGGTGCCACAGTTGTTGTTATTGGTTCTGCAGATGTGGTTGTTTGTGCAGCAGTAGCTGTGGTGGGTCCTGCAGTTGTTGTTGTTGGTTCTGCAGTTGTGGTTGTTGGTTCTGCAGTTGTTGTTGTTGGTCCTGCAGTAGTTGTGGTGGGTGCCACAGTTGTCGTTATTGGTTCTGCAGTTGTCGTTGTTAGTCCTGCAATTGTCGTTGTTGATCCAGCAATTGTAGTTGTTGGTCCTGAAGTTGTTCTTGTTTGTTGTGCAGTTGTCGTCGTGGGTCCTGCAGTAGTAGTGGTTGGTCCTGCAGTTGTTGTTTGTCCTGCAGTGGTCATTGTTTGTCCTACAGTTGTCATTGTTGGTCGAACAGTGGTAGTGGTGGGTCCTGCAGTAGTGGTGGTGGATCCTGCAGTTGTCAGCGTTGGGCCCTCAGTTTTTGTTATCATTTCTGCAATTGTTGTTGTCGGTGCTGCAGTTGTTGTTGTAGGTGTTGCAGTTGTTGGTGTCGGTCCTACAGTTGTCGTTGTTGGGCCTGCAGTTGTCGTTGCTGGTCCTTCAGTTGTTGTTGTTTGTTCTGCAGTTGTCGGCGTGGGTCCTGCAGTAGTAGTGGTGGGTCCTGCAGTTGTTGTTTGTCCTGCAGTTGTCATTGTTTGACCTACAGTTGTCATTGTTGGTCGAACAGTGGTAGTGGTGGGTCCTGCAGTAGTTATGGTGGATCCTGCAGTTGTCATTATTGGTCCGACAGTTGTTGTTGTTGGTTCAGCTGTTGTTGTTGTTGGTGCAGCAGTTGTTTTTGTTTGTCTTGCAGTTGTCGTTGTTGGTCCAACAGTTGTCATTGTTGGGCCTGCAGTTGTCGTTGTCGGTCCTTCAGTTGATGTTGTTGGTCCTGCAGTTGTCAGTGTTGGGCCCTCAGTTGTTGTTATCCTTTCTGCAATTGTTGTTGTCGGTGCTGCAGTTGTTGTTGTAGGTGTTGCAGTTGTTGGTGTCGGTCTTACAGTTGTCGTTGTCGGGCCTGCAGTTGTCATTGCTGGTCCTGTAGTTGTTGTGGTGGGTCCAGCAGTAGTTGCGGTGGGTCCAGCAGTAGTTGTAGTGGGTCCTGCAGTTGTTGTTGTTGGTCCAGCAGTTGTCGTTGTTGGTCCTGTAGTTGTCGTTGGTGCAACAGTTGTCAGTGTGGGTCCTGCGGTTGTTGTTGGTCCTGCAGTAGTTGTGGTGGGTGCCACAGTTGTCGTTATTGGTTCTGCAGATGTGGTAGTTTGTGCAGCAGTAGCTGTGCTGGGTCCTGCAGTTGTTGTTGTTGGTTCTGCAGTTGTCGTTGTGGATCCTGCATTTGTTGATATTGGTGCTGCAGTAGCTGTGGTGGGTCCTGCAGTTGTCGTTGTTGGTTCTGCAGTTGTCGTTGTTGGTTCTGCAGTTGTGGTTGTTGGTTCTGCAGTTGTTGGTCTTGGTCCAGCAGTAGTTGTAGTGGGTCCTGCAGTAGTTGTGGTGGATCCTGCAGTTGTCATTGTTGTTCCGACATTTGTTGTTGGTTCAGCTGTTGTTCTTGGTGCAGCAGTTGTTGTTGTTTGTCTTGCAGTTGTCGTTCTTGGTCCAACAGTTGTCATTGTTGGGCCTGCAGTTGTCGTTGTCGGTCCTTCAGTTGTTGGTGTCGGTCCTACAGTTGTCGTTGTCGGGCCTGCAGTTGTCATTGCTGGTCCTGTAGTTGTTGTTGTTGGTCCTGTAGTTGTCGTTGGTGCAACAGTTGTCAATGTGGGTCCTGCGGTTGTTGTTGGTCCTGCAGTAGTTGTGTTGGGTGCCACAGTTGTTGTTATTGGTTCTGCAGATGTGGTTGTTTGTGCAGCAGTAGCTGTGGTGGGTCCTGCAGTTGTTGTTGTTGGTTCTGCAGTTGTGGTTGTTGGTTCTGCAGTTGTTGTTGTTGGTCCTGCAGTAGTTGTGGTGGGTGCCACAGTTGTCGTTCTCGGTTCTGCAGATGTCGTTGTTAGTCCTGCAGTTGTCGTTGTTGATCCAGCAATTGTAGTTGTTGGTCCTGAAGTTGTTCTTGTTTGTTGTGCAGTTGTCGTCGTGGGTCCTGCAGTAGTAGTGGTTGGTCTTGCAGTTGTTGTTTGTCCTGCAGTGGTCATTGTTTGTCCTACAGTTGTCATTGTTGGTCGAACAGTGGTAGTGGTGGGTCCTGCAGTAGTTGTGGTGGATCCTGCAGTTGTCAGTGTTGGGCCCTCAGTTTTTGTTATCATTTCTGCAATTGTTGTTGTCGGTGCTGCAGTTGTTGTTGTTGTAGGTGTTGCAGTTGTTGGTGTCGGTCCTACAGTTGTCGTTGTTGGGCCTGCAGTTGTCGTTGCTGGTCCTTCAGTTGTTGTTGTTTGTTCTGCAGTTGTCGGCGTGGGTCCTGCAGTAGTAGTGGTGGGTCCTGCAGTTGTTGTTGTTTGTCCTGCAGTTGTCATTGTTTGACCTACAGTTGTCATTGTTGGTCGAACAGTGGTAGTGGTGGGTCCTGCAGTAGTTATGGTGGATCCTGCAGTTGTCATTATTGGTCCGACAGTTGTTGTTGTTGGTTCAGCTGTTGTTGTTGTTGGTGCAGCAGTTGTTGTTGTTTGTCTTGCAGTTGTCGTTGTTGGTCCAACAGTTGTCATTGTTGGGCCTGCAGTTGTCGTTGTCGGTCCTTCAGTTGATGTTGTTGGTCCTGCAGTTGTCAGTGTTGGGCCCTCAGTTGTTGTTATCCTTTCTGCAATTGTTGTTGTCGGTGCTGCAGTTGTTGTTGTAGGTGTTGCAGTTGTTGGTGTCGGTCTTACAGTTGTCGTTGTCGGGCCTGCAGTTGTCATTGCTGGTCCTGTAGTTGTTGTGGTGGGTCCAGCAGTAGTTGCGGTGGGTCCAGCAGTAGTTGTAGTGGGTCCTGCAGTTGTTGTTGTTGGTCCTGCAGTTGTCGTTGTTGGTCCTGTAGTTGTCGTTGTTGGTCCTGTAGTTGTCGTTGGTGCAACTGTTGTCAATGTGGGTCCTGCGGTTGTTGTTCGTCCTGCAGTAGTTGTGGTGGGTGCCACAGTTGTTGTTATTGGTTCTGCAGATGTGGTTGTTTGTGCAGCAGTAGCTGTGGTGGGTCCTGCAGTTGTTGTTGTTGGTTCTGCAGTTGTTGTTGTTGGTTCTGCAGTTGTGGTTATTGGTTCTGCAGTTGTTGTTGTTGGTCCTGCAGTAGTTGTGGTGGGTGCCACAGTTGTCGTTATTGGTTCTGCAGATGTCGTTGTTAGTCCTGCAGTTGTTGTTGTTGATCCAGCAATTGTAGTTGTTGGTCCTGAAGTTGTTGTTGTTTGTTGTGCAGTTGTCGTCGTGGGTCCTGCAGTAGTAGTGGTTGGTCCTGCAGTTATTGTTGTTTGTCCTGCAGTTGTCATTGTTTGTCCTACAGTTGTCCTTGTTGGTCGAACATTGGTAGTGGTGGGTCCTGCAGTAGTTGTGGTGGATCCTGCAGTTGTCAGTGTTGGGCCCTCAGTATTTGTTATCCTTTCTGCAATTGTTGTTGTCGGTGCTGCAGTTGTTGTTGTAGGTGTTGCAGTTGTTGGTGTCGGTCCTACAGTTGTCGTTGTTGGGCCTGCAGTTGTCGTTGCTGGTCCTTCAGTTGTTGTTGTTTGTTCTGCAGTTGTCAGCGTGGGTCCTGCAGTAGTAGTGGTGGGTCCTGCAGTTGTTGTTGTTTGTCCTGCAGTTGTCATTGTTTGCCCTACAGTTGTCATTGTTGGTCGAACAGTGGTAGTGGTGGGTCCTGCAGTAGTTATGGTGGATCCTGCAGTTGTCATTATTGGTCCGACAGTTGTTGTTGTTGGTTCAGCTGTTGTTGTTGTTGGTGCAGCAGTTGTTGTTGTTTGTCTTGCAGTTGTCGTTGTTGGTCCAACAGTTGTCATTGTTGGGCCTGCAGTTGTCGTTGTCGGTCCTTGAGTTGATGTTGTTGGTCCCGCAGTTGTCAGTGTTGGGCCCTCAGTTGTTGTTATCCTTTCTGCAATTGTTGTTGTCGGTGCTGCAGTTGTTGTTGTAGGTGTTGCAGTTGTTGGTGTCGGTCCTACAGTTGTCGTTGTCGGGCCAGCAGTTGTCGTTTCTGGTCCTGTAGTTGTTGTGGTGGGTCCAGCGGTAGTTGCGGTGGGTCCAGCAGTAGTTGTAGTGGGACCTGCAGTTGTCGTTGTTGGTCCTGTAGTTGTCGTTGGTGCAACAGTTGTCAGTGTGGGTCCTGCGGTTGTCATTGCTCCTGCAGTAGTTGTGGTGGGTGCCACAGTTGTTGCTATTGGTTTTGCAGATGTGGTTGTTGGTGCAGCAGTAGCTGTGGTGGGTCCTGTAGTTGTCGTTGTTGGTTCTGCAGTTGTCGTTGTTGGTTCTGCAGTTGTTGTTTTTGGTTCTGCGGTTGTTGTTGTTGGTCCTGTAGTTGTCATGGTGGGTCCAGCGGTAGTTGCGGTTTGTCCAACAGTAGTTGTAGTGGGTCTTGCAGTTGTCGTTGATCCTACAGTTGTCGTTGTTGGTCCTGCAGTTGTCGTTGTTAATCCTGTAGTTGTCGTTGTGGGTCCTGCGGTTGTCGTTGGTCCTGCAGTAGTTGTGGTGGGTGCCACAGTTGTCGTTATTGGTTCTGCAGATGTCATTGTTAGTCCTGCAGTTGTCGTTGTTGATCCTGCAATTGTTGTTGTTGGTCCTGCAGTTGTTGTTTGTTGTGCAGTTGTCGTCGTGGGTCCTGCAGTAGTAGTGGTGGGTCCTGCAGTTGTTGTTGTTTGTCCTGCAGTTGTCATTGTTTGTCCTATAGTTGTCATTGTTGGTCGAACAGTGGTAGCGGTGGGTCCTGCAGTAGTTGTGGTGGATCCTGCAGTTGTCAGTCTTGGGCCCTCAGTTGTTGTTATTCTTTCTGCAATTGTTGTTGTCGGTGCTGCAGTTGTTGTTGTAGGTGTAGCAGTTGTTGGTGTCGGTCCTACAGTTGTCGTTGTTGGGCCTGCAGTTGTCGTTGCTTGTCCTGTAGTTGTTGTGGTGGGTCCAGCGGTAGTTGCGGTGGGTCCAGCAGTAGTTGTAGTGGGTCCTGCAATTGTCGTTGTTGGTCCTGCAGTTGTCGTTGTTGGACCTGCAGTTGTCGTTGTTGGTCCTGTTGTCGTCGTGGGTCCTGCAGTAGTAGTGGTGGGTCCTGCAGTTGTTGTTGTTGGTCCTGCAGTAGTTGTTGTGGGTCCAGAAGTAGTTGTGTTGGGTCCATTAGTAGTAGTTGTGGGTCCTGCAGTTGTTTCTGTGGTTCCTGCATTTGTCGTTGTCTGTCCTGCAGTAGTTGTTGTTGGTCCTGCAGTTGCCGTTGTTGGTCCTGCTGTCGTCGTTGTGGGCCCTGCAGTAGTTGCGGTTGGTCCTGCAGTTGTTGTCGTTGGTTGTGCTGTTGTCATTGTAATGGGTCCTGCAGTTGTTGGTGATGTTGTAGCTTTAAAATAACCAAACAAATTGTTTTAGATATAATATGTCTGCATTGCATGTGAATTTGTATTTTACCATGATTTCTAAGTGCTTGAATCACAACATTGACATAATTGTCATTTTGTTTGCTTGGCTCTATACTTCCAAATCATTTATACTATTAATTAGTGTTGTTTGAATAAGCTTTGTGGCATTTATGAGAATTTGTCCTGATCTATCTAGAGCCAATTCTTTTTGATTCCATCATTTCTAAATAAAACTTTAAATACTGCTTCACTTGTATTTATTAATGATGGAATATGTACATCTCTTCAATAGGGATGAAGAGAGAACATGTGGTTCGCCAAGATTGAAAGAACACATTGCCATCTTGTACTGCTTATAGAAGATATATTTCAATCACAATAACCGGTACTACTGGGTTTTACTCTAAAATTGAAATTTAGTTCAACCTACTCGCTTTAATAGTAGAAACTTCCACATTGAGGTTGGTGGTGCCGTTAATAATTGCGTCCTGCAGTGTCTGCTCTGCCACGCTTCCGTTTGGAACAACTGTTTGGTTAACGAAAACCAGAGTCATATCCACAATGATTGAGCCGCTCCTAGAAACACAAAGAAAGACAACCACAAATAGGTTAAAAGTTGATCAACTATTACGTTTTCAAAATTGAATTATTTAGAATAATAATGTTGTAACATAGATTTATGAACAATATTTATAACAAATGGTGAACAACCATTAAACATTCAATTTGAGGAAGGGAATTAAATGCTTACCGGAAAGACCTAATTACACTTCGGGAATAAGTCTGTGGTAATCGTGATCTGTAGCCTTTGTTTACCTGAGGTCAATGGTTAAGAACATTATAGATATTGAATGTGAACTGCATTAGAATAAGTGATAGTTGTAAGGCTATAGCATATTCAAGAAATAGTTTTTTATCTCACCTCTCTTGTGACTTCATTAGCCAGCCTCTGATAGGCTGTGGACGTAGGATCTGACAAAGAGCTTTCAAATGTGCGTTTCAAACTGAATGTCAAATCCTGAGTACCTTCGTGTGCTGCAGGAGTCACTTGAGAGTCAGGTGTTGTTGTGGGACCTGCAGTTGTTGTTGTGGGTCCTGCTGTAGTAGCTGTGGGTCCTGCAGTTGTTGATGTGGGTCCTACAGTTGTTGTTTTTGTGGGACCTGCAGTTGTCGTTGTTGGTCCTGTAGTTGTCGTTGGTGCAGCAGTTCTCGTTGTGGACCCTGCGGTTGTCGTTGGTCCTGTAGTAGTTGTGGTTGGTGCCGCAGTTGTTGTTATTGGTTCTGCAGATGTCGTTGTTGGTCCTGCAGTTGTCGTTGTTGGTCCTGCAGTTGTTGCTGTTGGTCCTGCAGTTGTCGTTGTTGGTCCTGCAGTTGTTGTGGTGGGTCTCGTTGTTGTCGTTGTTGGTCCTGCAGTTGTCAGTGTTGGACCTGCAGTTGTCGTTGTTGGTCTTGCTGTAGTAATGGTTGGTCCTGCGGTTGATTTTGGTCCTGCAGTTGTTGTTGTCGGTCCTGCAGTTGTCGTTGTTGGTCTTGCTGTAGTAATGGTTGGTCCTGCGGTTGATGTAGGTCCCGCAGTTGTTGTTGTCGGTCCTACAGTTGTTGTTGTCGGTGCTGAAGTTGTCAGTCCTGCAGTTGTTGGTGTCAGTCCTGCAGTTGTTGTTGTTGGGCCTTTAATTGTCGGTGTCGGTCCTACAGTTGACGTTGTTGGTCCTGCAGTAGTTGTGGTGGGACCTGCAGTTGTTGTTGTCGGTCCTGCAGTTGTTGTTGGTCGTGAAGATGTTGTTGGTGAAGTAGTTGTTGTTGGTGCAGCAGTTGTTGTTTGTCCTGCAGTTGTCGTTTGTGCAGCAGTTGTTGTTAGTCCTGCAGTTGTTATTGGTAAAGCAGTTGTTGATGTTGGTCCTGCAGTTGTCGTTGTCGTTCCTACCGTTGTCGTTGTTGGTCCTGCAGTAGTAGTGGTGGGTCCTGCCGTGGTAGTGGTGGGTCCAGAAGTTGTTGTTGTTTGTCCGGTAGTTGTTGTTTTTGCTGCAGTTGTTGTCGGTGTTGCAGTTGTTGGTGTCGGTCCTACAGTTGTCATTGTTGGGCCTGCAGTTGTCGTTGTCTGTCCTTTAGTTGACATTGTTGGTCCTTCAGTAGTTGTGGTGGGTCCTGCAGTTGTCGTTTTCGGTCCTACAATTGTTGTTGGTGCAGCAGTTGTCATTGTTGGTCCTGCAGTTGTCGTTGTTGGTCCTGCTGTAGTAGTGGTGGGTCCTGCAGTTGTTGTTGTTGGTCCTGCAGTTGTTGTTATCCTTTCTGTAGTTGTTGTTGTCAGTGCTGCAGTTGTTGGTGTCAGTCCTACAGTTGTCGTTTTGGGGCCTACAGTTGTCGTTGTTTGTCCTGCAGTTGTCAATGTTTGTTCTCCAGTTGTTGTTCTTTGTCCTGAAGTTGTTGTTGTCGGTTCTAAAGTTGTCGTTGTTTGTCCTGCAGTAGTAGTGTTGGGTCCTGCATCAGTTGTGCTGGGTCCTGCAGTTGTTGTTGTTGGTCCTGCAGTTGTTGTTGTTGGTCCTGCAGTTGTTGTTGTCGGTGCTGCAGTTGGTGGTGTCGGTCCTGCAGTTGGCATTGTTGGTGCATCAGTTGTTGTTGTTGGTGCAGTTGTCATTGTTGGTCCTACAGTTGTTTTTGTTGGTCCTGCAGTTGTCATTGTTGGACCTGCAGTTGTCATTGTCGGTCCTTCAGTTGACGTTGTTGTTCCTGCAGTTGTCATTGTTGGGCCCTCAGTTGTTGTTATCCTTTCTGCAGTTGTTTTTGTCGGTGCTGCAGTTGTTGGTGTTGGTGCTGCAGTTGTTGGTGTTGGTCCTGCAGTTGTTGCTGTTGGTCCTGCAGTTGTCGTTGTTGGTCCTGCAGTTGTTGTGGTGGGTCTCGTTGTTGTCGTTGTTGGTCCTGCAGTTGTCGTTGTTGGACCTGCAGTTGTCGTTGTTGGACCTGCAGTTGTCGTTGTTAGTCTTGCTGTAGTAATGGTTGGTCCGGCAGTTGATGTTGTTCCTGCAGTTGTCGTTGTCGGTCCTACAGTTGTTGTTTTTGGTGCAGCAGTAGATGTTGTTTCTCCTGCTGTTGTTGTTGTCGGTCCTGCAGTTGTTCTTGTTTGTCCTGCAGATGTTGTTGGTGAAGTAGTTGTTGTTGTTGGTGCAGCAGTTGTTGTTTGTCCTGCAGTTGTTGTTTGTGCAGCAGTTGTTGTTAGTCCTGCAGTTGATGTTGGTAAAGCAGTCGTTGATGTTGGTCCTGCAGTTGTCGTTGTCGTTCCTGCCGTGGTAGTGGTGGGTCCAGAATATGTTGTTGTTGGTCCGCTAGTTGTTGTTGTTGTTGCTGCAGTTGTTGTCGGTGTTGCAGTTGTTGCTGTCGGTCCTATAGTTGTCGTTGTTGGGCCTGGAGTTGTCGTTGTCGGTCCTTTAGTTGACATTGTTGGTCCTTCAGTTGTTGTTCTTTGTCCTGCAGGTGTTGAAGTCGGTTCTAAAGTTGTTGTGGTGGGTCTCGTTGTTGTCGCTTTTGGTCCTGCAGTTGTCGTTGTTGGACCTGCAGTTGTCGTTGTTGGTCTTGCTGTAGTAATGGTTGGTCCTGCAGTTGTTGTTGTCGGTCCTGCAGTTGTTGTTGTCTGTGCTGAAGTTGTCAGTCCTGCAGTTGTTGATGTCAGTCCTGCAGTGGTCATTGTTGGTGCAGCAGTTGTTGTTGTTTGTCCTTTAGTTGTCATTGTGGGTCCTTTAGTTGTCGTTGTTGGTCCTGCAGTTGTCGTTGTTGGGCCTTTAGTTGTCGGTGTCGGTCCTACAGTTGACTTTGTTGGTCCTGCAGTAGTTGTGGTGGGTCCTGCAGTTGTCGTTTTCGGTCCTACAGTTGTTGTTTTTGGTGCAGCAGTAGATGTTGTTGGTCCTGCAGTTGTTGTTGTCGGTCCTGCAGTTGTTGTTGTTGGTCCTGCAGATGTTGTTGGTGAAGTAGTTATTGTTGTTGGTGCAGCAGTTGTTGTTTGTCCTGCAGTTGTCGTTTGTGCAGCAGTTGTTGTTAGTCCTGCAGTTGATGTTGGTAAAGCAGTCGCTGATGTTGGTCCTGCAGTAGTAGTGGTGGGTCCTGCCGTGGTAGTGGTGGGCCCAGAAGTTGTTGTTGTTGGTCCGGCAGTTGTTGGTGTTGCTGCAGTTGTTGTCGGTGTTGCAGTTGTTGGTGTCGGTCCTACCGTTGTCGTTGTTGGGCCTGCAGTTGTCGTTTGTGCAGCAGTTGTTGTTAGTCCTGCAGTTGATGTTGGTAAAGCAGTCGCTGATGTTGGTCCTGCAGTTGTCGTTGTCGTTCCTACCGTTGTCGTTGTTGGTCCTGCAGTAGTAGTGGTGGGTCCTGCCGTGGTAGTGGTGGGCCCAGAAGTTGTTGTTGTTGGTCCGGCAGTTGTTGTTGTTGCTGCAGTTGTTGTCGGTGTTGCAGTTGTTGGTGTCGGTCCTACCGTTGTCGTTGTTGGGCCTGCAGTTGTCGTTGTCGGTCCTTTAGTTGACATTGTTGGTCCTTCAGTAGTTGTGGTGGGTCCTGCAGTTGTCGTTTTTGGTCCTACAAATGTTGTTGGTGCAGCAGTTGTCATTGTTGGTCCTGCAGTTGTCGTTGTTGGTCCTGCTGTAGTAGTGGTGGGTCCTGCAGTTGTTGTTGTTGGTCCTGCAGTTGTTGTTATCCTTTCTTTAGTTGTTGTTGTCGGTGCTGCAGTTGTTGGTGTCGGTCCTACAGTTGTCGTTGTGGGGCCTACAGTTGTCGTTGTTTGTCCTGCAGTTGTTAATGTTTGTTCTCCAGTTGTTGTCCTTTGTCCTGCAGTTGTCGTTGTCGGTTCTAAAGTTGTCGTTGTTTGTCCTGCAGTTGTTAATGTTTGTTCTCCAGTTGTTGTTCTTTGTCCTGCAGTTGTCGTTGTCGGTTCTAAAGTTGTCGTTGTTTGTCCTGCAGTAGTAGTGTTGGGTCCTGCAGCAGTTGTGCTGGGTCCTGCAGTTGTCGTTGTTGGGCCTTTAGTTGACATTGTTGGTCCTTCAGTTGTTGTTCTTTGTCCTGCAGTTGTCGTTGTCGGTTCTAAAGTTGTTGTTGTTTGTCCTGCAGTAGTAGTGTTGGGTCCTTCAGTTGTTGGTCCTGCCGTTGTTGTTGGTGGTCCTGCAGTTGTTGTTGTTGGTGCTGCAGTTGTTGTTGTTGATGCTGCAGTTGTTGGTGTCGTACCTGCAGTTGGCATTGTTGGTGCATCAGTTGTTGTTGTTGGTGCATCAGTTGTTGTTTTTTCTGCAATTGTCATTGTTTGTCCTACAGTTGTTGTTGTTGTTGTAGATCCTGCAGTTGTCATTGTTGGACCTGCAGTTGTCGTTTTCGGTCCTTCAGTTGACGTTGTTGGTCCTGCAGTTGTCAATGTTTGTCCTGCAGATGTTGTTGGTGAAGTAGTTGTTGTTGTTGGTGCAGCAGTTGTTGTTTGTCCTGCAGTTGTTGTTTGTGCAGCAGTTGTTGTTAGTCCTGCAGTAAATGTTGGTAAAGCAGTCGTTGATGTTGGTCCTGCTGTTGTCGTTGTCGTTCCTACCGTTGTCGTTGTTTGTCCTGCAGTTATCGTTGTCGGTTCAACAGTTGTTGTCGTTTGTCCTGCCGTTGTCGTTGTTGGTCCTATTATTGTCATTGTTTGTCCTGCCATTCCTTTTCTTGTTATTGTGGTTAGGACTGTAGTTTTGTAGAGGAAGATGAGGAACAGAACAAAAAAAGTATTGTTTTTCTCTTGTCTTTTGTCCTTAGTATAGGGACTCAATGACAGAACATATTGCAATTCACAAAATGCATGGTACTTTAGTTTTTTCTGGATTTACACTTTCTTGAACAATTAATATCAATCAAGACTTACCAATAAAGATGAATCCAACAGCCTCCATATTCATTGGCAGTCGAATTGAGCTTTTGGAAAAATCACAAGTTTTGGTAGTACTTTAGAATAATTGCAACCTTGAAGCATTATAAAGAAGTAGTGAATCCTTCATTTATAAATCATTGCTCCTACATAACAACTAATTAGTAGGCCATTCCTAATCAGTTATAAGATCATTTATAAAGCTTAAATCGACTTACAATAATTGAGAAACAATTACATTTGTTAATAATGTTTTCAGGTAGTTAGAAAGAATAAGTGACGTTTTTTGTATCTATCCTCACTTAAGATTAGCTCACACGAACGTTTTACCTATGCTGCCAATCTACCTTAATTGATCAACCAGCCTTTCCTTTCTCAATGCTCAGTAAGTCAAAGATGGTCCTCACTTTAGAATGAGCTGCATTATTAAGTATTTATAACGCATTTTCAACAAACTGTAAAAGGATTTTGATTCATTACCTTTATAAATTATCTGAAACCACTGGCTCTTAATCATATTAATAATGTCTAACTGATTATGAATTTGTTATGAGTATGCATGTTTGAACAATGCTTTATAAATTATTAATTCAATAATAATCCACTATTTTCTTCTACTTTACGTAGTTATTCTTAAGTGCTATCCAAGTTATAAATACATCTATGAGCTCTGAGATTCTTAACAAATGCTCAATTTCAAAAGATGTCAAGCACAGTAAATGCCGCCATCTTGGTTTTTTACTTTTTCACTATTATTAAAAGCATCCTTTTGCTCTACAGGTTTTCCCAAACTGTGGTATAGGCCTACTGTGGAGTTGGGGGTAGGCCTACGCCAAATTATAATTAACAATTCAACATTTTACATCCCAATTCACCCCTTAACCCTACCCCCTAACCCTACCTCTCAATTTTGCGCGTTCACGCGTAGGGGAAGGGCTGTCCCAATAGTCGTTTCATTGAGGGATAGGGCTAAGGGGAAGTAAGATTATTGAGAGGCAGACTCAAAAACGAGTGTAATGAGAATTCTCCCTCAATGGCTTGCAAGAAAATGAAGAGAAACCCTAGGTAAGATGGCGGCCAAAGATGCGACAGGATTGAAAACCACAATTGTAAGTATTTTCTTCGTTAATAAACATTAAAGAATTATGATAACCATTGCACTATCCTAATGTCGTTTCAACGTATTGTACACATTTTCTGTATGACAAGCATAACAACAAAATTGCTAGTATGCATGGCTCTAGCTAGCGAACTTTACAACATTGATGATGGTGCATAAAAGGTACTGGACATATTTCCATGTCCCATTTCCCTCCTTTGATGGCATGTAGATGCTTATACGTGAAACGTGTACGTTTGGAATCTGAACAATGTTACAATGATATCTATACGTTGCATATTTCCAGGGACTCTTCCGGTGGTAGTGGCATCGTTCAGCGAAGATCCCACAACAACGGTAAGGTTTGAAAATGAGCTACAATCACATTTAACAAAAATTGCAATAGTTATCAGCAAACCAGTGTCTTCTTTCATATTGTGAACATAGTTATTATATATTGTACATAACATGTGGCCTTATCACCCAGTTCTGGCATACAATTCCTTCTCATTTGTTATGTTTTCTTTCAGGAGATCGTTGAGGCCGCTGCCACCAGAGCCCATCCCCTTTCACCGCAGGCCCCTATTCTGCATTGGCAGCCCTAAGGCCCCCAACCCCTAGGAAAAAATAAAGATGAACCATCCACTGATGGATTTCCTGGCACAAGAAAGTGCAAAGGAGCAGCAGCGTTAAGAGGAGAGTGAGACCAAAACCGGGAGTTTTTTGGGCCTCTGGATAAATTATTGATAAAATATGATTGTTAATGCCTGTTTGTAATGTGCAATATTTGTTCTTCCGTTATATCACTGGTTCTTGTTTGTGTGTGTTTTTTTTACATTGATTGCACACCTCAAGTTATATTTTATCCCGTTTTTATATATTATATTTTGGTACAATGTTCGATGGTAAGTGGTAGGGCTACATCGCCAAACTGAGGTTTTTCCGAGGCCCACTCAAAACGGAGTGTCATAAGAAATCTCATATTACGTTTTTATTTTTATTTTATACTATACTGGCTCGGCACGTACCGGGCCAGTATAGTTAGATATTTTAACCGGTCTTCCCGCTTGAAGGTATTTCTTTAACTGATGACACGCTTTTCTTGAGTCGATGACACAACACACACACTTTTAATTCATATTTTATATAATAGCCTACCGTATATTTGGGTTGTTTCAGACGGACGGAGACACACACAAAGATATCCGTGAGGATAAGTTTGACGTTCAATTTTCACCGTTTTTTGCATCCTAATCGAGCTCATTGACAGCCGATTTATTTTAGTCTTAGTATTTAGTCTTTAGACCAAGACTAATCTGAAAGAAATCTGTACTATTTCAACGAGCTATTTTGTTTTGCAAGAGAATATCGTCAAACATCACCGCGGTTTTCTTCTAATAAACCCTCATTACCCTGTTTAATTGGGTAATTATGTGGCGATGTGGCCCATACACAAGAACGCACAGTTAATTGTATTTCTATAGGTCTATATTCCTAGCCTGGCATCGCCAGACCTCTCCGGTCTGGAACCTTTCCGTTCATTTTCGAAACTCCAAAGGCGTCACCAACGGCCGCGAACCAAAAGGTCTCAGAACGCAATTGGATAGGCGCTTCTCGCTCCGAACAGAAATCAGGGCTGACGTCACCGCGGCCCACTTGGAGGCGGAGCAGACTGACAGGAGACAAAAAAAAATAGAATAACCATTGTATTATCTTAGTTTAATGTAGTTTCCGTGTATTATAGACCATTTCTTTATATCAAGCATAACAACAATTCGCTGGTATGATGATTACGCATTTCACATTTCGCCTCTTTGATGGCATATGACGCCCGAAGTCCAGCAAGTTGCTGCACTTGTTGCCCCTCCTCTAATATCAGCGCAGACTGCCGGGGTAGGAGCACGGGCTGATCGCCCACAGAGCACCGCTATTCTGACATGAAGTGGCCTGGTAGTGAAGCAGTGTTCTGTGTTATTGTATGCCTTGTTTGATCGATTGATAGCGTGAAACGTATAAGTTAAACGTGTAAAGAGAGCGTTCGTGCTTTCCTATCTCCATCAGACAAATGGCAAATGCCACTGTGATAATACCACTATTGCCATAGTAGGGAGGCGATGCTTTGCTGCTGATAACCGCTAAAGGATACCTATAGCCCACGCAACAGAAAGCACCGCAGCTGAAGACGGCATAGTGAGATTCGCATTCAGTGTAATTATTCCCCAGCTATAAATATAAATGCCTTGCTTTTCTTACAAATAGGCTCCAAAGCAGTGGTCAACAACCATCAGTGACGGGAATACAGAGATCTCAATCTAGGACGCAAGTGGATCACAAACATGAGGCATGAGACATGAAAAGAAAGGGCAACAAACAAAACTAAGGAGGACCTCGCCAGAGGAAAATAAGAGATTCACCCAGAAGGGAATTTATTTTGGCCAACCATCAAAGAAAACATTTTTAGGTCTAACTTTCAAACGTACTTTAAAACAATCATTTCCGTTAGCAAATCAAGGGAGGGCTGATAAAGGCTGAATTACACTTCATCGTCGACCAGTCGCCGCGGGTGCGGCTTCTCCTTGCGTCCCCTACCCAGTGCTCGCATGCCCTATTTATAGTTCTGCCAGTCCGACGTGAAGGCAAGGCGGGTTTATTTATACAACACCCTTCAAACACAAGGCCATTCCTAGCGCTTTCCGAAGAAAGAAATCACATTAAAGGGGCGATCATTTAAAGATAATATAAAAAGGAGAAATGTAAAATGAACAAATTAAATAATATAAGATCAGACCTGTTTAGCAAAGGTGATGATCCGGTTGCAGCAATTGCTCTAAGTAGTAACATAAAGTTGTTCATTTTAAAGTTAGAGCACAATGCATCTAATTACCATTAAATACCTTGATTAAAGTAGCCTGCAACGTCTACAACACATGCATAATGATAAAAACGAGAAGATTGAGATAGATAGATGACATTAATAATTTAGCTCCTGAATAGTTTTTTTTTTAACAAAAACGAATTACAACATCATCCCACCGAATTGGCATGGAATAGGCTATGGACGCTTGTAGACCTATGTTTAAAATAGTTAGCCAATTGAAAATAAGCTGTCCTAGATATTTAAATTAATATAATTTTCAATAATGTAAATATTAAATACAGACCTTGTTAACGTTCCAATAAGTTTGGACTCACGTTTTCACACTCACTTGGTCCAACACTTCGGCAAAGAATTTCTTTAAATTGGTCTATATCATGAATGTGAAGGAAAATCCGTAACCACAACTCAAACTGTTTAGCGCACTGGCCAATCTGTCTTATAAACCAGCAACAGGGGGGGTTATGAATAATTAGTGGAATCCATCAGAATGCAACACACCACATAGGCGCGCCTCCACATTCTGTGGTGGAAGAATGCAGGTTGGCAACTTGTCAATGGCTGGATTTCAAAAGTCTATAGATTTAAATTGCATGCTGTGAAAACTTGTTTTTCCAGGGTGCACTGAACGAAGAATGCGCACGTCATGGCGTCAGATCATTAAAATAGCATGTAAAACTATGTGTGGGTGGTGTGCCTTTATGGCACCTGACTAGGACGTTGCATGTATATGAATGTATATGATATTTCAAACAAAGTAATACTGGACTTGGTAGGTGATCAGTTATGTTAATTTTGATATCTTCTGTCTGTGCAAAATGCTTGATAAAAGAAACTAACTTTCACAAATTCATTATATTATTCTATTTAAGACCACACCTCACTCCCTCCACCTGCCACTCATCCACGTGCCATTCCTCCACTTGCCTCTTCCCTGTTTGTACTACCAAACAGGGTACATGATATAAAAAATGTAATACTAGGCTTGGTAAATTATCGGTTATGATGTTGTGTTGCCCTTGTGTGTAAAAGCTGTTATATAGCCTACTTACACTAACGTAACTCTTTTAAAAACAAACAAATCAGATGGTCATCTTCTGCTGAAGGGAGATGGTAACTTTTGTCCTTTGTTCTCCGTCCTCGTTCTTGATCTTCCTTGATTCTCCCCCCTACATTTCACCTCCGTATATTCACCCTTTTTTATTCACCTCCCTATACTCTATTGTATCCCCATAGGGGAGATCTAGTAGGTGTGTTTTCAGTTTTATTGCCCAGTTGTTATTGCCTGGTTTATGCAACAGTCAGCAAGTTTTTTAGTTAGACTAGTTAAAGTCGATACTCTACATCATAGGTCACTAACAGGCGGACCGCAGTCCGGGTCCGGACCCAGAAGCTGTCCCATACGGACCCGGACCTACAGCCAAAACAGAAGGTTGTGATTTAAAACCTGACGGGGCGCTTATATTTTAACCGGCGCAGCTTCTGTAGTCTTTACGGTAGTGATTTAGGGGATAAGGAAAAGTACAGACCAATTGCATGCGAGTTAAGCCATCCCACGTGATACTACTCTGTGCATTCTAGGCAGAAAGCATTGCGACTCTGAAGACAGATGAGAGAGGCAAGTTACACATGAAACGTCAGAAAGAAAAAGAAAGATAGTTATACAGGTAGAGAAAACAAAGGGAGAGATACAGATGAGTGAGACGGAGAAAGGAAGAGATACAGACGAGTGACGAGAGAAAGATGAGGAACAAATTGCGCTCTCCAAAAAAAGAAAAGTGGACAGTGAAAATAGAGCATTTAATCCGGAATGGACAGACTAATTTCTGTTCATACTTCCCACTGGGAGCACTAAACCAGTGTGTCTCATATGTTCAGAAACCGTGAAACGCCATTATGAGACAAAACAAAGGTTTTGAACAAGCATACCCACTCAAAACTGAAGTGAGATCAAAGAAATTATGTAATCTCAGAGCCCAATATGACCAGTCCACCAGGCTCCTGAGCCACACATTCACTGCCCAACAATGTGGTCATGAGTGTTCCCTCAGAGTTGCTTGGATTTTGGGTCAACACAAAAAGCCATTTACTGATGGAGGGGTTGTCAAAGAATGCATGAGTGCAGTAACTGAACCACTACTTGAGGGAAAACAAAAACAAGAGCTTTGTGATAAAATAAAGCAAATACCTATGTCTGCATCATCTGCCACAAAAAAAAATTGAAATGCTAACTCAGGATGTGCTAACCCAGCTAGATGAAGCCATGCATAAGGCACCATGTGTAGGCTTAGCTGTGGATGAGTCCACTGACATATGTGACAATGCTCAGCTGTTAGTGTATGTCAGGTTTTTCAACATAGACCAGAAAGCGTTCTGTGAAGACCTGTTAGGTGTCACTCCCCTTCAGACCAGTACAAGAGAAGACATCTACCTGGCCATTAAGGAGATGTTAACAAAGAGAGGAATAGAGCCAAAACAAGTGGTTTCAATAACCACAGATGGAGCCCCTGCTATGATAGGGAGAGAGAAATGAGCTGTAGCAAGACTGAAAGAGGACAATCCTGAGCTCATAGCTTACCATTGCATCATTCATCATTCTGTCCTCTGGGCCTCCCTTTCAGATGAGCATGCTGATGTGATGAATACAATGATGAAAATTATCTATTTTCTCAGGGCATCCTCTTCCTACCAGCATCGCATGCTTAGGGAATTCCTCAAAAACGTTGATGCCAATGCTGATGATCTTTTGCTGCACAACAATGTGAGATGGCTCAGTAAAGGCAGGGTGTTAGAGCGCTTTTGGTCCATCAGGAGGGAAGTAGCAGCTTTCTTGGCAGAGCTTAGAAGTCAGAAGGCAACACAGTTATTTTTAGAAAATGAGAAACAGATGGATAATGTGGCCTTTTTGGTTGATATCACTTCACATCTGAATGAATGGAATTTGAGGCGACAGGGCAAGGACAATTCAATTTGTGAACTGATGACAGCTGTCTGCCCCTTTCAGAGGAAACTTGAGGTGTTCAAGGAAGACCTGCAGGGAGACTGTGCACACTTCCCTTCAGTGCAGGAACAGATTCAGGGACAGAGAGATGTGTCTTCTTTTGTTGACTTTATTGATAAGCTGATCAGTGCAGGAACAGATTCAGGGACAGAGATGTGTCTTCTTTTGTTGACTTTATTGATAAGCTGATCGTAAACTTCAGCAACCGTTTTGACAGCTTCAGCTTTGGACAGCACCTCACCATGTTCATTCAGAACCCATTTCTCATCACAGATGTCAGGGGGCTCTCAAAGGAAGTCACACAGAACTTTAAATGGGTAAATGCTGGGCCTCCCCAGTTGCAATTGGTTGATCTCCAAGCAGATGTGGCCCTGAAAGAGCCGTTTGTAAGAACTGACCATTCCACTTTCTGGCTCCAAATGGTCTCTGAGACAGCTTTCCCAGTGTAGTGACTACGACGTCCATTGTCCTTTTGTGTCGCTCATTCTTGGGATGGCTGGGTATGTGCAATAGTAGACGCTTGTTGTCTTGCAAAAAAATTAATGTCCAGATAAAATTTTAATAAAATATCTTCCTTTATTAACGATTTAATCTTTAACTGACTTATCCAAATAACAAAAGTAGGGATTAGTGTTATACAAAGGGAAAACAAAAAACGGCAAGACTAGCAAGGTATCAAGACAGAGTGCTTTTCCAGCCAAACCCCCTCTAGGCCTCCGGTCCTTTCCTTTTAAGGACAACTTGCCCTGTAGGGGGAGCACACAGCACAAACAGCAATTGAACTTGACAGACACACACAATACAAAAAATTACAACTAAATAAAAACAAAGGGAATTGGCTCCTACACCCAGGTCTGAGGAAAGTAGCCCTGTACATCTTGACCATGTTTGGCAGCACATACAACTGCGAGGCAGCTTTCTCCACAATGAACATCATCAAAACTAAATATTGTTCCAGGCTCACCAATGAGCACCTCCACATGTGTATGACAATGGGCCTGATCCCATTGAAGCCCAGATTTAAAATCCTGGCAGGACAAGCTAGAGCTCAATTCTCTCACTAAGCAAAAAAAGTGGGTGAGTGGGATATAAGTGATACAACTGTTCAATTGTTAAGATGTGTTGAGATTTATTATCTGTACAATTGGTTGAGACTGTTTAGTCAAGATGTGTCGTACGGGTAATGTGTCTTTGATCCAATTGAGGTTCAAGCCAAATGTTGAAGTTGCATTTAAGTATTTATTTACTTAAACTACAGCAGTGACGGACTAGGACTAGGACTAGGACTAGGACTAGGACTAGGACTAGGACTAGGACTAGGACTAGGACTAGGACTAGGACTAGGACTAGGACTAGGACTAGGACTAGGACTAGGACTAGGACTAGATGTCAAGGATGACCATCACCAACCGTTCCCCCCGCACCAATGAAGCCATCCAGGCTTAAATAGCAGTACCATTTGGTTAGCTCCACCTCTAAGCCAAACCAAGTAGCTATAAATCAATTAAACCCACATACCAAGCTTAACCAGCCATAACACAAAACAAATGTGTATTATCCTCCCCTAACATAATACAAACACAGCACAACTTCATCCATATATTTTACACACAAATAATAGGTATTTTAAGAACACCTTAAAACACCCCTCTCCATTTACCGTGATGGCCTAACCCAGCGCGATCCCGTGACATAAATAGCGGAAATGTAATGCGGACTTGCCCTCAATGCTGGAGAACTGTGGTGAGTATGATGACTGCAGTTATTACATTTTCTGATTACTGCTAGTGGTTGAAACAGAAACAGAAACAGGGACAGGACAGGGAATACAGAAACAATATATAGCATGCGCAAATGTCCATGTGATGTTTAAAATAGTCTGTCGGCTTCCATGCCGTGGCGCTTAGTCCGTAGCGCTGTACCATCGATACAACCAGCGACGATCGCTTCGTCACAATGTGAAGGGAAATCCAAGCTTTTGGTTCCTTTTTATTATTATTTTTTCTGAAGCTAAGCACTTTATTTGAACATGCAAAATGTTCACCTTTTATTTATTTTCTCTTATTTTACAATTTTAGTTTATATCTGCAGTCATACATATACTGTGTGTTAGTTCTATGTTACGTGACAATAAATATTGTCAAAACGTTTTTGAGTTGCACTGAATTCATTTAATTTGACAGTCAGGTATTGATTACATGCAGATGTTGATACAACTACTAAGCTACTTAAATACATCAGACTAAATAGTTAGACATTATGATCTTCTGGACCTTTGCTTCAAGAATATTTCTCTAACTGGACCTCTTTAAATTTTAGTTGAATACCGCTGCTCTACATGAACCCCACTTGCTACGAGTTACGCGAAGTTGGAAATCCCCCATACAGCAGGTGCACCCTGCAATGATGTCATATTTTGTTATAGCTTCAAACTGAATACGTACATTTAAACAATACAAAAACTTTTTTTTTTTGGGCTGAATTCATTCATGTAAAAATAAGAAGATGAGATTACAACGTTTTTGGAAAGTCAATTAGATATGCATACAAAGATAATTTCTCATTTCTTTGGTATGAGGTTATATGGTATAAAAATGAAGTAACATGTTGGTATACAGAGTAACAGCATAGGGGATATTGATAATATAATGACATGAGTATATCGTACAAACTTGTTTGTAGGCACTTTCTTAAACCCCTCTTTTTGCTTATCAGTTATAAAGGGGGCCCATCGAATCTCGACCCCCTCCATTCCTGAACTTTCAACCCTGGATTTATTTTTATTTTTTCTTTCACGCAGGTTTTTCCTGAATCAGTAGTTCTAACTCTAGCCCCGCCTTGTTTAGTTCTACTGGTGGCTCACATGTTCCCATTGGAAGTAACTGGGGGCTCGTACTCTCCTCCCCATCTATGGAAGAATTATTTCTCTTCGGTAGTACCAATTGTCAAGCCTAGACGTCGCATGATGTGCAGTGGTTTACCCTCTTGGCAGCTCTTTCACTCACATGTTTAGCTCCAGCATTCACAGATAGGCTGCTAGTACCCATAAATGCAGCTTCTCCACCAACAGAATTAAGGTGTTCTCTCAGATCAACCATGCCAGAGCGTACAACAACCCGCATTAAGTTACCTCATCCAAAGCCGAGTCTTTACTGACCTCAGGCAAATTCAACGCTGTTGAAAGGTAACCACGCTCTACCAACAGACTGTCCTCCAACCTAAACGCAGAATAGGTCGTTTGTATATGTCTTCCAAAATGACCCATATGATCGTTTTAGCCCACTATCGACTGTTTGAAGAAACAACAATACGTCAAGTATGTCAAGGGTCTGTCTTGCCAAAATCAAAGTGGATGACTTTTGTATTATTCTCAGTGGAAAGTGTGACATTTTAAGAGTTTAACCATTAAAATGTGTTTTGATAACAAGCTAGTGATAAGTGTGCATTTGAATTCATAATCGTCAGTCAGTGAATGTATATGTTTAGTATGTTATTTAATGCAACTTTCGTTGCCTTGGTGAGTCGTAAGGACGCAGCTTGCAAGTTGTTTGAATCAATGTCTTTGCGTTGTGTAGACAACTGAGATGTGTTGAGGACACTTGGGGTCTCTTTTATATGAAAGAGGGCCTCAATGATATATACGAGGGCTTCTAGCCCTACAGAAAGCCATGAAGCCCTCTAGTCTCTTCTCGCTCAGATGAATTGAGCCAGACAGAGAAATCACATTGTTTTAATGCAAAATACAGTGAGATTAAGCCAGGAACGTAAGGGAGGACAACATGCGGCAAAGGTACCACGGGCAGGAATCGGACTTGGGTCGTTGCCGTAAGGACTGAGCCTTAATGGGACACGCTCTACCTGGCGAGCCACTGTACCGCCCTATAAATAAATAAATGAATGGTTAATGAACCGGCTTATACTGGGATACTGAGTTCATTCTCAGGGGCAGCCAATGATTATAACTGAGTCATATGTTGGTGTCTCTTGTAGTTTTTGTCGACTATGTTTTCTCCACACTTATTTGATTCACATAGCGTGTGGGCAAGACAATGATTATTTATATTTTTAGATGTTTTTATACAATTTCTCCCATAACATTAATTATATTCTCAGTGAAAATTTCAATATTAAGATTGTTTTGGCATTAAAATGCATTTTGATACCCTTTCTAGCGAGAAAGGTGCCTTTTATTGTCACAATTATCGTTCAGTGGTTGTATATGATGTTTCGTTTGTTGGTTAAACTGCTCCTGGCGTTTTGTCATGCTCATTTGGGGTTTTGAGGGAATATAATCGGGGTAGACTGTATTCTGTTTAAGAAATAACCAATTTATTTTATTTTATTACAAAACACATATTTCAAACATGTGGAACAATTAACTATATGTTTGTTCGGAATCCCCCCGCCCCAACTATATCCAACTGCGCTTATTTACGACCTATGGCCATTATAAATGTTTCTGTAACATGCACGCGTATGTCCTGTATACAAGAACATAAACATGTTATAGGAACACAATATTCTGAACAACCCCCGAAATGATTGATGCTTGGATTGTTATGTAACGTTATACAATGTAAGCACAGTTCACGTTGCTTACGACTTATATGTAAAGTCTAATTTGCACAAACCTAGATGAGGATTTATAACTAATAGTGCACTTCAGTCATTTACTAATTTAAAGGTAAATGATTTAGCCAGCTTTTACTCCCAATACCATAGCGCACTCCTTGCCAAAACGACTTTACGTGTTTACTTTATGTAAATAGTTTTGTTTTTGGCGTAAACTAGGTTCCGCTGGCTAGGAAATATACACATATTCTAAGGTGCCTTTTGAAGGCAAACAATGTGAGAACAATGTGAATTGATCTTATTTGACTTAAAGGATAATATACGTCCTACTCTATATGCCTCCGCTGTGCCACATTCCAGGTGGTAATGATTGGCTGTGTTTTTTGGATGAATTTTGATCCGGAGATCATAACAACAATAATGAACACCACAGTACAATACAAGTAGGCTACAATGGGTTAGTTTATTTTGTTTATGAATGAGCAGTGAAATATGTAGGTACAACATACATTTTATTGGAAAAATCAAGACAAGGTGGCACCCCAAAAACATCTCATATTAATTCGGCTACATCTTGACAGATACATACCACAATGCCTGTTCTGCTGTAATAAGAATAACACATATGATTAAATATAATATATAATTTATATAAAAAATGATTATAGTAAAATGTATTTGTCTTTTTCATTGATGGTTTTGCCAAATGTGTGAATTATATTTTCGTTCTTGGCACACGGTAGCAGTCAAAATACCCAAATAAGCAAGAATTGCAGAGCTGAAAATAATTCTTTTTATTTGGACAAGTGGTATTAATTTGCTTTCTTTAGCATTTTGGTTTCCACTTTATTCTATGTTGGTGATCATGGAATACAATGTGTTTAAATTATTGTTGCGTTCACACTGCTTAACAGTGGAAATTGTCAAATTCCTCTTACCATTATCCAAATGGATGTTTACTTATGACTGCCAAACCAATATCTGTTATCCTATTCTAAATGTATACTTTTGTTGCTGCCTCCAAATTCAAGCATGTTGATGTCCATTGGTGATGGGAAAACTCCATTTAATAAAAGGTTACAATGCAAAAACTATTCATTCAATATAATACAAGACATGAGGCTCCTATATACTGAACAACAGTCCTTTGATGACCGTCAACAAGACAGGCAAACAAAAAGCAGTTGTGATGGTCATTTTCAGAGTGGGTACTCCTGAGGTGGCTGTTGGGGTAGTTGAAGTAGTGTTAAAATAACCAAACACATTGTTAGTCAATATGTCTGCATTACATGTGAATTAGTATTTGAACAGTAATTTCTAAATGCTTAAACAACATTTACATAATAGTCATGCAATGTGTTAGTATTGCTTGGCTCTCCAAACCATTGGTACTATTATTTAATGTAGTTTGAAAAATACATTGTGGCCTTTAATAGAAGTTATCCTGATATATGTTAAGTCATTTCCGCTTGATCCTATCCTTTCTGATTACAAATAAAATAATACTTAACTTAAACTATGCGTTGATCAAAATAGCCAGTGCCGGTACTACTGGTTATTACTCTAAAATTGTCAATCTAGTGTTCAACTTACTTGTAATAGTAGAAACGTCCAGTCCAGTTAGGTTGGTGATGCCTGCGGAAAATAAGGCCTGCAATGCCTCCTCTGCCAGGATTCCAGTCGGAACAACTGTTCGGTTATTGAAGACCAGAGTCATATCCACAATGATTGAGCCATTACTAGAAACACAAAGAAAGACAACAACAAAAAAGTTGAAAGTTTATCATAATTTACTCTTTTATGTTTATTTAATTATTTAGAATAATGTAAAATAAACATGTATTAAAAAAATAAAGAAAATGGATGAACAACAGTCGAACAATCTATTTGAGGAAGTGACAAAAATTCTTACCGGAAAGACCTTATGACAGATCGGGAATAAGTGCTTGGAAATAGAAATCTGAAGCCTTTGTTAACCTAAAGTCAATAATTATGCACATTAGTTATTGAATATGAGCTGCATTGTTAAAAAAAAATATTCTAAGGCTACTGCAGAATTAATTTAAACATTGGCTCACCTCTCCTCTGACTTCCCTAGCCAGGATCCGAGAGGCTGTGGAGGAAGGATCTGACAAAGAGCTTTGAAATGTGCGTCTCAAACTGAATCTCAAAGCCAAAGTGCCTTCGTCTACTGCAGGAGACTCTGTAGAGTCAAGTGTAGTAGCTGTAATGGGTACAGGTGTTGTGGTGGGTCTTGCAGTTGTGGTTGGTCCTGACGTAGTCGTTGTTGGTCCTGCAGTTGTCGTTATTGGTCCTGCAGTTGTCGTTATTGGTCCTGCAGTTGTCGATGTGTGTCCAGCAGTTGTCGATGTGGGTCCAGCAGCAGCAGCAGTAGTTGTTGTTGGTCCTGCAGCAGTAGTTGTTGTTGGTCCTGCAGCAGTAGTTGTTGTTGGTCCTGCAGTAGTTGTTGTTGGTCCTGCAGTAGTTGTCATGGTGGGTCCAGCGGTAGTTGTGGTGGGTCCTGCAGTTGTTGTTGGTGCAGCAGTTGTCGTTGTGGGTCCTGCGGTTGTCGTTGGTCCTGCAGTAGTTGTGGTGGGTGTCGCAGTTGTCGTTATTGGTTCTGCAGATGTCGTTGTTGGTCCTGCAGTTAATGTTGCTGTGGGTCCTGCAGTTGTTGGTGTTGTAGCTTTAAAATAACCAAACAAATTGTGTTAGATCCAATATGTGTACATTGCATGTGAATTTGTATTTTACCATGATTTCTAAATGCTTGAACAACAACATTGACATAATTGTCATTTTGTTAGCTTGGCTCTACACTTCCAAATCATTTATACTATTAATTAATGTTGTTTGAATAAGCTTTGTGGCATTTATGAGAATTTGTCCTGATCTATCTAGAGCCAATTATTTTTGATCCCATCATTTCTGAATAAAACTTTAAATACTACTTCACTTGTATGTATTTTTGATGGAATATTTACATCTCTTCAATGGGGATGAAGAGAGAACATGGGGTTCGCCAAGATTGAAAGAACACCTTGCCATCTTCTACTGCTTATAGAAGATGTTTGAATCACAATAGCCGGTATTACTGTGTTTTACTCTAAAATATAAATTCTTTAGTTCAACCTACTCGCTTTAATTGTAGCAACATCCACATTGAGGTTGGTGGTGCCGTTGACTAATGCGTCCTGCAGTGTCTGCTCTGCCACGCTTCCGTTTGGAACAACTGTTTGGTTAACGAAGACCAGAGTCATATCCACAAGGATTGAGCCGCTCCTAGAAACACAAAGACAACCACGAATAGGTTAAAAGTTGATCAACTATTACATTTTCAAAATTGAATTACTTATACTAATTATGTTGTAAAATAAATCTATGAACAATATTTATAACAAATGGTGAACAACCATTAAACATTCAAGGTAAGGAAGGGAATTGCATGCTTACCGGAAAGACCTAATTACACTTCGGGAATAAGTCTGTGGAAATCGTGATCTGTAGCCTTTGTTTACCTGAGGTCATAAAATAAGCACATTATAGATATTGAATATGTGCTGCATTAAAATAAGTGATTATTGTAAGGCTAATGCATATTCAATGCATATTTTTTTTATCTCACCTCTCTTGTGACTTCATTAGCCAGCCCCTGATAGGCTGTGGACGTAGGATCTGACAAAGAGCTTTCAAATGTGCGTTTCAAACTGAAGGTCAAATCCTGAGTACCTTCGTGTGCTGCAGGAGTCACTTGAGAGTCAGGTGTTTTTGTGGGACCTGCAGTTGTTGTAATGGGTCCTGAAGTTGTCGTTGTTGGTCCTGCAGTTGTTGTGGTGGGTCTCGTTGTTGGTCCTGCAGTTGTCGTTATTGGTCCTGCAATTGTAGTTGTTTGTCCTGCAGTAGTTGTTGTTGTTGGTTCTGCAGTAGTTGTGGTGGGTCCTGCAATTATCGTTGTTGGTCCTGCAGTCGTCGTTGTTGGTCCTGCAGTTGTCGTTGTTGGTCTTGCAGTTGTCGTTGTTGGTCCTGCAGTAGTTGTAGTGGGTCCTGCAGTTGTCGTTGTTGGTCCAGCAGTTGTCGTTGTTGGTCCTGCAGTTGTCGTTGTTGGTCCAGCAGTAGTTGTGGTGGGTCCTGCAATTGTAATTGTTGGTCCTGCAGTAGTTGTTGTTGTTTCTGCAGTAGTTGTGGTGGGTCCTGCAATTGTCGTTGTTGGTTCTGCAGTTGTTGTTGTTGGTCCTGCAGTTGTCGTTGTTGGTCCTGCAGTTGTTGTTGGTGGTTCTGCAGTAGTTGTGGTGGGTCCTGCAATTGTCGTTGTTAATCCTGTAGCTGTCGTTTGTGCAGCAGTTGTCGTTGTGAGTCCTGTGGTTGATGTGGGGCGTCCGGCGGTAGTTGCGGTGGATCCTGCAGTAGTTGTTGGTGGTCCTGCAGTTGTCATTGTTGGTCCTGCAGTTGTTGTTGGTGGTTCTGCAGTAGTTGTGGTGGGTCCTGCAATTGTCGTTGTTGGTCCTGCAATTGTCGTTGTTGTTCCTGCAGTTGTCGTTGTTAATCCTGTAGCTGTCGTTTGTGCAGCAGTTGTCGTTGTTGGTCCTGCAGTTGTCGTTGTTGGTCCTGCAGTTGTTGTTGTTGTTGTTGGTCCTGCAGATGTCATTGTTGGTCCTGCAGTTGTCGTTCTTGGTCCTGAAGTTGTTGTTGTTGGTTCTGCAGTAGTTGTGGTGGGTCCTGCAGTTGTCGTTGTTGGTCCTGCAGTTGTTGTTGTTGTTGGTCCTGCAGTTGTTGTTGTTGTGGATCCTGCATTTGTTGATATTGGTGCAGCAGTAGCTGTGGTGGTTTCTGCAGTTGTCGTTGTTGGTTCTGCAGTTGTCGTTGTTTGTCCTGCAATTGTCATGTTGGGTCCAGCGGTAGTTGCGGTGGGTCCAGCAGTAGTTGTAGTGGGTCTTGCAGTTGTCGTTGTTGGTCCTGCAGTTGTCGTTGTTGGGCCTGCAGTTTTTGTTGTTAATCCTATAGTTGTCGTTGGTGCAGCAGTTGTCGTTGTGGGTCCTTTGGTTGTTGTTGGTCCTGCAATAGTTGTGGTGGGTGCCGCAGTTGTTGTTGTTGGTTCTGCAGATGTTGGTGTTAGTCCTGCAGTTGTCGTTGTTGATCCCGCAGTTGTTGTCCTTGGTTCTGCTGTTGTCGATGTAATGGTTTCAGCTGTTGGTGGTGTTGTTGTAGCTTTAAAATAACCAAACATATGGTGTTAGATCCAATATGTCTACATTGCATGTGAATTTCTATTTTACCATGATTTCTAAATGCTTGAACAACATTGACATAATTGTTATTTTGTTTGCTTGGCTCTATACTTCCAAATAATTTATGCTATTAATTAATGTTGTTTGAATAAGCTTTGTGGCATTTATGAGAATTTGTCCTGATCTATCTAGAGCTATTTCTTTTTGATCCCATCATTTCTGAATAAAACTTTAAATACTACTTCACTTGTATGTATTTTTGATGGAATATGTACATCTCTTAAATAGGGATGAAGAGAGAACATGGGGTTCGCCAAGATTGAAAGAACACCTTGCCATCTTCTACTGCTTATAGAAGATATGTTTGAATCACAATAGCCGGTATTACTGTGTTTTACTCTAAAATATAAATTCTTTAGTTCAACCTACTCGCTTTAATTGTAGCAACATCCACATTGAGGTTGGTGGTGCCGTTGACTAATGCGTCCTGCAGTGTCTGCTCTGCCACGCTTCCGTTTGGAACAACTGTTTGGTTAACGAAGACCAGAGTCATATCCACAAGGATTGAGCCGCTCCTAGAAACACAAAGACAACCACGAATAGGTTAAAAGTTGATCAACTATTACATTTTCAAAATTGAATTACTTATACTAATTATGTTGTAAAATAAATGTATGAACAATATTTATAACAAATGGTGAACAACCATTAAACATTCAAGTTGAGGAAGGGATTTAAATGCTTACCGGAAAGACCTAATTACACTTCGGGAATAAGTCTGTGGAAATCGTGATCTGTAGCCTTTGTTTACCTGAGGTCATAAAATAAGCACATTATAGATATTGAATATGTGCTGCATTAAAATAAGTGATTGTTGTAAGGCTAATGCATATTCAATAAATAAAATTTTATCTCACCTCACTTGTGACTTCATTAGCCAGCCCCTGATAGGCTGTGGACGTAGGATCTGACAAAGAGCTTTCAAATGTGCGTTTCAAACTGAATGTCAAATCCTGAGTACCTTCGTCTGCTGTAGGAGTCCCTTGAGAGTCGAGTGTTGTTGTGGGACCTGCAGTTGTTGTTGTGGGTCCTGCTGTAATAGCTGTGGGTCCTTCAGTTGTTGATGTGGGTCTTACTGTTGTTGTTGTGGGTCCTGCAGTGTTCGTTGTGGGTCCTGTAGTTGTCGTAGTTGGTCCTGCAGTTGTTCTCGGACCTGCAGTTGTCATTGTTGGTCCTGCTTTTGTCGTTGTAATGGGTCCTGCTGTTGTTTGTTTTGTTTTAGCTTTAAAATAACGAAAGAAATTGTGTTAGAGCCAATATGTCTGCATTGCATTTGAATTTCTATTTTACCATGATTTCTAAATGCTTGAACAACATTGACGTAGTTGTCATTTTGTTTGCTAGGTTCTATACTTCCAAATCATTTATACTATTAATTGTTTTTTTTAATAAGCTTTGTGGAATTTATGAGAAATTTTCCTTAACTATCTATAGACAAGTATTTTTGATGGAATATGAACATCTCTTCAATAGGGATGAAGAGAGAACATGGGGTTCGCCAAGATTGAAAGAACACATTGCCATCTTCTACTGCTTGTAGAAGATTTTGTGTTAATCGCAGTAGCCGGTACTACTGGGTTTTACTCTAAAATATAAAAACATTTAGTTCAACCTACTCGCTTTAATAGTATAAACTTTAACATTGAGGTTGGTGATGCCGTTGAATATTGCGTCCTGCAGTGTTTGCTCTGCCACGCTTCCGTTTGGAACAACTGTTTGGTTAACGTAGACCAGAGTCATATCCACAAGGATTGAGCCGCTCCTAGAAACACAAAGAAAGAACAACAAATAGGTTAAAACTTGATCAACTATTACATCTTCAAAATTGAATTATTTATAATAATAATGTTGTAAAATAAATATATGACCAATATTTATAACAAATGGTGAACAACCATTACAAATTATATTTGAGGAAGGGAATTAAATGCTTACCGGAAAGACCTAATTAAACTTCGGGAATAAGTCTGTGGAAATCGTGATCTGTAGCCTTTGTTTACCTGAGGTCATAAAATAAGCATATTATATATATTGAATATGAGCTGCATTCAAATAACTGATTGTTGTAAGGCAAATGCAAATTCATTAAATATTTTTTTTATCTCACCTCTCTTGTGACTTCATTAGTCAGCCTCTGATAGGTTGTGGAAGTAGGATCAGACAAAGAGCATTTAAATTTGCGTTTCAGACTGAATGTCAAATATTGAGTCCCTTCGTCTGCTGCAGGAGTCACTTGAGAGTCGGGTGTTTTTGTGGGACCTGCAGTTGTTGTTGTGGCTCCTGTAGTTGTCGTTGTTGGTCCTGCAGTTGTTGCTGTGGATCCTGCAGTTGTCGTTGTTGGTCCTGCAGTTGTTGTTGTTGGTCCTTCAGTAGTTGTGGTGGGTGCCGCAATTGTCATTGTTGGTTCTGCAGATGTCGTTGTTGGTCCTGCAGTTGTTGTTGTGGATCCAGCAGTAGTTGTGTTGGGTCTAGCAGTAGTAGTGCTGGGTCCTGCAGTTGTTTCTGTGGTTCTTGCATTTGTCGTTGTTGGTCCTGCAGTTGTTGTTTTGGGCCATGCAGTAGTTGTGGTGTGTCCTGCAGTTGTCGTTGTTGATCCCGCAGTTGTTGTCCTTGGTTCTGCTGTTGTCGTTGTAATGGTTTCAGCTGTTGGTGGTGTTGTTGTAGCTTTAAAATAACCAAACACATGTTGTTAGATCCAATATGTCTACATTGCATGTGAATTTCTATTTTACCATGATTTCTAAATGCTTGAACAACATTGACATAATTGTTATTTGGTTTGCTTGGCTCTATACTTCCAAATAATTTATACTATTAATTAATGTTGTTTGAATAAACTTTGTGGCATTTATGAGAATTTGTCCTGATCTATCTAGAGCTATTTCTTTTTGATCCCATCATTTCTGAATACAATTTTAAATACTACTTCACTTGTATGTATTTTTGATGGAATATGTACATCTCTTAAATAGGGATGAAGAGAGAACATGGGGTTCGCCAAGAATGAAAGAACACCTTGCCATCTTCTACTGCTTATAGAAGATATGTTTTAATCACAATAGCCGGTATTACTGTGTTTTACTCTAAAATATAAATTCTTTAGTTCAACCTACTCGCTTTAATTGTAGCAACATCCACATCGAGGTTGGTGGTGCCGTTGACTAATGCGTCCTGCAGTGTCTGCTCTGCCACACTTCCGGTTGGAACAACTGTTTGGTTAACGAAGACCAGAGTCATATCCACAATGATTGAGCCGCTCCTAGAAACACAAAGAAAGACAACAACAAATAGGTTAAAAGCTGATCATCTATTACATTTTCAAAATTGAATTATTTATAATAGTAATGTTGTAAAATAAATGACCAATATTTATAACAAATGGTGAACAACCATTAAACATTCAATTTGAGGAAGGGAATTAAATGCTTACCGGAAAGACCTAATTAAACTTCGGGAATAAGTCTGTGGAAATCGTGATCCGTAGCCTTTGTTTACCTGAGGTCATACAATAAGCACATTATAGATATTGAATATGTGCTGCATTAAAATAAGTGATTGTTGCAAGGCTAATGCATATTCAATAAATAAAAATGTATCTCACCTCACTTGTGACTTCATTAGCCAGCCCCTGATAGGCTGTGGACGTAGGATCTGACAAAGAGCTTTCAAATGTGCGTTTCAAACTGAATGTCAAATCCTGAGTACCTTCGTCTGCTGTAGGAGTCCCTTGAGAGTCAAGTGTTGTTGTGGGACCTGCAGTTGTTGTTGTGAGTCCTGCTGTAATAGCTGTGGGTCCTTCAGTTGTTGATGTGGGTCTTACTGTCTTTGTTGTGGGTCCTGCAGTGTTCGTTGTGGGTCCTGTAGTTGTCGTAGTTGGTCCTGCAGTTGTTCTCGGACCTGCAGTTGTCGTTCTGGGTCCTGTAGTTGTCGTAGTTGGTACGTCAGTTGTCATTGTTGGTCCTGCTTTTGTCGTTGTAATGGGTCCTGCTGTTGTTTGTTTTGTTTTAGCTTTAAAATAACGAAAGAAATTGTGTTAGAGCCAATATGTCTGCATTGCATTTGAATTTCTATTTTACCATGATTTCTAAATGCTTGAACAACATTGACGTAGTTGTCATTTTGTTTGCTAGGTTCTATACTTCCAAATCATTTATACTATTAATTGTTTTTTTTAATAAGCTTTGTGGAATTTATGAGACATTTTCCTTAACTATCTATAGACAAGTATTTTTGATGGAATATGAACATCTCTCCAATAGGGATGAAGAGAGAACATGGGGTTCGCCAAGATTGAAAGAACACATTGCCATCTTCTACTGCTTGTAGAAGATTTTGTGTTAATCGCAGTAGCCGGTACTACTGGGTTTTACTCTAAAATATAAAAACATTTAGTTCAACCTACTCGCTTTAATAGTATAAACTTTAACATTGAGGTTGGTGATGCCGTTGAATATTGCGTCCTGCAGTGTTTGCTCTGCCACGCTTCTGTTTGGAACAACTGTTTGGTTAACGTAGACCAGAGTCATATCCACAAGGATTGAGCCGCTCCTAGAAACACAAAGAAAGAACAACAAATAGGTTAAAACTTGATCAACTATTACATCTTCAAAATTGAATTATTTATAATAATAATGTTGTAAAATAAATATATGACCAATATTTATAACAAATGGTGAACAACCATTACAAATTATATTTGAGGAAGGGAATTAAATGCTTACCGGAAAGACCTAATTAAACTTCGGGAATAAGTCTGTGGAAATCGTGATCTGTAGCCTTTGTTTACCTGAGGTCATAAAATAAGCATATTATATATATTGAATATGAGCTGCATTCAAATAACTGATTGTTGTAAGGCAAATGCAAATTCATTAAATCTTTTTTTTATCTCACCTCTCTTGTGACTTCATTAGTCAGCCTCTGATAGGTTGTGGAAGTAGGATCAGACAAAGAGCATTTAAATTTGCGTTTCAGACTGAATGTCAAATATTGAGTCCCTTCGTCTGCTGCAGGAGTCACTTGAGAGTCGGGTGTTTTTGTGGGACCTGCAGTTGTTGTTGTGGCTCCTGTAGTTGTCGTTGTTGGTCCTGCAGTTGTTGCTGTGGATCCTGCAGTTGTCATTGTTGGTCCTGCAGTTGTCGTTGTTGGTTCTGCAGTTGACGTTGTTGGTCCTGCAATAGTTGTGGTGGGTGCCGCAGTTGTCGTTGTTGGTTCTGCAGATGTCGTTGTTAGTCCTGCAGTTGTTGTTTGTTCTGCAGTGTTCGTCGTGGGTCCTACAGTTGTTGTTGTTGGTCCTTCAGTAGTTGTGGTGGGTGCCGCAATTGTCATTGTTGGTTCTGCAGATGTCGTTGTTGGTCCTGCAGTTGTTGTTGTGGATCCAGCAGTAGTTGTGTTGGGTCTAGCAGTAGTAGTGCTGGGTCCTGCAGTTGTTTCTGTGGTTCTTGCATTTGTCGTTGTTGGTCCTGCAGTTGTTGTTTTGGGCCATGCAGTAGTTGTGGTGTGTCCTGCAGTTGTCGTTGTTGATCCCGCAGTTGTTGTCCTTGGTTCTGCTGTTGTCGTTGTAATGGTTTCAGCTGTTGGTGGTGTTGTTGTAGCTTTAAAATAACCAAACACATGTTGTTAGATCCAATATGTCTACATTGCATGTGAATTTCTATTTTACCATGATTTCTAAATGCTTGAACAACATTGACATAATTGTTATTTGGTTTGCTTGGCTCTATACTTCCAAATAATTTATACTATTAATTAATGTTGTTTGAATAAACTTTGTGGCATTTATGAGAATTTGTCCTGATCTATCTAGAGCTATTTCTTTTTGATCCCATCATTTCTGAATAAAAATTTAAATACTACTTCACTTGTATGTATTTTTGATGGAATATGTACATCTCTTAAATAGGGATGAAGAGAGAACATGGGGTTCGCCAAGATTGAAAGAACACCTTGCCATCTTCTACTGCTTATAGTAGATATATTTTAATCACAATAGCCGGTATTACTGTGTTTTACTCTAAAATATAAATTATTTAGTTCAACCTACTCGCTTTAATTGTAGCAACATCCACATCGAGGTTTGTGGTGCCGTTGACTAATGCGTCCTGCAGTGTCTGCTCTGCCACGCTTCCGGTTGGAACAACTGTTTGGTTAACGAAGACCAGAGTCATATCCACAATGATTGAGCCGCTCCTAGAAACACAAAGAAAGACAACAACGAATAGGTTAAAAGCTGATCATCTATTACATTTTCAAAATTGAATTACTTATACTAGTAATGTTGTAAAATAAATATGACCAATATTTATAACAAATGGTGAACAACCATTAAACATTCAATTTGAGGAAGGGAATTAAATGCTTACCGGAAAGACCTAATTAAACTTCGGGAATAAGTCTGTGGAAATCGTGATCCGTAGCCTTTGTTTACCTGAGGTCATACAATAAGCACATTATAGATATTGAATATGTGCTGCATTAAAATAAGTGATTGTTGCAAGGCTAATGCATATTCAATAAATAAAAATGTATCTCACCTCACTTGTGACTTCATTAGCCAGCCCCTGATAGGCTGTGGACGTAGGATCTGACAAAGAGCTTTCAAATGTGCGTTTCAAACTGAATGTCAAATCCTGAGTACCTTCGTCTGCTGTAGGAGTCCCTTGAGAGTCGAGTGTTGTTGTGGGTCCTTCAGTTTTTGATGTGGGTCTTACAGTTGTTGTTGTGGGTCCTGCAGTTGTCGTTCTGGGTCCTGTAGTTGTCGTAGTTGGTACGTCAGTTGTCATTGTTGGTCCTGCTTTTGTCGTTGCAATGGGTCCTGCTGTTGTTTGTTTTGTTTTAGCTTTAAAATAACGAAAGAAATTGTGTTAGAGCCAATATGTCTGCATTGCATTTGAATTTCTATTTTACCATGATTTCTAAATGCTTGAACAACATTGACGTAGTTGTCATTTTGTTTGCTTGGCTCTATACTTCCAAATCATGTATACTATTAATTAATGTTTTTTTAATAAGCTTTGTGGCATTTATGATAATTTTTCCTTATCTATCTATAGACAAGTATTTTTGATGGAATATGAACATCTCTTCAATAGGGATGAAGAGAGAACATGGGGTTCGCCAAGATTGAAAGAACACATTGCCATCTTCTACTGCTTGTAGAAGATTTTGTGTTAATCGCAGTAGCCGGTACTACTGGGTTTTACTCTAAAATATAAAAACATTTAGTTCAACCTACTCGCTTTAATAGTATAAACTTGAACATTGAGGTTGGTGATGCCGTTGAATATTGCGTCCTGCAGTGTTTGCTCTGCCACGCTTCCGTTTGGAACAACTGTTTGGTTAACGAAAACCAGAGTCATATCCACAATGATTGAGCCGCTCCTAGAAACACAAAGAAAGACAACAACAAATAGGTTAAAAGCTGATCATCTATTACATTTTCAAAATTGAATTATTTATAATAATAATGTTGTAAAATAAATATGACCAATATTTATAACAAATGGTGAACAACCATTACAAATTATATTTGAGGAAGGGAATTAAATGCTTACCGGAAAGACCTAATTAAACTTCGGGAATAAGTCTGTGGAAATCGTGATCTGTAGCCTTTGTTTACCTGAGGTCATAAATAAGCACATTATATATATTGAATATGAGCTGCATTCAAATAACTGATTGTTGTAAGGCAAATGCAAATTCAATAAATATTTTTTTTTATCTCACCTCTCTTGTGACTTCATTAGTCAGCCTCTGATAGGTTGTTGAAGTAGGATCTGACAAAGAGCATTTAAATTTGCGTTTCAGACTGAATGTCAAATATTGAGTCCCTTCGTCTGCTGCAGGAGTCACTTGAGAGTCGGGTGCTGTTGTGGGCCCTGCAGTAGTTGTGGTCGGTCCTGCCGTTTTTGTGGTGCGTCCTGCAGTTGTTGTTGATGTCGCTTGTACTTCATTTTTTGTTATTATGGCTAGGACTGTAGTTTTGTTGAGGAAGAGGTTATTATTGTTTGTTTATCTAAATTAATACTTTCGCCCTTAGTATCAGGACTCATTAACTGAAAATATCACAACGAATGAAATAAATTTGTTATAGTGTCCTACTTTTTCTTGATATACACTTTAACAAACACTTAATATCAATTAATACTTACCAATGAAGATAAATCCAACAGCCTCCATATTCATTGGCATTTGAGTTGAGCCTTTTGAAAAATCACACGTTTGGGTAGCACTTTAGAATAATTGCATCTTTGAAGCATTATAAAGTAGTAGTGAATTCATCATTTATAAAGGATTGCTCTTACCTAAATACAAATTAATAAGCCACTCCTAATCAGTAATAAGGTCATTTATAAATCTTGAATTGAGTTACAAAAAATGCAACAAATGTTTTCTAACTACCTGAACTTATCATGAGTTGCAGCATTATTAACTATTTATAACGCATTGTTGACACACTGTTAATCGTTTTTGTTTCATTAGCATTATACATTATATTATAAACCATTGGCTCATTATCTTATTAATAATATATAACTGATAATGAATTTATTACGAGTATTCATGTTTGAACAATGCTTTATAAATGATTAATTCAACATTGATCCACTATTTACTTCTACTTTATGCAGTTATTCTCAAGTGCTACCCAAGTTATAAATTCCTATACGAGCTCTGAGATTCTTAAGAAATGGTTAAAAAAAATCACATCAGGGATAAACATGGTGAGTAAGATAAGAGTTTCACAAGATGTCAGGCAAAGATAAAGCCGCCAACTTGGTTTGATACTTTTTCACTAGTATTAAAAGCATCATATTGGTCAACTGGTTTTCCCAAACTGGGGTAGGCCTAATATGGAGTCGGGGGTAGGCTTACGCCAAATTATTATTGACAATTCGAAATTTTACATTTGATGTACCATGACATTTTTATTCTCCCACGAATACTAAACAGCACCATCTAGCGTTCAACGAAATAACAACGCAATATCAACTCCATCTGCATCGTATTATCTTAAGTTTATTTTCGCACAAATTCGCTAGTATGCTAATAGCATTTCGCCCCTTTGATGGCATTTGACGCCCGAAGTCCAGCAAGTTGCTGCACTTGTTGCCCCTCCTCTAATATCAGCGCAGACTGCCGGGGTAGGAGCACGGGCTGATCGCCCACAGAGCACCGCTATTCTGACATGAAGTGGCCTGGTAGTGAAGCAGTGTTCTGTGTTATTGTATGCCTTGTTTGATCGATTGATAGCGTGAAACGTATAAGTTCAACGTGTAAAGAGAGTGTTCGTGCTTTCCTATCTCCATCAGACAAATGGCAAATGCCACTGTGATAATACCACTATTGCCATAGTAGTGAGGCAGTCTCATGCTTTGCTGCTGATTAACCACTAAAGGATGCCTATAGCCCACGCAACATAAAGTACCGCAGCTGAAGACGGCATTGTGAGATTCGCATTCAGTTAAATTATTCCGCAGCTATAATTACAAATGCCTTGCTTTTCTTACAAGTAGGCTACAAAGCAGTGGTCAACAACCATCAGTTGTACAGAGATCTCAATCTAGGACGCAAGTGGATTACAAACATGAGGCATGAGACATGAACAGAAAGGGCAACAAACAAAACTAAGGAGGACCTCGCCAGAGGAAAATAGAGATTCACCCAGAAGTGCATTTATTTTGGCCAAACATCAATGAAAACATTTGTGCAACTATTTTACGAGGGGACGTATTTTCTGACAGGGGTCCATACCATGGCACAACACTGGCAACAAACTTGTCTCACTTTATTTGCCGCTAATGGCCATCCATAGCGTGGCAATGTAAACGCACATCGATGACTACTGCTGACGTAGCAGGGTTTTGAAGGGTTTGTAATTAAAATAATGAGGAAAAATAAATAAATAAAATAAATATATATAAACAGTGATGGAAATAAGTATTTGACCCCCTCTCAATCAGAAAGATTTCTGGCTCCCAGGTGTCTTCTATACAGGAAACGAGCTGAGATTAGGAGAACACTCTTAAAGGGAGTGCTCCTAATCTCAGTTTGTTACCTGTCTAAAAGACACCTGTCCACAGAAGCAAGCAAGCAAGCAATCAATCAGATTCCAAACTCTCCACCATGGCCAAAACCAAACAGGTCTCCAAGGATGTCAGGGACAATATTGTTGACCTACACAAGGCTGGAATGGGCAGCTTGGTGAGAAGGTGACAACAGTTGGTGCGATTATTCGCAAATGGAAGAAACATAAAATAACTGTCCATCTCCCTCTGCCTGGGGCTCCATGCAAGATCTCACCTTGTGGAGTTGCAATGATCATGAGAACGGTGAGGAATCAGCCCAGAACTACACGGGAGGATCTTTTCAATGATCTCAAGGCAGCTGGGACCATAGTCACCAAGAAAACAATTGGTAACACTACGCCGTGAAGGATCCTGCAGCGCCCGCAAGGTCCCCCTGCTCAAGAAAGAACATACAGGCCTGTCTGAAGTTTGCCAATGAACATCTGAATGATTCAGAGGAGAACTGGGTGAAAGTGTTGTGGTCAGATGAGACCAAAATCTAGCTGTTTGTTATCAACTCAACTCGCCGTGTTTGGAGGAGGAGGAATGCTGCCTATGACCCCAAGAACGCCATCTCCACCGTCAAACATGGAGGTGGAAACATTATGCTTTGGGGGTGTTTTTCTGCTTAGGGGACAGGACAACTTCACCGTATCAAAGGGATGATGGACGGCACTATGTACCATCAAATCTTGGGTGAGAACTTCCTTTCCTCAGCCAGGGCATTGAAAATGGGTCGTGGATGAGTATTCCAGCATGACAATGACCCAAAACACACGGCCAAGGCAACAAAGAAGTGGCTCAAGAAGAAGCACATTAAAGTCCTGAAGTGGCCTTGCCAGTCTCCAGAACCTTAATCCCATAGAAAATCTGTGGAGGGAGCCGAAGGTTTGAGTTGCCAAACGTCAGGCTCGAAACCTTAATGACTTGGAGAAGATCTGCAAAGAGGAGTGGGACAAAATCCCTCCTGAGATGTGTGCAAACCTGGTGGCCAACTACAAGAAACGTCTGACCTCTGTGATTGCCAACAAGGGTTTTGCCACCGAGTACTAAGTCATGTTTTGCAGAGGGGTCAAATACTTATTTCCCTCATTAAAATGCAAATCAATGTATAACATTTGACGCGTTTTTCTGGATATATTTGTTATTCTGTCTCTCACTGTTCAAATAAACCTACCATTAATATTATAGACTGATCGTGTCTTTGTCAGTGGGCAAACGTACAAAATCATCAGGGGATCAAATACTTTTTTCCCTCACTGTAGATATAAATAGGCTAATCGTATATATATATATATATATATATATATATATATATATATATATATATATATATATATAATTAAGCCTGTTTAGCAAAGGTGATGATCCAGTCACTGCAATTGCTGTATCCTTTAGTAGTAACATAAAAGTAGTTAATTTTAAAGTTAGAGACCAATTCATCCAAAATACCACTAACTCGCTCGATTAAAGTAGCCTACATAGTCTACAACCCTATGCATCATGCATAGGTTAAACATTGGTTTAGCATATACGGCATTAATAATTTAGCTCCTGAATAGTTTTTTTTTAACAAAAGATATTTATAAGATCATCTCATCGAATTGGCCTGGAATAGGCTGTGGACACTTGTATACCTATGTTTTTAAATCATTAGCCAATTCAAAATAAGCTGCCCTAGACATTGAAATTAATATCCTTTTCAATAATGGAAATATTAAATACAGACCTTGTTATCGTTCCAATAAGTTTGATTTCACGTTTTCACACACACTTGGTCCAACGCAAGGATTTATTTTAAATTAGTCTATATCATGAATGTAAAGGAACATCCGTATCCACAACTCAAACTGTTCAGCACACTGGCCAGTCTGTCTTATAAACCAGCAAAAGGGGAGGTTTACTATAAGTAAATATAAACACGTCACACCTCTGCATTGAGTGGTGGAAGAATGCAGTTTGGCCACTTCTGGAGTCTAAAATAGTTTCATTTCCCGCATGTTCACATGAAGGTGTTTTTCCAGGATGCATTTAAGGAAGAATGAAAAACAAATTACCCGGTACATGTAAAACTATGTGTGGGCAATGTGTCTTAATGGCACCTGACAAGGGCGTTGGTGTGAGGAAGGGGGGGGGGGGGGGGGGGGGGGGGGGGGACACACATTAAGCGGGGGGTCTTGGGGTCCACCCCATGAAACTTTGAGTGTCTTCATTTCCTGCATTCTGGTGAATTATTCTGCACCAATGTGTGCTTTTTCTGCATCAATTTATGGTGGAAATGTCTTTATGTATGTAGAGGAAAACCACATCACTGTCAAAATCCATATTAACAGCTTCATCACCATTGTTCTCTACATCTTCCTCAATGTTTTGCACTGCCTGGTTCACACCCTGATCTGCCTGTTCAACAGGCTCATTAAATGCTGCTGCACCCTGACTTGGATGCTCCTCCTCCTTGTCCGGGAACTGCCATAAGGGTAATGAATTTCACAAAAGAATACACAGAGGAGGCAACGTAAATAGCCATAGTGTGTCCCACAGAATTTTATGAAACTGTGATGGTGTGGGGTCTAGTTACAGAAACCACCAAACTGGTCGGCCGAGGTCTGTAAATATGAAAGATAACAATAATATCAAAAAATGAATAAAATAGGGTTGTCAATTGTTTAGTTTTTTTATCACAATCACATGATATGCTGTGTTGAATCATTGATTAATCACAATATCAAAATTGGCTTGAATTAAATTCTCCCTAACCGATAATAAAACAGACACAAAAAGAATGTCAATTCAATTGTCTAATCACATGGCCGAACGCACGCTGCCAGACGCCCTCCCCTCACGCACGCGGGCCTTCCCACAATCCCTTGCCCCTTACGTCCAGCACGCGTCCAGAAAGCGTCCAATACAAAGTGCTTGCGTTTGGTCCCCACCAAACGCATGGCCTCGAGTGTGGCACTCGCCTCCCATTATCTTTGTATTGGACGCGTGGCCGTGTGGGGCAAGGGATTGTGGGAAGGCTCGCGTCCGGGCGGGTGAGCGCGGAACGTTGAAAGGGAAGGGACAAAAGCGTTATGCAAATGAGCGATTATTACAGCGCACGTTCGGCCATGCGATTGGACAATACTACATAGTACTGGCGGACCATACGGACTCTTGGTGGAATTACATTTCCTGGTTTTAAAGTGGAAATTAAACACTAGATGTAGTACGCATAAATTACAAGATAATTTCCCACTCTATAACTCCTAAAAGGTTAAAGACTGTCAGTGAAACGGGATTAAAGATAATAAGTATTCTAAACTACGTTTTTCAAACAAGTGTAACGCCATCTTGTCCTAGCGTAGAGTGTGACGTCACGAGGTTGGTTGGCTTGAGTCCTACAGTAGTTTATTAGCGAACAACAGCTGACTATGGAAAATAAGGAACCCCAAACAAAAAAGCAATGCATGGGGGTTCAATTTTGTATTGCCCCTGGATGCAGCAGTGAATTGTACAGAGTCAAAAACCAAGGAACGATAATCCACTTTCATGCTTTGCCTCTTAAGCGGCAAGTGGTTCTTCATCGTTGGCAAGCAGCACTGAAACGGGAGAATCCTCCAGTTAGCTGTAAAGCTAGGGTTTGAAGTGAGCATTATGTAAACGGTGACTCTGTGGAGAGAGGTTGTGAGGAGAGGATGGTTCGCCGGACCAACAAGCTGAAGTACGAGTCTGCTCCCTGTGTTTGACCATTCCTCGTATAAGGTTGGGTGTACCTACCGTCCAACCCAGTTTACTAGCAATTAAATAGGTGTGCGCCGTAAGGGAAGAGCGCATCAGAGGTAGTTACCTGCCTATAAGTCACCTATAATTAGTCATTTAACGAATTCATACCGACGTGTCGGCTCCGCCTTGTCCTCTGTACAAACGTGAGTTTGAGGTTATCTTTCTCTCCTCACTGGCTCGTATGCGTAAGCCACTGTTTGTTTCACCCGAATAGCTTTCAGCCTCGTTTTCGGCCATATTTACTTTGAATGTGAGAAGTTGTAGGTAGCGCGACTGCTGTCTTCCTGGGCTGACTTTCCACCAACCTCATGACGTAGTCAGTGACGCAACGGCAACATGGCGGCGAGCATGAGCGAAAGCATTTGTTATCGCCAACCACACATTTATTGTAATTTAATGTAATCTTGAAATACATTCCAACATACTTAATTCTGTGCAATACACTGTTTCATGTCCGCTTTAAGCACTTCCATCGACAAAGTGGTAAACTCCCACAAGCATTGTCAAAAAGGTGACCACGCTTTTGGTGGGGCCGAGCAGTCAATAGCTCTGCTTAAAACCAGGAAATGAAATTCACCACGAGTCCGTATGGTCCGCCAGTACTCACTGAATGTCGATTGTCCAATCGCATGGCCGAACGCGCGCTGCAAGACGCGCTCATTTGCATGCAACGCGTCGGGATCCCCCGCCCGCACGCTAGCTCTTCCCACAGTCCCTTGCCCAACGCGAGCACGCGTCCAATTCAAAGTGAATAGGAGGCGAGTGCCACGCGTTTGGTGGGGCCGAGCCGTTATCCTTGGCGATAGCATCGGTGAGTCCATATATCCCTAGCAGGTCGCGTTACCCGACTTATCATCGGACACGTTAGGCCTCGGAACAATTATTTACCTTACAGAAATTGTGAAGTCATGGGGTTGAACTACACAACGCACAGTGTATATTTGTCATATTGTGGATGGAGTAGGTTTACTTGTGCTGAGATGATCGATAACAGTAATTTGGTTGCATTGTTTTCTGTAGGGCCTAGGCCAGGGGTCTGCAACCTTCACTATCAAAAGAGCCATTTTTGGTCCTTCTTCCACCAAATAAAATTTATCTGGAGCCACAAAACCTATTTGACCCCAAAAATGAAGATAACACAGCATATAAAGTTTGATATATAGTTATACTATATATAAAATAACTAATAGACAATAGTTTGTTGCATTTATGAAATTTGTAGTTGTAGGATGTGGCGTTTATTTTGGTTGACAAAATATTAAAACAATAGCCATTATTTATTTCCATTTTTTCAAAGCTACAGGGAGCTACTTAAGAGGGGTGTTGACCCCTGGCCTAGGCCTAGTCAAATGCACACATACAAATGCTTTGAGGACAATGTGAATGGATCTTATTTTAATTAAAGGATACTATACTTCCCACTCTATACGCCTAGGCCGTGCCACATTCCAGGTGGTTGAATTAAGCTTAAACTAAAAGGCCTATATTTTACAATGTAAACTGTAACGATTGTTCGTATTTTTTGGATGGATTTGAATACGGAGATTCATGACAACAATAATTAACACCACAGTACAATACAAGTAGGCTACAATAGGTTATAGTTTAGTGTGTTTATCAATGAGCAGTGAAATATGTACAACATACATTTTATTGGAAAAACCAAGACAAGGTGGAACCCTTAAAACATCTCATATTAATTCGGCTACATCTTGACAGATACCATACCACAATGCCTGTTCTATTGTAATATAAATAACATATATGATTAAATATAATATATAATTTATATAAAAGTATAATTATAGTAAAATGTATGTTTTTTCATTTATGGTTTTGCCAAATGTGTGAATTATATTTTTGTTCTTGGCACACGGCATCTGTCAAATTACCCAAATAGGCAAGAATTGCAGACCTGAAAATAATTCATTTTATTTGGACAAATTTTATTAATTTGCTTTCTTTTGCAGTTTGGTTTCCACTTTATTCTATCTTGGTGATCATGGAATAAAATGTGTTTAAATTATTGTTGCGTTCACACTGCTTAACAGTGGAAATAGTCAAATTCCTCTTACCATTATCCAAATGGATGTTTACTTATGACTGCCAAACCAATAGCTGTTAACCTATTCTAAATGTATACTTCTGTTGCTGCCTCCAAATTCAAGCATGTTGATGTCCATTGGTGATGGGAAAACTCTATTTAATAAAAGGTTACGATGCAAAAACGATTCTTCATTCAATATAATACCAGACATGAGGGTTCTATATAATGAACAACAGTCCTTTGATGACCGTCAACAAGACAGGCAAACAAAAAGCAGTTGTGATGGTCATTTTCAGAGTGGGTACTCCTGAAGTGGCTGTTGGGGTAGTTGAAGTAGCGTTAAAATAACCAAACACATTGTGTTAGTCAATATGTCTGCATTACACGTGAATTAGTATTTGAACAGTAATTTCTAAATGCTTAAACAACAACATTTACATAATAGTCATGCAATGTGTTAGTATTGCTTGGCTCTCCAAACCATTGGTACTATTATTTAATGTAGTTTGAAAAATACATTGTGGCCTTTAATAGAAGTTATCCTGATATATGTTAAGTCATTTCCGCTTGATCCTATCCTTTCTGATTACAAATAAAGTAATACTTAACTTCAACAATGCGTTGATCAAAATAGCCAGTGCCAATACTACTGGTTATTACTCAAAAAGTGTAAATCTAGTGTTCAACTTACTTGCGGCAATAGTAGAAACGTCCAGTCCAGTTAGGTTGGTGATGCCTGCGGAAAATACGGCCTGCAATGCCTCCTCTGCCAGGATTTCAGTTGGAACAACTGTTCGGTTATTGAAGACCAGAGTCATATCCACAATGATTGAGCCATTACTAGAAACACAAAGAAAGACAACAAAAAAAGGTTAAAAGTTTATCATTTTTTTATTTAATTATTTACAATAATGTAAAATATTTATACATATAAATATGTATAAAAAATATAACGAAAATGGTTGAACAACAGTAGAACAATCAATTTGAGGAAGTGAATAAAATTCTTACCGGAAAGACCTAATGACAGATCGGGAATAAGTGCTTGGAAATAGAAATCTGAAGCCTTTGTTAACCTAAAGTCAATAATCAAGCACATTAGTTATTGAATATGAGCTGCATTGTTCTAAGTGATTTTTCTAAGGCCAATGCAGATGTAATTAAAACATTATCTCACCTCTCCTCTGACTTCATTAGACAGGATCCGAGAGGCTGTGGAGGAAGGATCTGACAAAGAGCTTTGAAATGGGCGTCTCAAACTGAATCTCAAAGCCAAAGTGCCTTCGTCTACTGCAGGAGACTCTGTAGAGTCAAGTGCCGTAGCTGTAATGGGTACAAGTGGTGTGGTGGGTCTTGCATTTGAGGTTGTGGGTCCTGTAGTTGTTGTTGGTCCTGTAGTAGTTGTGGTGGATCCAGCGGTAGTTGTGGTGGGTGCCGCAGTTGTCGTTGTTGGTCCTGCAGTAGATATGGTGGATCCTGCATTTGTCGTTGATTCTGCAGTAGTAGTCGTGGGTCCTGCAGTTGTTGTTGTTGGTTCTGCTGTTGTCGTTGTAATGGATCCTGCTGTTGTTAGTGTTGTTGTAGCTTTTAAATAACCAAACAAATTGTGTTAGAGCCAATATGTCTGCATTTCATGCAACTTTGTATTTTACCATGATTTCTAAATGCTTGAACAACAACATTGACATAATTGTCATTTTGTTTGCTTGGTTCTATACTTCAATATCATTTCTACTATTAATTAATGTTGTTTGATTGAAGCTTTGTTGCATTCATGAGAATTTGTTCTGATATATCTAGAGCCATTTATGTTTGATCCCATCATTTCTGAATTAAAATGAAATTAGTACAACACTTGTATGTACTTTTGATGTAATATGTACTTCTCTTCAATAGGGATGCATAGAGAACATGGGGTTCGCCAAGATTGAAAGAACACATTGCCATCTTCTACTGCTTGTAGAAGATATGCGTTAATCACAATAGCCGGTACTACTGGGTTGAACTCTAAAAGTGTCAATCTAGTGTTCAACCTACTCGCGTTAATAGTAGAAACGTTCAGCCCAGGTAGGTTGGTGTTGTTTGAGGTTATTGCGTCCTTTAGTGTCTGCTCTGCCACGCTTCCAGTCGGAACAACTGTTTGGTTAACGTAGACCAGAGTCATATCCACAATGATAGAGCCGCTCCTAGAAACACAAAGAAAGACAACAACAAATACGTTAAAAGTTGATCAACTCACATTTTCAAAATTGAATTATTTATAATAACAATGTTGTAAAATAAATATATGAAAATATTTATAACAAATGGTGAACACCCATTAAAGATTCCATTTGAGGAAGGGAAATAAATGCTTACCGGAAAGACCTAATTACACTTCGGGAATAAGTCTGTGGAAATCGTGATCTGTAGCCTTTGTTTACCTGATGTCAATGATTAAGCACATTATAGATATTGAATATGAGCTGCATTAAAATAAGTGATTGTTGTAAGGCTAATGTATATTCAATAAATACTTTTTTATCTCACCTCACTTGTGACTTCATTAGCCAGCCCCTGATAGGCTGTGGACGTAGGATCTGACAAAGAGCTTTCAAATGTGCGCTTCAAACTGAATGTCACGTCCTGAGTACCTTCGTGTGCTGCAGGAGTCACTTGAGAGTCGGGTGTTGTTGTGGGACCTGCAGTCATTGTTGTAGATCCTGCTGTAGCAGCTGTGGGTCCTGCAGTTGTTGATGTGGGTCCTACAGTTGTTGTTGTGGGAACTGCTGTAGTAGTTGTGGGTCCTGCAGTAGAGGTTGTGGGTGCGAGAGTTGTTGTGGGTCCTGCTGTGGTAGTTATGGGTCTTGCAGTAGTTGTTGTGGGTCCTGCTATGGTAGTTGAGGGTCCTGAAGTAGTTGTTTTGGGTCCTGCAGTTGTCGTAGTAGGTTCTGCTGTAGCTGTGGTGGGTCCTGCAGTTGTTGTCGGTCCTGCAGTTGTTGTTGATCCTGCAGTAGTAGTCGTGGGTCCTCGAGTTGTTGTTGTTGGTCCTGCAGTGGTTGTGGTGGGAGCCACAGTTGTCGTTGTTGGTCCAGCAATTGTCGTTGTTGGTCCTGCAGTTGTCGTTGTTGGTCCTGCAGTTGTCGTGGTGGGTCCAGCGGTAGTTGTAGTGGGTCCTGCAGTTGTCGTTGTTGGTCCTGCATTTGTCGTTGTTGGTCCTGCAGTTGTCGTTGTTGGTCCTGCAGTTGTCGTTGTGGGTCCTGCAGTTGTCGTGGTGGGTCCAGCGGTAGTTGTGGTGGGTGCCGAAGTTGTCGTTGTTGGTCCTGCAGTTGTCGTTGTTGGTCCTGCAGTTGTCGTTGTTGGTCCTAAAGTTGTCGTTGTTGGTCCTGCAGTTGTCGTTGTGGGCCCAGCAGTTGTTGTGGTGGGTCCTGCAGTTGTCATTGTAGGTTCTGCCGTAGTTGTGGTGGGTCCTGCAGTAGTCGTTGTTGGTCCTGTAGTTGTCGTTGTTGGTCCTGCAGTTGTCGTTGGTCCTGCAGTTGTCGTTGTTGGTCCTGCAGTTGTCGCGGTGGGTCCAGCGGTAGTTGTGGTGGGTGCCGAAGTTATCGTTGTTGCTCCTGCAGTTGTCGTTGTTGGTCCTGCAGATGTCGTTGTTGGTCCTGCAGTTGTCGTTGTTGGTCCTGCAGTTGTCGTTGTTGGTCCTGCAGTAGATGTTGTAGGTCCTGCAGTTGTCGTTGATTCTGCAGTAGTAGTCGTGTGTCCTGCAGTTGTTGTTGTTGGTCCTGCAGTAGTTGTAATGGGTCCTGCAGTTGTCGTTGTTGTTCTTGCAGTTGTCGTTGTGGGCCCTGTAGTAGTTGTTGTGGGTCCAGCAGTTGTCGTTGTAGGTTCTGCCGTAGTTGTGGTGGGTCCTGCAGTAGTCGTTGTTGGTCCTGTAGTTGTCGTTGTTGGTCCTGCAGTTGTTGTTGTTGGTCCTGCAGTTGTCGTGGTTGGTCCTGCAGTTGTCGTGGTGGGTCCAGCGGTAGTTGTGGTGGGTCCAGCAGTAGTTGTAGTGGGTCCTGCAGTTGTCGTTGTTGGTCCTGCAGTTGTCGTTGTTGGTCCTGCAGTAGATGTGGTGGGTCCTGCAGTTGTTGTTAATACAGCAGTAGTAGTCGTGTGTCCTGCAGTTGTTGTTGTTGGTCCTGCAGTAGTTGTAATGGGTCCTGCAGTTGTCGTCGTTGTTCCTGCAGTTGTCATTGTGGGCCCTGTAGTAGTTGTTGTGGGTCCAGCAGTTGTCGTTGTAGGTTCTGCCGTAGTTGTTGTTGGTCCTTCAGTTGTCGTTGTTGGTCCTGCACTTGTCGTTGTTGGTCCTGCAGTTGTTGTGGTGGATCCAGCGGTAGTTGTGGTGGGTGCCGAAGTTGTCGTTGTTGGTCCTGCAGTTGTCGTTGTTGGTCCTGCAGTTGTCGTTGTTGGTCCTGCAGTTGTCGTTGTGGAACCAGCAGTTGTTGTGGTGGGTCGTGCAGTTGTCGTTGATTCTGCAGTAGTAGTCGTGGGTCCTGCAGTTGTCGTTGTTGGTCCTGCAGTTGTCGTTGTTGGTCCTGCAGTTGTTGTTGTGGGCCCTGCAGTAGTTGTAATGGGTCCTGCAGTTGTCGTTGTGGGCCCTGCAGTAGTTGTGGTGGGTCCTGCAGTTGTTGTGGATTCTGCAGTAGTAGTCGTGGGTCCTGCAGTTGTTGTTTTTGGCCCTGCAGTAGTTGTAATTGGTCCTGCAGTTGTCGTAGTTGTTCCTGCAGTTGTCGTTGTGGGCCCTGTAGTAGTTGTTGTGGGTCCAACAGTTGTCGTTGTAGGTTCTGCCGTAGTTGTGGTGGGTCCTGCAGTAGTCGTTGTTGGTCCTGCAGTTGTCGTTGTTAGTCCTGCAGTTGTCGTTGTTGGTCCTGTAGTTGTTGTTGTTGGTCCTGCAGTTGTCGTTGTTTGTCCTGCACTTGTCGTTATTGGTCCTGCAGTTGTCGTGGTGGGTCCAGCGGTAGTTGTGGTGGGTGCCGAAGTTGTTGTTGTTGGTCCTGCAGTTGTCGTTGTTGGTCCTGCAGATGTCGTTGTTGGTCCTGCAGTTGTCGTTGTTGGTCCTGCAGTTGTCGTGGTGGGTCCAGCGGTAGTTGTGGTGGGTGCCGAAGTTGTCGTTGTTGGTCCTGCAGTTGTCGTTGTTGGTTCTGCAGATGTCGTTGTTGGTCCTGCAGTTGTCGTTGTTGGTCCTGCAGTTGTCGTTGTTGGTCCTGCAGTAGATGTGGTGGGTCCTGCAGTTGTTGTTGATTCTGCAGTAGTAGTCGTGGGTCCTGCAGTTGTTGTTGTTGGTCCTGCAGTTGTTGTTGGTTCTGCTGTTGTCGTTGTAATGGATCCTGCTGTTGTTAGTGTTGTTGTAGCTTTTAAATAACCAAACAAATTGTGTTAGATTCAATATGTCTGCATTGCATGCAACTTTGTATTTTACCATGATTTCTAAATGGTTGAATAACAACATTGACATAATTGTCATTTTGTTTGCTTGGTTCTCTACTTCAATTTCATTTCTACTATTAATTAACGTTGTTTGATTAAGCTTTGTTGCATTCATGAGAATTTGTTCTGATCTATCTAGAGCCATGTATGTTTGATCCCATCATTTCTGAATAAAAATGAAATTAGTACAACACTTGTATGTACTTTTGATGTAATATGTACTTCTCTTCAATAGGGATGCAAAGAGACCATGGGGTTCACCAAGATTGAAAGAGCACATTGCCATCTTCTACTGCTTGTAGAAGATATGCGTTAATCACAATAGCCTGTACTACTGGGTTGAACTCTAAAAGTGTCAACCTAGTGTTCAACCTACTCGCGTTAATAGTAGAAACGTTCAGCCCAGGTAGGTTGGTGATGTTTGAGGTTAATACGTCCTTTAGTGTTTGCTCCACCGCGCTTCCGGTCGGAACAACTGTTTGGTTAACGTAGACCAGAGTCATATCCACAAGGATTGAGCCGCTCCTAGAAACACAAAGAAAGAACAACAAATAGGTTAAAACTTGATCAACTATTACATCTTCAAAATTGAATTATTTATAATAATAATGTTGTAAAATAAATATATGAAAAATATTGATAACAAATGGTGAACAACCATTAAAAATTGCATTTGAGGAAGGGAATTAAATTCTTACCGGAAAGACCTAATTACACTTCGGGAATAAGTCTGTGGAAATCGTGATCTGTAGCCTTTGTTTACCTGAGGTCATAAAATAAGCACATTATAGATATTGAATATGTGCTGCATTAAAATAAGTGATTGTTGTAAGGCTAATGCATATTCAATAAATAAAAATGTATCTCACCTCTCTTGTGACTTCATTAGCCAGCCCCTGATAGGCTATGGACGTAGGATCTGACAAAGAGCTTTCAAATGTGCGTTTCAAACTGAATGAAACGTCCTGAGTACCTTCGTGTGCTGCAGGAGTCACTTGAGAGTCGGGTGTTATTGTGGGACCTGCAGTTGTTGTTGTGAGTCCTGCTGTAGTAGCTGTGGGTCCTGCAGTTGTTGATGTGGGTCCTACAGTTGTTGTTGTGGGAACTGCTTTAGTAGTTGTGGGTCCTGCAGTAGAGGTTGTGGGTGCGAGAGTTGTTGTGGGTCCTGCTGTTGTAGTTGTGGGTCCTGCAGTAGTTGTTTTGGGTCCTGCAGTTGTCGTTGTAGGTTCTGCTGTTGTCGTTGTTGGTCCTGCAGTTGTCGTTGTGGGTCCAGCAGTTGTAGTTGTGGTGGGTCCTGCAGTAGTCGTTGTTGATCCTGCAGTTGTCGTTGTGGGTCCTGCAGTTGTCGTTGTGGGTCCTGCAGTTGTCGTGGTGGGTCCAGCGGTTGTTGCAGTGGGTCCTGCAGTTGTCGTGGTGGGTCCAGCGGTTGTTGTGGTGGGTCCTGCAGTTGTTGTGGTGGGTCCTTCAGTTGTTGTTGTTGGTCCTGCACTTGTCGTTGTTGGTCCTGAAGTTGTCGTTGTTGGTCCTGCAGTTGTCGTAGTGGGTCCAGCGGTAGTTGTTGTGGGTCCAGCAGTAGTTGTAGTGGGTCCTGCAGTTGTCGTGGTGGGTCCAGCGGTAGTTGTTGTGGGTCCAGCGGTAGTTGTTGTGGGTCCAGCAGTAGTTGTAGTGGGTCCTGCAGTTGTCGTGGTGGGTCCAGCAGTAGTTGTCGTGGGTCCAGCAGTAGTTGTAGTGGGTCCTGCATTTGTCGTTGTTGGTCCTGCAGTTGTCGTTGTTGGTCCTGCAGTTGTCGTTGTGGGTCCAGCAGTTGTCGTTGTAGTTTCTGCCGTAGTTGTGGTGGGTCCTGCCGTAGTCGTTGTTGGTCCTGCAGTTGTCGTTGTTGGTCCTGCAGTTGTCGTTGTTGGTCCTGCAGTTGTCGTGGTGGGTCCAGCGGTAGTTGTTGTGGGTCCAGCAGTTGTCGTTGTAGGTTCTGCTGTTGTCGTTGTTGGTCCTGCAGTTGTCGTTGTGGGTCCAGCAGTTGTAGTTGTGGTGGGTCCTGCAGTTGTCGTTGTTGGTCCTGCAGTTGTCGTTGTTGGTCCTGCAGTTGTCGTGGTGGGTCCAGCGGTAGTTGTAGTGGGTCCTGCAGTTGTCGTTGTTGGTCCTGCAGTAGATGTGGTGGGTCCTGCAGTTGTCGTTAATACAGCAGTAGTAGTCGTGTGTCCTGCAGTTGTTGTTGTTGGTCCTGCAGTAGTTGTAATGGGTCCTGCAGTTGTCGTCGTTGTTCCTGCAGTTGTCATTGTGGGCCCTGTAGTAGTTGTTGTTGGTCCTTCAGTTGTCGTTGTTGGTCCTGCACTTGTCATTGTTGGTCCTGCAGTTGTTGTGGTGGATCCAGCGGTAGTTGTGGTGGGTGCCGAAGTTGTCGTTGTTGGTCCTGTAGTTGTCGTTTTTGGTCCTGCAGTTGTCGTTGTTGGTCCTGCAGTTGTCGTTGTGGGCCCAGCAGTTGTTGTGGTGGGTCGTGCAGTTGTCGTTGATTCTGCAGTAGTAGTCGTGGGTCCTGCAGTTGTCGTTGTTGGTCCTGCAGTTGTCGTTGTTGGTCCTGCAGTTGTTGTTGTGGGCCCTGCAGTAGTTGTAATGGATCCTGTAGTTGTCGTTGTTGGTCTTGCAGTTGTCGTTGTTGGTCCTGCAGTTGTCGTTGTGGGCCCTGCAGTTGTCGTTGTGGGCCCTGCAGTTGTTGTGGTGGGTCCTGCAGTTGTTGTTGATTCTGCAGTAGTAGTCGTGGGTCCTGCAGTTGTTGTTGTTGGCCCTGCAGTAGTTGTAATTGGTCCTGCAGTTGTCGTAGTTGTTACTGCAGTTGTCGTTGTGGGCCCTGTAGTAGTTGTTGTTGGTCCTGCAGTTGTCGTGGTGGGTCCAGCGGTAGTTGTGGTGGGTGCCGAAGTTGTTGTTGTTGGTCCTGCAGTTGTCGTTGTTGGTCCTGCAGATGTCGTTGTTGGTCCTGCAGTTGTCGTTGTTGGTCCTGCAGTTGTAGTGGTGGGTCCTGCTGTTGTCGTTGTTGGTCCTGCAGTTGTTGTTGTTGGTCCTGCTGTTGTCGTTGTGGGTCCTGCAGTTGTCGTTGTGGGTCCAGCGGTTGTTGTGGTGGGTCCTGCAGTTGTTGTGGTGGGTCCTTCAGTTGTCGTTGTTGGTCCTGCACTTGTCGTTGTTGGTCCTGCAGTTGTTGTGGTGGGTCCAGCGGTAGTTGTGGTGGGTGCCGAAGTTGTCGTTGTTGGTCCTGCAGTTGTCGTTGTTGGTCCTGCAGTTGTCGTTGTTGGTCCTGCAGTTGTCGTTGTGGGCCCAGCAGTTGTTGTGGTGGGTCCTGCAGTTGTCGTTGATTCTACAGTAGTAGTCGTGGGTCCTGCAGTTGTCGTTGTTGGTCCTGCAGTTGTCGTTGTTGGTCCCGCAGTTGTCGTTGTGGGCCCTGCAGTAGTTGTAATGGGTCCTGCAGTTGTCGTTGTTGTTCCTGCAGTTGTCGTTGTGGGCCCTGCAGTAGTTGTGGTGGGTCCTGCAGTTGTTGTGGATTCTGCAGTAGTAGTCGTGGGTCCTGCAGTTGTTATTTTTGGCCCTGCAGTAGTTGTAATTGGTCCTGCAGTTGTCGTAGTTGTTCCTGCAGTTGTCGTTGTGGGCCCTGTAGTAGTTGTTGTGGGTCCAACAGTTGTCGTTGTAGGTTCTGCCGTAGTTGTGGTGGGTCCTGCAGTAGTCGTTGTTGGTCCTGCAGTTGTCGTTGTTAGTCCTGCAGTTGTCGTTGTTGGTCCTGCAGTTGTTGTTGTTGGTCCTGCAGTTGTCGTTGTTGGTCCTGCACTTGTCGTTGTTGGTCCTGCAGTTGTCGTGGTGGGTCCAGCGGTAGTTGTGGTGGGTGCCGAAGTTGTTGTTGTTGGTCCTGCAGTTGTCGTTGTTGGTCCTGCAGATGTCGTTGTTGGTCCTGCAGTTGTCGTTGTGGGTCCAGCAGTTGTCGTTGTAGTTTCTGCCGTAGTTGTGGTGGGTCCTGCCGTAGTCGTTGTTGGTCCTGCAGTTGTCGTTGTTGGTCCTGCAGTTGTCGTTGTTGGTCCTGCAGTTGTCGTGGTGGGTCCAGCGGTAGTTGTTGTGGGTCCAGCAGTTGTCGTTGTAGGTTCTGCTGTTGTCGTTGTTGGTCCTGCAGTTGTCGTTGTGGGTCCAGCAGTTGTAGTTGTGGTGGGTCCTGCAGTAGTCGTTGTTGATCCTGCAGTTGTCGTTGTTGGTCCTGCAGTTGTCGTTGTTGGTCCTGCAGTTGTCGTGGTGGGTCCAGCGGTAGTTGTAGTGGGTCCTGCAGTTGTCGTTGTTGGTCCTGCAGTTGACGTTGTGGGTCCTGCAGTTGTCGTTGTGGGTCCTGCAGTTGTCGTTGTGGGTCCAGCGGTTGTTGTGGTGGGTCCTGCAGTTGTTGTGGTGGGTCTTTCAGTTGTTGTTGTTGGTCCTGCACTTGTCGTTGTTGGTCCTGAAGTTGTCGTTGTTGGTCCTGCAGTTGTCGTAGTGGGTCCAGCGGTAGTTGTTGTGGGTCCAGCAGTAGTTGTAGTGGGTCCTGCAGTTGTCGTGGTGGGTCCAGCGGTAGTTGTTGTGGGTCCAGCGGTAGTTGTTGTGGGTCCAGCAGTAGTTGTAGTGGGTCCTGCAGTTGTCGTGGTGGGTCCAGCAGTAGTTGTAGTGGGTCCTGCAGTTGTCGTTGTTGGTCCTGCCGTTGTCGTTGTTGGTCCTGCAGTTGTCGTTGTTGGTCCAGCAGTTGTCGTTGTAGGTTCTGCCGTAGTTGTGGTGGGTCCTGCCGTAGTCGTTGTTGGTCCTGCAGTTGTCGTTGTTGGTCCTGCAGTTGTCGTTGTTGGTCCTGCAGTTGTCGTGGTGGGTCCAGCGGTAGTTGTTGTGGGTCCAGCAGTAGTTGTAGTGGGTCCTGCAGTTGTCGTTGTTGGTCTTGCAGTTGTCGTTGTTGGTCCTGCAGTTGTCGCTGTGGGTCCTGCAGTTGTCGTGGTGGGTCCAGCAGTGGTCGTTGTGGGTCCTTCAGTGGTCGTTGTGGGTCCTGCAGTTGTCGTTGTGGGTCCTGCAGTATTCGTGGTGGGTCCAGCGGTGGTTATGGTGGGTCCTTCAGTTGTCGTTGTTGGTCCTGCAGTTGTCGTTGTGGGTCCAGCGGTTGTTGTGGTGGGTCCTGCAGTTGTTGTGGTGGGTCCTTCAGTTGTCGTTGTGGGTCCTGCAGTTATCGTTGTGGACCCTGCAGTTGTTGTGGTGGGTCCAGCGGTAGTTGTTGTGGGTCCAGCAGTAGTTGTAGTGGGTCCTGCAGTTGTTGATTCTGCAGTAGTAGTCGTGGGTCCTTTAGTTATCGTTGTTGGTCCTGCAGTTGTCGTTGTGGGTCCAGCAGTTGTCGTTGTAGGTTCTGCCGTAGTTGTGGTGGGTCCTGCCGTAGTCGTTGTTGGTCCTGCAGTTGTAGTTGTGGTGGGTCCAGCGGTAGTTGTTGTGGGTCCAGCAGTTGTCGTTGTGGGTCCAGCAGTTGTAGTTGTGGTGGGTCCTGCAGTAGTCGTTGTTGATCCTGCAGTAGTCGTTGTTGGTCCTGCAGTTGTCGTTGTTGGTCCTGCAGTTGTCGTGGTGGGTCCAGCGGTAGTTGTAGTGGGTTCTGCAGTTGTCGTTGTTGGTCCTGCAGTTGTCGTTGTGGGTCCTGCAGTTGTCGTTGTGGGTCCTGCAGTTGTCGTGGTGGGTCCAGCGGTTGTTGTGGTGGGTCCTGCAGTTGTTGTGGTGGGTCCTTCAGTTGTTGTTGTTGGTCCTGCACTTGTCGTTGTTGGTCCTGAAGTTGTCGTTGTTGGTCCTGCAGTTGTCGTAGTGGGTCCAGCAGTAGTTGTTGTGGGTCCAGCAGTAGTTGTAGTGGGTCCTGCAGTTGTCGTGGTGGGTCCAGCGGTAGTTGTTGTGGGTCCAGCGGTAGTTGTTGTGGGTCCAGCAGTAGTTGTAGTGGGTCCTGCAGTTGTCGTGGTGGGTCCAGCAGTAGTTGTAGTGGGTCCTGCAGTTGTCGTTGTTGGTCCTGCCGTTGTCGTTGTTGGTCCTGCAGTTGTCGTTGTGGGTCCAGCAGTTGTCGTTGTAGGTTCTGCCGTAGTTGTGGTGGGTCCTGCCGTAGTCGTTGTTGGTCCTGCAGTTGTCGTTGTTGGTCCAGCAGTTGTCGTTGTTGGTCCTGCAGTTGTCGTGGTGGGTCCAGCGGTAGTTGTTGTGGGTCCAGCAGTAGTTGTAGTGGGTCCTGCAGTTGTCGTTGTTGGTCTTGCAGTTGTCGTTGTTGGTCCTGCAGTTGTCGCTGTGGGTCCTGCAGTTGTCGTGGTGGGTCCAGCGGTTGTCGTGGTGGGTCCTTCAGTGGTCGTTGTGGGTCCTGCAGTTGTCGTTGTGGGTCCTGCAGTATTCGTGGTGGGTCCAGCGGTTGTTGTGGTGGGTCCTTCAGTTGTCGTTGTTGGTCCTGCAGTTGTCGTTGTGGGTCCAGCGGTTGTTGTGGTGGGTCCTGCAGTTGTTGATTCTGCAGTAGTAGTCGTGGGTCCTTTAGTTGTCGTTGTTGGTCCTGCACTTGTCGTTGTTGGTCCTGCAGTTGTCGTTGTTGGTCCTGCAGTTGTCGTAGTGGGTCCAGCGGTAGTTGTTGTGGGTCCAGCAGTAGTTGTAGTGGGTCCTGCAGTTGTCGTGATGGGTCCAGCGGTAGTTGTTGTGGGTCCAGCAGTAGTTGTAGTGGGTCCTGCAGTTGTCGTTGTTGGTCCTGCAGTTGTCGTTGTTGGTCCTGCAGTTGTCGTTGTGGGTCCAGCATTTGTCGTGGTGGGTCCAGCGGTTGTCGTGGTGGGTCCTTCAGTTGTCGTAGTTGGTCCTGCAGTTGTCGTTGTGGGTCCCGCAGTTGTCGTGGTGGGTCCTGCGGTTGTCGTGGTGGATCTAGCGGTTGTTGTGGTAGGTCCTGCAGTTGTTGTGGTGGGTCCTTCAGTTGTCGTTGTATGTCCTGCAGTTGTCGTTGTTGGTCCTGCAGTTGTCGTTGTTGATCCTGTTGTTGTCGTTGGTGCAGCAGTTGTCATTGTGGTTCCTGCGGTTGTCGTTGGTCCTGCAGTAGTTGTGGTTGGTGCCGCAGTTGTCGTTGTTGGATCTACAGATGTCGTTGTTGGTCCTGCAGTTGTCGTTGTTGGTCCTGCAATTGTCGTTGTTGGTTCTACAGTTGTCGTTGTTGGTCCTGCAGTTGTTGTTGTTGGTCCTGCAGTTGTTTCTGTGGGTCCTGTAGTAGTTGTCGTTGGTGCATTAGTTGTCGTTGTTGGTTCTGCAGTTGTCGTTGTTTGTCCTGCAGTTGTCGTTGTTGGTCCTGAAGTTGTCATTGTGGGCCCTGCAGTAGTTGTGGTGGGTCCTGCAGTTGTCGTTGTTGTTCCTGCAGTTGTCGTTGTGGGCCCTGCCGTAGTTGTTGTGGGTTCTGCAGTTGTCGTTGTAGGTTCTGCCGTAGTTGTGGTGGGTCCTGCAGTAGTCGTTGTCGGTCCTGATGTTGTCGTTGTGGGTCCTGCAGTTGTTGTTGTTAGTGCAGCAGTTGTTGTTGGTGCAGCAGTTGTCGTTGTGTGTCCTGCAGTTGTCGTTGTTGGTCCTACAGTTGTTGTTGTTGATCCTGCAGTTGTTGTTGGTGCAGCAGTTGTCGTTGTGGGTCCTGCAGTTGTCGTTGTTGGTCCTGCAGTTGTTGTTGTCTGTCCTTCAGTTGTTGTTGGTCCTGCAGATGTAGTTGTTTGTCCTGCAGTTGTTGTTGTTGGTCCAGCAGTAGTTGTGGTGGGTGCTGCAGTTGTCGTTGTTGGTTCTTCAGTTGTCGTTGTTGGTCCTACAGTTGTCGTGGTAGGTCCAGCAGCAGTTGTTGTTGTTGGTCTTGCAGTTGTCGTTGATGGTCCTGCAGTTGTTGTTGTTGGTCCTGCAGTTGTCGTTGTTGATTCTGTAGTTGTCGTTGGTGCAGCAGTTGTCGTTGTGGGTCCTGCGGTTGTCATTGGTCCTGCAGTAGTTGTGGTGGGTGCCGCAGTTGTTGTTGTTGGTCCTGCAGTTGTCATTGTTGGTCCTGCAGTTGTCGTTGTTGGTCCTGCAGTAGTTGTGGTTGGTGCGGCAGTTGTCGTTGTTGCTCCATCAGTTGTCGTTGTGGGTCCTGCAGTTGTCGTTGTTGGTCCTGCAGTTGTTGTGATGGTTCCTTCGGTTGTTGCTGATGTCGCTTGTACTTCATTTCTAGTTATTATGGTTAGGACTGTAGTTTTGTTGAGGAAGATGATTAATAAAGCAAAATTATTTTTTTGTTCATATAAATGAATACTTTCGCCCTCAGTTTAACGACTCCTTAACTGAAAATATTGCATTGAACCAAAGACATTTGTTATAGTGGCCTTTTTTACCTTGATTTACACTTTAACAAACAAGTAGTATAAATTAAGACTTACCAATGAAGATAAATCCAACAGCCTCCATATTCATTGGCATTTGAGTTTAGCCTTTTGAAAAAATCACAAGTTTTGGCAGCACTTTAGAATAATTTTAACCTGAAGCATTATGAAGTAGTATTGAATTCATCATTTATAAAGGTTTGCTCCTACCTAAATACAAATTAGTAAGCCACTAATAATCAGTAATAAGATCATTTATAAAGCTTAAATTCATTTACCATGATTGACAAACAATTACCATTTGTTAATAATGTGTTGAGGTACTTAGAAACCCTTATTTGTGTTCCTTAACATATGCTCAAGCAAAGTACAACTTATGCTTCCAAACTACTTTATTTGGTCAACCAGCCATTAGTTGTCCTTTCTCAATGCTCAGTAAGTCAAAGATGGTCCTCACTTTAGAATGAGCTAAGACAGAAAAAACGTAACAAATGCGTTTTAACTACCTGAACTTATCATGACTTGCAGCATTATTAAGTATTTATAACGCATTGTACACATTGTAAATAGTTTTTGTTTCATCAGCATTATAAATTATCTTATAAACCATTGGCTCATTATGAATTTATTATGTGTATTCATGTTTGAACAATGCTTTATGAATGATTAATTCAACATTAATCCACTATTTACTTCTACTTTATGCAGTTATTCTCAAGTGCTACCCAAGGTATGAATTCCTAAATGAACTCTGAGATTTTTTAACAAATGCTCTGTGAGTTTCACAAGATGTCAAGCAAAGTTAAAACCGCCGTCTTGGTTTGGTACTTTTTTCAGGATTATTAAAAGCATCCTATTGCTCTACAGGTTTTCCCAAAGTGGGGTAGGCCTACTATGGAGTCGGGGAAACGCCTACTTGAAATTATTATTGACAAATCGAAAATTTTCATTTGATGTGCAACGATTTTTTTCTCCCACGAATACTAAAAAGCACCATCTTCCTTTCAATGAAATAGCAATATAATATAAGACGAAGTCATATAAGTCAAGCTTATAAATCCAATATTTGAATCGACTTATAAGCGAAGTCAAGCAAAACATATATTCGCACAGCGCAGGTCGCTCCCTAAGAGCTGACGGATGGCCATTACTTCTAACAAATAACTGAATTGAATCTTACAGCGCTTACATCTTTTTTTTAAGTCGTTAATAAAGACAAAAAGCATTGTGATAGCCATCGTATTATCTTAGTTTATTGTATTCGCTAGCATGCTGATTGCATTTCGCATTTCGCCCCTTTGATGGCATATGACGCCCAAAGTCCAGCAAGTTGCTGCACTTGTTGCCCCTCTAATATCAGCGCAGACTGCCGGGGTAGGAGCACGGGCTGATCGCCCACAGAGCACCGCTATTCTGACATGAAGTGGCCTGGTAGTGAAGCAGTGTTCTGTGTTATTGTATGCCTTGTTTGATCGATTGATAGCGTGAAACGTATAAGTTAAACGTGTAAAGAGAGCGTTCGTGCTTTCCTATCTCCGTCAGACAAATGGCAAATGCCACTGTGATAATACCACTATTGCCATAGTAGGGAGGCAGTCTGATGCTTTGCTGCTGATTAACCGCTAAAGGATGCCTATAGCCCACGCAACAGAAAGCACAGCAGCTGAGGACGGCATTGTGAGATTCTACATTGTCCGTGTTGTGCCGTGATATGCACCCCATTGCGATCTTTGTGAAGGGAAGGGAAGAGAAGAGCATCGGTTTTGTACACTCTTTAGAAGGGTTGAGTTTATGTAAAGAGTTTAAATGAAAGATGTTCTTCTCAACACAAGATCCTTAAACACGTCATTCTTAACGTACAGACGCAAACCAATGCCTTTCTTATCCCACGACATCGCATTCAGTGTAATTATTCCCCAGCTATAATTACAAATGCCTTGCTTTTCTTACAAATAGGCTACAAAGCAGTGGTCAACAACCATCAGTGACGGGAATACAGAGATCTCAATCTAGGACGCAAGTGGATCACACACATGAGACATGAACAGAAAGGGCAACAAAGAAAACTAAGGAGGACCTCGCCAGAGGAAAATAGAGATTCACCCAGAAGTGCATTTATTTTGGCCAAACATCAATGAAAACATTTGTGCAACTATTTTACGAGGGGACGTATTTCAAGACGGGCGCATACCACGGCACAACACTGGCAACAAAGTCGTCGCACTTAATTTGCCGCTAATGGCCATCCATAGCGTGGCAATGTAAACGCACATCGATGACTACTGCTGACGTAGCAAGGGTTTGAAGGGTTTGCAAAAAACATAAAAAAGAATACACATATATATGTGTATACACAAATTGGTGCAGAAATTTGCAGATGCAAATGTGCAGAAAACACACACATATATATACACACACACACACACACACACACACACACACACACACACACACACACACACACACACACACACACACACACACACACACACGATTAAGCCTGTTTAACAAAGGTGATGATCCGGTCACTGCAATTGCTGTATCCATTAGTAGTAACATAAAAGTAGTTAATTTTAAAGTTAGAGATAAATTAATGTAAAATACCATTAACCCACTCGATTAAAGTACCCTACACAGTATACAACCTATGCATCATGCATAGGTTAAACATTGGTTTAGCATATATTACATTAATAAATTAGCTCCTGAATAGTTTCTTTAACAAAAACATATGTTTTGTTTAAAATCATTAGCCAATTCAAAATAAGCTTCCCTAGATATTTAAATTAACATCCTTTTCAGTAATGTAAATATTAAATACAGACCTTGTTAACACACAGTTGGTCCAACACTTCGAAAAAGGATTTTCTTTAAATTGGTCTATATCATGAATGTGAAGGAACAGCCGTATCTGAAACTGTTTAGCACGCTGGCCAACATGTCTTATAAACCAGCAATAGGGGCGGTTTAATAATTATAAATAAAGAACACCTTATGACTCTGCATTGTGTGGTGGAAGAATGCAGGTTGGCCACTTCTGGATTTTAAAAGTCAAAAGATTTTAATTCCCTTCATGTTCATATGAACGTGTTTTTCCAGGATGCATTTAAGGAAGAATGCACTCGTCATGGCATAGGATAATTAAAATGACATGTAGAACTATGTTTAGGCAGTGTGCCTTTATCGCACCTGACAAGGGTGTTGGAGTAAGGAGGTGGGGGGGGGGGGGGGGGGGACATTAAGCGGGGAGTCTTGGGGTCCACCCCCATGAAACTTTGAGTATCTTCATTTCCTGCATTCTGGTGAATGTTTCTGCACCAATTTGTGACTTTTCTGCATCAATTTATGGTGGAAATGTCTTTATGTATGTAGAGGAAAACAAAAGTCAGGCACCAGGTGACTATTCAAAATAGAATTGAATATAATGCAGTAAGTATGGGGAGGCATTGCCAGGCAGCATTACCTTAAGATTAGTTATAAAAGTAAACTCGATAAACATTACCTAGTGATGGGGTCGGCAACCTTGCTTCCTCAGCAGAGCATTTAACATCTTTCCATGAGCCCGATGGGTCTCCTTCACTTCTTCTAGCATTGTAAGAAGTTTAGAGAACATGGCTTCACAAATGGAGCTGGCAACTAGTGGGGCAGTGGGGCTGGTGACTTGGGCAGTGGGCCTGCCTACTAGTGGGGCAGTGGGGCTGGTGACTTGGGCAGTGGGCCTGCCTACTAGTGGGGCAGTGGGGCTGGTGACTTGGGCAGTGGGCCTGCCTACTAGTGGGGCAGTGGGGCTGGTGACTTGGGCAGTGGGCCGGGCAACTAGTAGGGCTGGCGACTTGGACAGTGGGGCTGGCAAGTTGTTGGGCAGTGGGGCTGGTGACGTAGTTACTTCGTATCTACATCGTATCTGCAAAGGGATGGTGTGGTTGCAGGCTCTTTCCAACCAAGCAAGAACACACCTGATACAACTAATCAACTGTGTGAAAACTGAGATCAGCTGAATTGATGAGTCGAGTCAGGTGTGATCCTGCTCAGTTGGAATGAAAACCTACAGCTACACCAGCCCTTTATGGATACGTTTCGATAACCCTGGTTTAGAGAGGAATTGACACACAAATTATAAGTTGGAGGGTCAAAGAATCTTTTAGGTAAGGAACGTAGAGCAGTAGTTAATCTAAGGAGGAAAATCTAAGTTACCTGCATACATGCTATCTGCCTTCATACAGCCATCATGGCCAACCTCATCCACGAACTCCACCATCCTGAATGAGGGCATCCTGCAATGTACATTAAGTCATGTGCTGTGCAGCTGAGGCAAAGCAAAAAACATATTCCGAAGAGGCAATAAAAGCATTGGTTTTGTGAAGTTTGCTACTGGAGCACTGGCAAGCTAACCAGACAGTTTTGATAGCAAATAGACTCCCAGAGATGTCGAATCAATGGGGTATTTGAAAAAACATGCCCCCACCACATGTGTTCCTCCAGTGGAATGCACAGTGTCCGCTCAATCCCAACTCTGCCCTGAAGTTCATCACAATTGGTACCACTGCAGTTTGAGATAATTGTGTCTTTGTGTTTACACATTTTGTATTGAACATACTGATGTATCAACCATTATGTCAGCATTGGTCCAGATGCATGGGGCTGTTTTAGTTCAACACCTTCGTACATTTCTTGAGACATGGAAGGAAATAATTGCCTTTCATAGACATGCCTCACAATTTGTTGCACAGGATGCTGTGGTCTTTTTTTTCAACTGTCCCAAATAATTCTCACATGGAAAACACTAGACAGAATCCAGAGGACCATACTTTTCAGCATTGTATGCTAAATGTGAAATTGTGTGTATTCTTAACCAGAAACGTTTTCCCATATATCAAGTTGATCATCTTAAAATTGTTTGGCATAACTACTGTTGTAGAGTAGGATACTTACATATGACCACTAGGGACAGTAGTGCCATTGTTGGGCAGTAACCTACCGCTCTCTCCCCTGGGTTAGCAGATTATGTATGGTCGCTATCAATAAAGAGTCATGAGCAAAGTCTGTGGCAGTCCAGTTACTAGTTAGTATTTCCAATATTCTACATTGGCGACGAGGATAATTCGAAATATGGAATCGGTGAAGATAAGACGTTTTTACTGAGTATGCGACGGCGAAACCTAGAAACAGGCTAGTTTGCTAGGAAAAGCTAAGAGTGTGAAGCTATCGACGTTGGGCAAGCTAGCGTATGCTTCGCTCTCTCTTTGGCAGCAGTGACTGGACAACAGACAAGATGGCAGGCACATTCGGTTCGGTGGCACCAGTTGACAACAAGACACAAGTGTGGGAAGAATATTGCGAAATTCTGGAGCATTTGTTTGTTGCAAATGAGATCGACGATGCTGTAAGGAAAAGGGCCATCCTATTGAGCTGTGTGGGCACGCAGACCTACGCATTGATGAGGAACTTACTGAGCCCGGCAAAGCCAGGAGAAAAGTGATGACTTGGTGAGTCTATGCGATCCCATTTCAATCCTAAAACGAGTTAAATAGTACAAAGATGGAAATTCAACTCAAGAAATAGGAAACCTGAGGAAAGTGTAATTGATTATGTGGCGGAGCTGAGGAAGCTCGCGCAGGACTGCAACTATGGGGACACGCTCACATGATGCTATGTGACTAGTTAGTCACGTAGATTAGTGTGCAGCATGAATGACGACAGAATACAGCGATGACTTTTGTCAGAGGATGGTTTGATATTTGACATGGCGCTAAAGAAAGCGCTGGCCATGGAAGCGGCCAAAAAGGATATAAAAGACTTGAATTCTATGAGCCATGGAAAAGGGAGCCAACCTGTGGTGGGGACCGTTTACAAAGTGGACGCCTGCGCAAAGACGCAGCAGCGGGGGAGCACTAAATGCTACAGATGTGGCGGGAACAGCCACTTGGCAAACGAGTGCAGGTTCGCGGGAGAAAAGTGTCAACTGCGGTAAGACAGGGCACATAAAGAGGGCCTGCAAACTGACATTGAAAGAGAAATCGAGCGCTCAGGGACCTACAAAGATTGAAGGGGAGAGAGAGATATTCAAAAAGTGCACATTTCATACAGGAAGAGGAGGAGAGTAGTGAGGATGTATTTACTATTGACAGTATGAACGCTACCATTCCAAAATTACCTCCTCTCAGGCAATATTTAACAGTATATTAATGTAAAGTAAAATATGAGATTGATACCGGCTGTAGTGTAACAGTAATGTCACAGTCAGAGTATGTTAAGCTATGGAAGAAGACAAATGTGCCAGAGCTAGGTACATGTCCTATCAGTCTAAAAACATATACGGGACAAAAAGTAGACATTCTAGGGTCAGCTAATGTGAAAGTTGAAAATACAGGAATGGTCAAAGAGTTACCAGTTGTAGTTGTAGCGGGGTCAGGACCAAACCTGCTTGGGCGAGGGTGGATCACCAAGTTGGATGTGGACTGGCGTACAATGAATAAGATAATGGACAGCAAAGATGCGTTACAGGAAGTGTTAAAGAAGCATGAGCAGGTGTTCAAGGATGAGCTTGGCACATTAAAAGGAACCACAGCAAAGATACATGTAGCCAGTGATGCTACACCCCGCTTCTTCATACCGCGGTCAGTGCCTTTTGCAATGAAAACTAAGGTAAAGGCTGAGTTAGATTGTCTCTTGAAGGACAAGATCATAGAACCAGTGAAGTTCTCAGACTGGGCAGCACCAATAGTCCCAGTGTTAAAACCGGACAATACAGTGAGATTGTGTGGTGACTACTGTAAATAGAGTGTCATCACTAGAACAGTACCCCATTCCTAAAATGGAGGACATATTCACGTCCCTAGCGGGGGGGAGAGAAATTCAGTAAACTGGATATGAGTCATGCTTACTAACAGATAAGGCTAGATGAAGACTCAAAGAAATACGTCACAGTGAACACGCACAAGGGACTGTTCACCTATGCAAGGTTACCCTTCGGAGTCAGCTCCAGTCCTGCAATCTTCCAGCGCACTATGGAAGGGATTCTACAGGGGATTCCCCAGTGTGCAGTCTATCTCGACGACATCCTTCTGACAGGAACTGATGATCAGGACCACATCCGTACACTGGACAGAGTGTTACAACGGCTGGAGGAGGCGGGGCTACGATTGAAACAGAGTAAGTGCAACTTCATGGAGAAGGAAGTTACATTCCTAGGACACAGGGTGGACGATACTGGGCTGCATCCAGTGACAGAGAAAGTGAAGGCACCAGCGGCTACTACAGTCACGGAATTTAAAGCATATCTGGGACTGTTAAACTACTACCATAGGTTTCTACCCAATTTGTCTACACTATTGACTCCTCTGCACCAGCTGCTTAGGAAGGACGAGCCATGGTGTTGGGGGTTGAAGCAAAAACAGGCCTTTAACCAGTCAAAAGAAATGTTACAGTCAAGCAGAGTGTTGGTACATTATGATGAAGGGAAAGTACTGATTCTATCCTATGATGCCTCGCCCTACGGGTTGGGAGCGGTATTGTCTCACCGTATGCCAGATGGGGCTGAGAAGCTTATAGGGTTTGTATCGCGCACACTCTCACCTGCTGAAAATAACTATTCACAACTTGATAAGGAGGGGTTAGCTATCATATTTGGCGTGAAGAAGTTTCATAAATACTTATATGGGAGGAAGTTTGAAATCTATACTGACCATAAGCCTCTTATCAGTTTGTTGAATGAAATGAAAGCAGTGCCACAAATGGCATCTCCTAGAATAATGAGCTGGGCAGTAACATTACGAGCATATGAGTTTGTCATTACTTACAGAGCAGGCAAGGACAACGGTAACGCCGATGCTCTCAGCCGCCTCCCTCTCTCAGAGTGTCCAAGAAGTGCTAATGCTGGATCAGGAGAACAGCCCAATGATGACCTCGCAGCAAATCAAGAGCTGGACAGCTAAAGATCCAGTCCTGTTGAGGGTCCATGAGTACCTACTGAGAGGCTGGCCAAATCACAAGGATGGACATGAGTTTGCTGCTTACAAACAGAGACAGCATGAGCTCAGTGTCCAGGATGGCTGTGTGCTGTGGGGAGCCTGTGTCGTTGTTCCAGATAGAGGACGCACAGCAATGATGGAACAACTGCATCAGAGTCATCCCGGCATGACCAGAATGAAAGGCTTGGCCAGGAGCTACATGTGGTGGCCCAATATGGATTCTGACATTGAAAAGAAGGTAAAACCATGCACCACATGTGAAAAGCAGAGAAAAGCACCTGCTAGTGCCCCACTCCATCCCTGGGAGTGGCCCAGTAAGCCATGGAGAAGGCTACACATAGACTATGCAGGTCCTTTCATGGGAAAGATGTTTTTGGTAACAGTAGACACTCACTCAAAATGGATGGACGTATACCCATTGAGCTCAGCTACGTCAGCTGCTACCGTGGATAGTCTCAGGAACAGTTTCAGTAGTCACGGCATTCCAGAGATGATCATTTCAGATAATGCTCAGTGTTTTGTGGGTGACACCAAAGAGTTCATGACAAAAAATGGAATCACACATGTCACCTCAGCACCCCACCACCCTTCTTCCAATGGGCTGGCGGAGCGGGCCGTTCAAACTTTTAAAGAGCTAATGAAAAAGAGCTCAGGTGACACATTGGAGACAAAACGGAATAGTTTTATTTAGTTATCGTATAACTCCACCGCTGGACCTTCCCCTGTTGAGATGATGATGGGAAGGAAGTTGAGGTGCACATTAGACCTGATACACCCAAATCTAAAGAGTAAAGTGGAGGCTAAACAAGCAGGACAGAAAACATAACATGACAGACACACAAAAGATTGCAGTTTTGTTGTCGGAGACTTAGTGTATACCAAGAATTTTGGGTATGGCCCTAAATGGATACCGGGGCTGGTTCAGGAGATCACAGGGCCCGTGTCGTACACTGTATTATTGGGGAATGGTCAAGTGGTACGTCGGCATGTTGACCAGCTGTTCAGCAGGCAGGAAAATTACGGTTCAGAGCCAATGACAGACAAAACAGACGAGGACGACTACATAGAGCTCAGTCCACCAGACAGTGAGGTGCCACAGGACACAGGTATACCACTGCCACAGAAAATTCACCTGTTACTGAGGAAATCAACGGACCTGGTGGGTCACCTAAAGTGGAATTGCGACGCTCTCAAAGAACTAGAAAATCCCCAGCTCATTTGGGAGGTAAAGGAGATTCCTTCTCATGGGCAAGAATGTGCCCTTATCTCCTTTAGGAAGTAAGGTAGTCTACCCTTGCTTCAAACAAAGACATTATGTGAGTGTATATGAAAATAAAAAGACATGGGACACTCACACAGCCTTGTTTGTTTTTAAAATGGTTCAAACGGTTGCTTACAAGTTGAATTGTTATCTTTATGGTTACTGTCATTGAAAAGGGCATATTTTACATAGTAGTGTTTAATCTGAAAATGTTTAACTAACCGGGTTAGTTCAGATTTAAGGGGGGAGGAATGTTGTAGAGTGGGATACTTATATATGACCACTAGGGACAGTAGTGCCATTGTTGGGCAGTAACCTACCGCTCTCTCCCCTGGGTTAGCAGATGATGTATGGTCGCTATTAATAAAGAGTCATGAGCAAAGTCTGTGGCAGTCCAGTTACTAGTTAATATTTCCAATATACTACAACTACAGTACTCTCTACAAAGAGGAGGATAATTATATAGCCTTCCATTGGCTGTACTCAGTCAAAGACCATGGGTTTCTGGACAAGTTTGTTCTAAGCATTGTCTACAGTTTCAAGTGATCAGAGATGGCGGATAGAACAGATGATGGAACCAGACACTGCAATGGTCCCTTAAACCACAGAGTAATATATTTACAGACAATGCCCAAGCAAACTAAATGGATATAGTCAAGAGGAAACCATGCCTATGCCAAGCCCATGGAGAGGTGATTTAGAGTGATGGTGGTCTTAATCAGACATTTGTTCAAACTGAGTATCCGTCCTTAGGCTGGAATGCATGTCTGGAAACCCAACTCTACCATCAACATAAATGCCATACTGTGTGCAACGCTCACAAGAACTGTACGTCCAGCACGCGTCCACGCAATCACTTTGTATTGGATGCGTGCTGGACGCCTACTGGACGCGTCCAATACAAAGTGATTGCCACCAAATGCGTGGCCTCGAGTGTGGCATTAGCCTCCCATTCACTTTGAATTGCTTGAGTGGGGCAAGGGAGCGGGTGAGCACGGCGCGTTGAAAGGGAATGGACACAAGTTGAACTTCAGTGAACTTTCGGTCATTTCGCGCGTTCGGCCATTCGCTTGGACAAGGGACATTCAGTGAGTACTGGCGGACCATAGAGACTCGTGGTGGAACTGTATTTCCTGGTTTTAAAGCGGAAATGAAACACTAGCTGTAGTAAGCATAATTTACACGATCATTCCCCACTCTATAACCCCTAAAAGGTGAAACTGACCGTCTTTAAAAAAGTACGTTTTTCAAACAATTGTAGCGTCATCTTGTCATAGCGTAGAGTGTGACGTCACGAGGTAGGTTGGCTTGAGTCCTACAGTGGTTTATTAGCGAACAACAGCTGGCTCTATGGAAAATAAGGAACCCCAAACTTAAAAGCGATGCATGGGGTTCAATTTTGTACTGCCCCTGGATGCAGCAGTGAATTGTATATTCAAAAAGGTCATCTTTCTCTCCTCACAGGCTCGAATGCGTAAGCCACTGTTTGTTTCCTCCTAATAGCTTTCAGCCTCGTCATCGGCCATATTTACTTTGAATGTGAGAAGCTGTATGTAGCGCGACTGCTGTCTTCCTGGGCTGACTTTCCAACCAACCAACCAACAAGCATGACGTAGTCAGTGACGCAACGGCAACATGGCGGCGAGCATGCGCGAAAGCATATGTTATCGCCAACCACAAATGTATTGTAATGTAATGTAATCTCGGAAAACATTCCAACATACTTAATTCTGTACAATACACTGTTTCATGTCCGCTTTAAGCACTTCCATCGACAAAGTGGTAAACTTTGCACGATTCCGTATGGTCGATTGTCCAATCGCATGGCCGAACGCGCGCTGCAAGACATGGTCATTTGCATAAAGCTAACTGAAATTCAGCTTTTGTCCTTCCCCTTTTAACGCGCCGGGGATGTCCCGCCCGCACGCAAGCTCTTCCCTCAGTCCCTTGCCCAGCACGAGCACGCGTCCAATTCAAATTGTATTTGTATTTGAATAACATCAAATGCTTTGGTCCAACTTTCAAATTGATGCAACCAAGAAAACACTAACTAGCATTTCAAACAGGCCATAGGCCACAATTAAGCCATCTGTAAAAGGCTTCTTTGTGTTTAGCCAAAATGTGACTTATCCGAAATGATTCTTCAGTAGCAGCCTTATTTTGAGCAGCAGGTTTTGTGAAATACGATTGCTGTGCCTTCAACCCTGATTTCAGCTCGGCAACTTTCCTTGCACGTATTGCACTCTTTGGCGGGTAGCTGTCTGGATTTCTGGTGATTGGTGTTGTTGTGACGCTCCAGGTTTCCTCTTTAGACAGTTTGTATTTGGTGGCACACCATACAAAATAAGTTCCAGAGAGAGAGAGAGAGAGAGAGGAGAGAGAGAGAGAGAGAGAGAGAGAGAGAGAGAGAGAGAGAGAGAGAGAGAGAGAGAGAGAGAGAGAGGAGAGAGAGAGAGAGAGAGAGAGAGAGAGAGAGAGAGAGAGAGAGAGAGAGAGAGAGAGAGAGAGAGAGAGAGAGAGAGAGAGATGAGAGAGAGAGAGAGAGAGAGAGAGAACTGTAATATTCATATGTATCACAAACTGAATTGTGATTGGATGCATTATACTGTGCTATGATTGGTTAAGACCACCCAGGTCGTGAGGGCAGTCGCAAAGGATCATGGCCAGGAGCACATGGACATCCAGTCACAGGTAGCTAATAAAGAGCTACGTTTCTAAATATCCTGTCGTCCTGCATTTTACTATTTGTATAAAGTATACAAAACAAGACAACCACTGCCCTAGCAGGTCACGCTATCGGATTTATCATCGGAAATGTATAAAGTATACAAAACAAGACAACCACTGCCCTAGCAGGTCACGCTATCGGATTTATCATCGGAAATGTTAGGCAGTTAGGCCTCGGAACAATTATTTACCTAACAGAAATTGTGAAGCCATGGGTTTGAACTAGACAATGCATAATATAAGTGGATGGAATAGGTTTACTGGTCTTTGCTGAAATTATCGATAACAGTAATTTAGTTGCATTGTTTTCTGTAGGGCCTAGGCCTAGTCAAATGTGCAAATGCATTTGAGAACAATGTGAATGGATCTTATTTTAATTAAAGGATACTATTAATTATATGTTAATTATATGGCCGTGCATATGTGGCACGGCCTAAATGCTTAGGCCGTGCCACATTCCAGGTGGTTGAATTAAGCTTAAATTGAAAGGCCTATATTTTACAATGTCAACTGTAACGATTGTTCATGTTTTTTGGATGGCTTTTAATACGGAGATTCATGACAACAATAATTAACACCACAGTACAATACAAGTAGGCTACAATAAGTTATAGTTGATTGTGTTTATCAATGAGCAGTGAAATATGTAGGTACAACATACATTTCATTCAAAAACCAAGACAAGGTGGCACCCCGAAAACATCTCATATTAATCCAGCTACATCTTGACAGATACCATACCACAATGCCTGTTCTGCTGTAATAAAAATATTTAATAGTTTCACCAAATGACCCAAATGAGCAAGAATTGCAGAGCTGAACATAATTCATTTTATTTGGACACATTTTATTAATTTGCTTTCTTTTGCATTTTGGTTTCCACTTTATTCTATCTTGTTGATCATGAAAAAAAATAAATAAATTATTGTTACGTTCACACTGCTTAGCATTGTAAATTGTTAATTTTTCAAATTCCTCTTACCATTATCCAAATAGATGCGGACTTATGACCAATATCTGTTATTCTATTCTAAATGTATACTTTTGTTGCTGCCTCCAAATTCAAGCATGTTAATGTCCATTGGTCATGGGAAAACATAATTTAATAAAAGCTTACAATGCAAAAAATATTCTCCATTCAATATAATACAAGACATGAGGGTTCTATGTACTGAACAACAGTCCTTTGATGACCGTCAACAAGACAGGCAAACAAAAAGCAGTTGTGATGGTCATTTTCAGAGTGGGTCCTCCTGAGGTGGTTGTTGCTGTTGGAGTAGTTGAAGTAGTAACGTCAGGAAAACAAACAACACATTGCTATACTGCTGTTAGAAGATATGTGTTGATCACAATAGCCAGTGCCGGTACTACTGGTTATTACTCTAAAATGTTAAATCTTGTGTTGAACTTACTTGCGGTAATAGTAGAAATATCCAATCCAGTTAGATTGGTGATGCCTGCGGAAAATACGGCCTGCAATGCCTCCTCTGCCAGGATTCCAGTCGGAACAACTGTTTGGTTATGGAAGACCAGAATCCCGGTCACAATGATTGAGCCATTACTAGAAACACAAAGAAAGACAACAACAAAATTGGTTAACAGTTGATTATAAATTACATATTTTAAATGTAATCATTTATAATAATAATGTAAAATAAACATAAATAAAGAAATATAAAAAAATGGTTGAACAACTGTCGAACAATCAATTTTAGGAAGTGAATACAGTTCTCACCGGAAAGACCTAATGATAGATCGGGAATAAGTTCTTGGAAATAGAAATCTGTAGCCTTTGTTAACCTAAAGTCAAGAATTAAGCACATTAGTTATTGAATATGAGCTGCATTGAAATCAGTGATTGTTCTAAAGCTAATGCACCATGTGCATTAAATGTATGTAATTAAACATTACTATCTCACCTCTCTTGTGACTTCATTAGCCAGCATCCGAGAGGCTGTGGAAGAAGGATCTGACAAAGAGCTTTGAAATGTGCGTCTCAAACTGAATCTCAAAGCCAATGTGCCTTCGTCTACTGTAGGAGACTCTGTAGAGTCAAGTGTAGCAGCTGTAATGGGTACAGGTGGTGTGGTGCGTCTTGCAGTTGTGGTTGGTCCTGCAGTAGTTGTGGGTCCTGTTGTTGTGAGTCCAGCAGTTGTTGTTGGTACTGCAGTTGTTGTTGTGGGTCCAGCAGTTGTTGTTGGTGGTGCAGTAGTGGTTGTGGGTCTTGCAATTGTTGGTCCTGCAGTAGTTCTTGGTCCTGCAGTTGTAGTTGGTCCTGCAGTAGATGTGGTGGGTCCTGCAGTAGTTGTGGTAGGTCCTTCAGTTGTCGTTGTTGGTCCTGCAGTTGTTTTTGTGGGTCCAGCACTAGTTGTGGTGTGTCCTGCAGTTGTCGTTGTGGGTCCTGCAGTTGTCGTTGTTGGTCCTGCAGTTGTCGTTGTTTGTCCTGCAGTTGTTGGTGTTGGTCCTGCAGTAGTTGTGATGGGTTCTGCAGTTGTCGTTGTGGGTCCTGCAGTTGTCGTTGTTGGTCCTGCAGTTGTCGTTGTGGGTCCTGCAGTTGTCGTTGTGGGTCCTGCAGTTGTCGTGGTGGGTCCTGCAGTTGTTGTGGTGGGTCCTTCAGTTGTCGTTGTTGGTCCTGTAGTAGTTGTTGTTGTGGGTCCAGCAGTTGTCGTTGTAGGTTCTGCCGTAGTTGTGGTGGGTCCTGCAGTTGTCGTTGTTGGTCCTGCAGTTGTCGTTGTGGGTCCTGCAGTTGTCGTTGTGGGTCCTGCAGTTGTCGTGGTGAGTCCAGTGGTAGTTGTTGTGGTTCCAGCAGTAGTTGTAGTGGGTCCTGCAGTTGTCGTGGTGGGTCCAGCGGTAGTTGTTGTGGGTCCAGCAGTAGTTGTAGTGGGTCCTGCAGTTGTCGTTGTTGGTACTGCAGTTGTCGTTGTTGGTCCTGCCGTTGTCGTTGTTGGCCCTGCAGTTGTCGTGGTGGGTCCAGCGGTTGTTGTGGTGGGTCCTGCAGTTGTTGTGGTGGGTCCTTCAGTTGTCGTTGTTGATCCTGTAGTAGTTGTTGTTGTGGGTCCAGCAGTTGTCGTTGTAGGTTCTGCAGTTATCGTTGTGGGCCCAGTAGTTGTTGTGGTGGGTCCTGCAGTTGTTGTTAATTCTGCAGTAGTAGTCGTGGGTCCTGCCGTTGTTGTTGTTGGCCCTGCAGTAGTTGTAATGGGTCCTGCAGTTGTCGTTGTCGTTCCTGTAGTTGTCGTTGTGGGCCCTTTAGTAGTTGTTGTTGTGGGTCCAGCAGTTGTCGTTGTAGGTTCTGCCGTAGTTGTGGTGGGTCCAGCGGTAGTTGTTGTGGGTCCAGCAGTAGTTGTAGTGGGTCCTGCAGTTGTCGTTGTTGGTCCTGCAGTTGTCGTTGTTGGTCCTGCAGTTGTCGTTGTTGGTCCTGCAGTTGCCGTTGTGGGTCCTGCAGTAGTCGTGGTGGGTCCAGCGGTTGTTGTGGTGGGTCCTTCAGTTGTCGTTGTTGGTCCTGTAGTAGTTGTTGTTGTGGGTCCAGCAGTTGTCGTTGTAGGTTCTGCAGTTATCGTTGTGGGCCCAGTAGTTGTTGTGGTGGGTCCTGCAGTTGTTGTTGATTCTGCAGTAGTAGTCGTGGGTCCTGCAGTTGTTGTTGTTGGCCCTGCAGTAGTTGTAATGGGTCCTGCAGTTGTCGTTGTCGTTCCTGTAGTTGTCGTTGTGGGCCCTGTAGTAGTAGTTGTTGTTGTGGGTCCAGCAGTTGTCGTTGTAGGTTCTGCCGTAGTTGTGGTGGGTCCAGCGGTAGTTGTTGTGGGTCCAGCAGTAGTTGTAGTGGGTCCTGCAGTTGTCGTTGTTGGTCCTGCAGTTGTCGTTGTTGGTCCTGCAGTTGTTGTTGTTGTGGGTCCTGCAGTTGTCGTGGTGGGTCCAGCAGTTGTTGTGGTGGGTCCTGCAGTTGTTGTAGTGGGTCCTGCAGTTGTCGTTGTTGGTCCTGCAGTTGTCGCTGTTGGTCCTGCAGTTGTCGTTGTGGGTCCTGCAGTTGTCGTGGTGGGTCCAGCGGTTGTTGTGGTGGGTCCTGCAGTTGTTGTGGTGGGTCCTTCAGTTGTCTTTGTTGGTCCTGCAGATGTCGTTGTTGGTCCAGCAGTTGTTGTGGTGGGTCCAGCAGTTGTCGTTGTTGGTCCTGCAGTTGTTGTTGTTGGTTCTGTTGTTGTCGTTGTAATGGATCCTTCTGTTGTTAGTGTTGTTTTAGCTTTAAAATAACCAAACAAATTGTGTTAGAGCCAATATGTCTACATTGCATGCAACTTTGTATTTTACCATGATTTCTAAATGCTTGAACAACATTGACATAATTGTCATTTTGTTTGCTTGGTTCTATACTTCAATATCATTTCTACTATTAATTAATGTTATTTGATTAAGCTTTGTGGCATTCATGAGAATTTGTTCTGATCTATCTAGACCCATTGATGTTTGATCCCATCATTTCTGAATAAAAATTAAACTAGTGCAACACTTGTATGTACTTTTGATGTAATATGTACTTCTCTTCAATAGGGATGCATAGAGAACATGGGGTTCGCCAAGATTGAAAGAGCACATTGCCATCTTCTACTGCTTGTAGAAGATATGCGTTAATCGCAATAGCCGGTTCTACTGAGTTGAACTCTAAAAGACTCAATCTAGTGTTCAACCTACTCGCGATAATAGTAGAAACGTTCAGCCCAGGTAGGTTGGTGTTGTTTGAGGTTATTGCGTCCTTTAGTGTCTGCTCTGCCACGCTTCCAGTCGGAACAACTGTTTGGTTAACGTAGACCAGAGTCATATCCACATTGATTGAGCCGCTCCTAGAAACACAAAGAAAGACAACAACAAATAGGTTAAAAGTTGATCAACTATCGCATTTTCAAAATTTAATTATTTATAATAAAAATGTTCTACAATAAACATATGAAAAATATTTATAACAAATGGTGAACACCCATTAAAGATTCCATTTGAGGAAGGGAAATAAATGCTTACCGGAAAGCCCTAATTACACTTCGGGAATAAGTCTGTGGAAATCGTGATCTGTAGCCTTTGTTTACCTGAGGTCAATGATTAAGCACATTATAGATATTGAATATGAACTGCATTAAAATAAGTGATTGTTGTAAGGCTAAAGTATATTCAATAAATACTTTTTTATCTTACCTCACTTGTGACTTCATTAGCCAGCCCCTGATAGGCTGTGGACGTAGGATCTGACAAAGAGCTTTCAAATGTGCGTTCCAAACTGAATGTCAAATCCTGAGTGCCTTCCTGTACTGCAGGAGTCACTTGAGAGTCAGTTGTTGTGGGTCCTGCAGTTGTTGATGTGGGTCCTACAGTTGTTGTTGTGGGAACTGCTGTAGTAGTTGTGGGTCCCGCAGTAGAGGTTGTGGGTGCAAAAGTTGTTGTGGGTCCTGCTGTGGTAGTTGTGGGTCCTGCAGTAGTTGTTGTGGGTCCTGCAGTAGTTGTTGTGGGTCCTGCAGTTGTTGTTGGTTCTGCAGTTGCCGTTGTTGGTCCTGCAGTAGTTGTGGTGGGTCCTGCAGTAGTTGTGGTGGGTCCTGCAGTTGTTGGTCTTGCACTTGTTGGTCCTGCAGTTGTTTTTGTTGGTCCTGCAGTAGCTGTGATGGGTTCTGCAGTTGTCGTTGTGGGTCCTGCAGTTGTCGTTGTTGGTCCTGAGGTTGTTGTTGGTCCAGCAGTTGGTGTGGGTTCTGCAGTTGTCGTTGTCTGTCCTGCCGTTGTCGTTATCGGTCCTGCAGTTGTCGTTGTTGGTCCTGCAGTTGTCGTTGTGGGCCCCGCAGTAGTTGTGGTGGGTCCTGCAGTTGTCGTTGTGGGTCCTGCGGTTGTCGTTGTTGGTGCAGCAGTTGTCGTTGTTGGTCCTGCAGTTGTTGTGGGTCCAGCAATAGTTGTGGTGTGTCCTGCAGTTGTCGTTGTGGGTCCTGCGGTTGTCGTTGTTGGTTCAGTAGTAGTCGTGGGTCCTGCAGTTGTTGTTGTTGGCCCTGCAGTAGTTGTAATGGGTCCTGCAGTTGTCGTTGTCGTTCCTGTAGTTGTCGTTGTGGGCCTTGTAGTAGTTGTTGTTGTGGGTCCATCAGTTGTCGTTATAGGTTCTGCCGTAGTTGTAGTGGGTCCAGCGGTAGTTGTTGCGGGTCCAGCAGTAGTTGTAGTGGGTCCTGCAGTTGTCGTTGTTGGTCCTGCAGTTGTCGTTGTTGGTCCTGCAGTTGTCGTTGTGGGTCCTGCAGTTGTCGTGGTGGGTCCAGCGGTTGTTGTGGTGGGTCCTGCAGTTGTTGTGGTGGGTCCTTCAGTTGTCGTTGTTGGTCCTGCAGTTGTCGTTGTTGGTCCTGCAGTTGTCGTTGTTGGTCCTGCAGTTGTTGTGGTGGGTCCAGCGGTAGTTGTTGTGGGTCCAGCAGTAGTTGTAGTGGGTCCTGCAGTTGTCGTTGTTGGTCCTGCAATTGTCGTTGTTGGTCCTGCAGTTGTCGTATTTGGCCCTGCAGTTGTCGTTGTGGGTCCTGCAGTTGTCGTGGTGGGTCCAGCGGTTGTTGTGGTGGGTCCTGCAGTTGTTGTTGTTGGTCCTTTAGTAGTTGTTGTTGTGGGTCCAGCAGTTGTCGTTGTAGGTTCTGCAGTTATCGTTGTTGGCCCAGTAGTTGTTGTGCTGGGTCCTGCAGTTGTTGTTGATTCTGCAGTAGTTGTCGTGGGTCCTGCAGTTGTTGTTGTTGGTCCTGCAGTAGTTGTTGATTCTGCAGTTGTTGTGGTGGGTCCTGCAGTTGTTGGTCCTGCACTTGTTGTTGGTCCTGCAGTTGTTTTTGTTGGTCCTGCAGTAGTTGTGATGGGTTCTGCAGTTGTCGTTGTGGGTCCTGCAGTTGTCGTTGTTGGTCTTGAGGTTGTTGTTGGTCCAGCAGTTGGTGTGGGTTCTGCAGTTGTCGTTGTTGGTCCTGCGGTTGTCGTTGTGGGTCCTGCGGTTGTCGTTGTTGGTGCAGCTGTTGTCGTTGTCTGTCCTGCCGTTGTCGTTATCGGTCCTGCAGTTGTCGTTGTTGGTCCTGCAGTTGTCATTGTGGGCCCCGCAGTAGTTGTGGTGGGTCCTGCAGTTGTCAATGTGGGTCCTGCGGTTGTCGTTGTTGGTGCAGCAGTTGTCGTTGTTGGTCCTGCAGTTGTTGTGGGTCCAGCAATAGTTGTGGTGTGTCCTGCAGTTGTCCTTGTGGGTCCTGCGGTTGTCGTTGTTGGTGCAGTAGTAGTCGTGGGTCCTGCAGTTGTTGTTGTTGGCCCTGCAGTAGTTGTAATGGGTCCTGCAGTTGTCGTTGCCGTTCCTGTAGTTGGCGTTGTGGGCCTTGTAGTAGTTGTTGTTGTGGGTCCAGCAGTTGTCGTTGTAGGTTCTGCCGTAGTTGTGGTGGGTCCAGCGGTAGTTGTTGTGGGTCCAGCAGTAGTTGTAGTGGGTCCTGCAGTTGTCGTTGTTGGTCCTGCAGTTGTCGTTGTTGGTCCTGCAGTTGTCGTTGTGGGTCCTGCAGTTGTCGTGGTGGGTCCAGCGGTTGTTGTGGTGGGTCCTGCAGTTGTTGTGGTGGGTCCTTCAGTTGTCGTTGTTGGTCCTGCAGTTGTCGTTGTTGGTCCTGCAGTTGTCGTTGTTGGTCCTGCAGTTGTCGTTGTGGGTCCTGCAGTTGTCGTGGTGGGTCCAGCGGTTGTTGTGGTGGGTCCTGCAGTTGTTGTGGTGGGTCCTTCAGTTGTCGTTGTTGGTCCTGCAGTTGTCGTTGTGGGTCCTGCAGTTGTCGTTGTTGGTCTTGAGGTTGTTGTTGGTCCAGCAGTTGGTGTGGGTTCTGCAGTTGTCGTTGTTGGTCCTGCGGTTGTCGTTGTGGGTCCTGCGGTTGTCGTTGTTGGTGCAGCTGTTGTCGTTGTCTGTCCTGCCGTTGTCGTTATCGGTCCTGCAGTTGTCGTTGTTGGTCCTGCAGTTGTCATTGTGGGCCCCGCAGTAGTTGTGGTGGGTCCTGCAGTTGTCAATGTGGGTCCTGCGGTTGTCGTTGTTGGTGCAGCAGTTGTCGTTGTTGGTCCTGCAGTTGTTGTGGGTCCAGCAATAGTTGTGGTGTGTCCTGCAGTTGTCCTTGTGGGTCCTGCGGTTGTCGTTGTTGGTGCAGTAGTAGTCGTGGGTCCTGCAGTTGTTGTTGTTGGCCCTGCAGTAGTTGTAATGGGTCCTGCAGTTGTCGTTGCCGTTCCTGTAGTTGGCGTTGTGGGCCTTGTAGTAGTTGTTGTTGTGGGTCCAGCAGTTGTCGTTGTAGGTTCTGCCGTAGTTGTGGTGGGTCCAGCGGTAGTTGTTGTGGGTCCAGCAGTAGTTGTAGTGGGTCCTGCAGTTGTCGTTGTTGGTCCTGCAGTTGTCGTTGTTGGTCCTGCAGTTGTCGTTGTGGGTCCTGCAGTTGTCGTGGTGGGTCCAGCGGTTGTTGTGGTGGGTCCTGCAGTTGTTGTGGTGGGTCCTTCAGTTGTCGTTGTTGGTCCTGCAGTTGTCGTTGTTGGTCCTGCAGATGTTGTTGTTGGTCCAGCAGTTGTTGTGGTTTGTCCTGCAGTTGTCGTTGTTGGTTCTGCTGTTGTCGTTGTAATAGATCCTTCTGTTGTTAGTGTTGTTTTAGCTTTAAAATAACCAAACAAATTGTGTTAGAGCCAATATGTCTACATTGCATGCAACTTTGTATTTTACCATGATTTCTAAATGCTTGAACAACATTGACATTATTGTCATTTTGTTTGCTTGGTTCTATACTTCAATATCATTTCTACTATTAATTAATGTTGTTTGATTAAGCTTTGTGGCATTCATGAGAATTTTTTTCTGATCTATCTAGAGCCATTGATGTTTGATCCCATCATTTCTGAATAAAAATTAAACTAGTACAACACTTGTATGTACTTTTGATGTAATATGTACTTCTCTTCAATAGGGATGCATAGAGAACATGGGGTTCGCCAAGATTGAAAGAGCACATTGCCATCTTCTACTGCTTGTAGAAGATATGCGTTAATCGCAATAGCCGGTTCTACTGAGTTGAACTCTAAAAGACTCAATCTAGTGTTCAACCTACTCGCGATAATAGTAGAAACGTTCAGCCCAGGTAGGTTGGTGTTGTTTGAGGTTATTGCGTCCTTTAGTGTCTGCTCTGCCACGCTTCCAGTCGGAACAACTGTTTGGTTAACGTAGACCAGAGTCATATCCACAATGATTGAGCCGCTCCTAGAAACACAAAGAAAGACAACAACAAATAGGTTAAAAGTTGATCAACTATCACATTTTCAAAATTGAATTATTTATAATAATAATGTTGTACAATAAACATATGAAAAATATTTATAACAAATGGTGAACACCCATTAAAGATTCCATTTGAGGAAGGGAAATAAATGCTTACCGGAAAGACCTAATTACACTTCGGGAATAAGTCTGTGGAAATCGTGATCTGTAGCCTTTGTTTACCTGAGGTCAATGATTAAGCACATTATAGATATTGAATATGAACTGCATTAAAATAAGTGATTGTTGTAAGGCTAAAGTATATTCAATAAATACTTTTTTATCTTACCTCACTTGTGACTTCATTAACCAGCCCCTGATAGGCAGTGGACGTAGGATCTGACAAAGAGCTTTCAAATGTGCGTTCCAAACTGAATGTCAAATCCTGAGTGCCTTCGTGTACTGCTGGAGTCACTTGAGAGTCAGTTGTTGTTGTGGGTCCTGCAGTTGTTGATGTGGGTCCTACAGTTGTTGTTGTGGGAACTGCTGTAGTAGTTGTGGGTCCAAGAGTTGTTGTGGGTCCTGCTGTGGTAGTTGTGGGTCCTGCAGTAGTTGTTGTGGGTCCTGCAGTTGTTGTTGGTTCTGCAGTTGCCGTTGTTGGTCCTGCAGCAGTTGTGGTGGTTCCTGCAGTTGTTGGTCCTGCAGTTGTTTTTGTTGGTCCTGCAGTAGTTGTGATGGGTTCTGCAGTTGTCGTTGTGGGTCCTGCAGTTGTCGTTGTTGGTCCTGAGGTTGTTGTTGGTCCAGCAGTTGGTGTGGGTTCTGCAGTTGTCGTTGTTGGTCCTGCGGTTGTCGTTGTGGGTCCTGCGGTTGTCGTTGTTGGTGCAGCTGTTGTCGTTGTCTGTCCTGCCATTGTCGTTATCGGTCCTGCAGTTGTCGTTGTTGGTCCTGCAGTTGTCGTTGTGGGCCCCGCAGTAGTTGTGGTGTGTCCTGCAGTTGTCGTTGTGGGTCCTGCGGTTGTCGTTGTTGGTGCAGTAGTAGTCGTGGGTCCTGCAGTTGTTGTTGTTGGCCCTGCAGTAGTTGTAATGGGTCCTGCAGTTGTCGTTGTCGTTCCTGTAGTTGTCGTTGTGGGCCTTGTAGTAGTTGTTGTTGTGGGTCCAGCAGTTGTCGTTGTAGGTTCTGCCGTAGTTGTGGTGGGTCCAGCGGTAGTTGTTGTGGGTCCAGCAGTAGTTGTAGTGGGTCCTGCAGTTGTCGTTGTTGGTCCTGCAGTTGTCGTTGTTGGTCCTGCAGTTATCGTTGTTGGTCCTGATGTTGTCGTGGTGGGTCCAGCGGTAGTTGTTGTGGGTCCAGCAGTATTTGTAGTGGGTCCTGCATTTGTTGTGGTGGGTCCAGCGGTAGTTGTTGTGGGTCCAGCAGTAGTTGTAGTGGGTCCTGCAGTTGTCGTTGTTGGTCCTGCAGTTGTCGTTGTTGGTCCTGCAGTTGTCGTTGTTGGCCCTGCAGTTGTCGTTGTGGGTCCTGCAGTTGTCGTGGTGGGTCCAGCGGTTGTTGTGGTGGGTCCTGCAGTTATTGTGGTGGGTCCTTCAGTTGTCGTTGTTGGTCCTGTAGTAGTTGTTGTTGTGGGTCCAGCAGTTGTCGTTGTTGGTCCTGCAGTTGTCGTTGTTGGTCCTGCAGTTGTCGTTGTGGGTCCTGCAGTTGTCGTGGTGTGTCCAGCGGTTGTTGTGGTGATTCCTGCAGTTGTTGTGGTGGGTCCTTCAGTTGTCGTTGTTGGTCCTGCAGTTGTTGATGTGGGTCCTACAGTTGTTGTTGTGGGAACTGCTGTAGTAGTTGTGGGTCCCGCAGTAGAGGTTGTGGGTGCAAGAGTTGTTGTGGGTCCTGCTGTGGTAGTTCTGGGTCCTGCAGTAGTTGTTGTGGGTCCTGCAGTAGTTGTGGTGGGTCCTGCAGTTGTTGGTCCTGCACTAGTTGTTGGTCCTGCAGTTGTTTTTGTTGGTCCTGCAGTAGTTGTGATGGGTTCTGCAGTTGTTGTTGTGAGTCCTGCAGTTGTTGTTGGTCCAGCAGTTGTTGTGGGTTCTGCAGTTGTCGTTGTTGGTCCTGCGGTTGTCGTTGTTGGTCCTGCGGTTGTCGTTGTGGGTCCTGCGGTTGTCGTTGTCTGTGCAGCAGTTGTCGTTGTTGGTCCTGCAGTTGTTGTGGGTCCAGCAATAGTTGTGGTGTGTCCTGTAGTTGTCGTTGTGGGTCCTGTAGTTGTCGTTGTTGGTCCTGCAGTTGTCGTTGTTGGTCCTGCAGTTGTCGTTGTTGGTCCTGCAGATGTCGTTGTTGGTCCAGCAGTTGTTGTGGTGGGTTCTGCAGTTGTCGTTGATTCTGCAGTAGTAGTCGTGGGTCCTGCAGTTGTTGTTGTTGGTTCTGCTGTTGTCGTTGTAATGGATCCTGCTGTTGTTAGTGTTGTTTTAGCTTTAAAATAACCAAACAAATTGTGTTAGAGCCAATATGTCTACATTGCATGCAACTTTGTATTTTACCATGATTTGTAAATGCTTGAACAACATTGACATAATTGTCATTTTGTTTGCTTGGTTCTATACTTCAATATCATTTCTACTATTAATTAATGTTGTTTGATTAAGCTTTGTGGCATTCATGAGAATTTGTTCTGATCTATCTAGAGCCATTGATCCATGAGCCATACTTTTGATGTAATATGTACTTCTCTTCAATAGGGATGCATAGAGAACATGGGGTTCGCCAAGATTGAAAGAGCACATTGCCATCTTCTACTGCTTGTAGAAGATATGCGTTAATCGCAATAGCCGGTTCTACTGAGTTGAACTCTAAAAGAGTCAATCTAGTGTTCAACCTACTCGCGATAATGGTAGAAACGTTCAGCCCAGGTAGGTTGGTGTTGTTTGAGGTTATTGCGTCCTTTAGTGTCTGCTGTGCCACGCTTCCAGTCGGAATAACTGTTTGGTTAACGTAGACCAGAGTCATATCCACAATGATTGAGCCGCTCCTAGAAACACAAAGAAAGACAACAACAAATAGGTTAAAAGTTGATCAACTATCACATTTTCAAAATTGAATTATTTATATTAATAATGTTGTAAAATAAATATATGAAAAATATTTATAACAAATGGTGAACACCCATTAAAGATTCCATTTGAGGACGGGAAATAAATGCTTACCGGAAATACTTAATTACACTTCGGGAATAAGTCTGTGGAAATCGTGATCTGTAGACTTTGTTTACCTGAGGTCAATGATTAAGCACATTATAGATATTGAATATGAGCTGCATTAAAACAAGTGATTGTTGTAAGGCTAAAGTATATTCAATAAATACTTTTTTATCTCACCTCACTTGTGACTTCATTAGCCAGCCCCTGATAGGCAGTGGACGTAGGATCTGACAAAGAGCTTTCAAATGTGCGTTCCAAACTGAATGTCAAATCCTGAGTGCCTTCCTGTACTGCAGGAGTCACTTGAGAGTCAGTTGTTGTTGTGGGTCCTGCAGTTGTTGATGTGGGTCCTACAGTTTTTGTTGTGGGAACTGCTGTAGTAGTTGTGGGTCCCGCAGTAGAGGTTGTGGGTGCAAGAGTTGTTGTGGGTCCTGCTGTGGTAGTTGTTGGTCCTGCAGTAGTTGTTGTGGGTCCTGCAGTTGTTGTTGGTTCTGCAGTTGCCGTTGTTGGTCCTGCAGTAGTTGTGGTGGATCCTGCAGTAGTTGTGGTGGGTCCTGCAGTTGTTGGTCCTGCACTTGTTGTTGGTCCTGCAGTAGTTGTGATGGGTTCTGCAGTTGTCGTTGTGGCTCCTGCAGTTGTCGTTGTTGGTCCTGAGGTTGTTGTTGGTCGAGCAGTGTGTGTGGGTTCTGCAGTTGTCGTTGTTGGTCCTGCGGTTGTCGTTGTGGGCCCTGCGGTTGTCGTTGTTGGTGCAGCTGTTGTCGTTGTCTGTCCTGCAGTTGTCGTTATCGGTCCTGCAGTTGTAGTTGTGGTCCCCGCAGTAGTTGTGGTGGGTCCTGTGGTTGTGGTTGTTGGTGCAGCAGTTGTTGTGAGTCCTGCAACAGTTGTGGTGTGTCCTGCAGTTGTCGTTGTGGGTCCTGCAGTTGTCGTTGTTGGTCCTGCAGTTGTCATTGTGGGCCCTGCAGTAGTTGTGGTGGGTGCTGCAGTTGTCGTTGTGGGTCCTGCGGTTGTCGTTGTTAGTGCAGCAGTTGTCGTTGTTGGTCCTGCAGTTGTCGTTGTTGGTCCTGCAGTTGTTGTGGGTCCAGCAGTAGTTGTGGTCTGTCCTGCAGTTGTTGTTGGTTCTGCAGTTGCCGTTGTTGGTCCTGCAGTAGTTGTGGTGGGTCCTGCAGTTGTTGGTCCTGCACTTGTTGTTGGTCCTGCAGTAGTTGTGATGGGTTCTGCAGTTGTCGTTGTGGCTCCTGCAGTTGTCGTTGTTGGTCCTGAGGTTGTTGTTGGTCCAGCAGTGTGTGTGGGTTCTGCAGTTGTCGTTGTTGGTCCTGCGGTTGTCGTTGTGGGCCCTGCGGTTGTCGTTGTTGGTGCAGCTGTTGTCGTTGTCTGTCCTGCAGTTGTCGTTATCGGTCCTGCAGTTGTAGTTGTGGTCCCCGCAGTAGTTGTGGTGGGTCCTGTGGTTGTGGTTGTTGGTGCAGCAGTTGTTGTGAGTCCTGCAACAGTTGTGGTGTGTCCTGCAGTTGTCGTTGTGGGTCCTGCAGTTGTCGTTGTTGGTCCTGCAGTTGTCATTGTGGGCCCTGCAGTAGTTGTGGTGGGTGCTGCAGTTGTCGTTGTGGGTCCTGCGGTTGTCGTTGTTAGTGCAGCAGTTGTCGTTGTTGGTCCTGCAGTTGTCGTTGTTGGTCCTGCAGTTGTTGTTGTGGGTCCAGCAGTAGTTGTGGTCTGTCCTGCAGTTGTTGTTGGTTCTGCAGTTGCCGTTGTTGGTCCTGCAGTTGTTGTTGTTGGTTCAGCAGTTGTTGTGGGTCCTGCAGTTGACGCTGTTGCTCCTGCAGTAGTTGTGGTGGGTCCTGCAGTATTCGTTGTGGGTCCTGCAGTTGTCGTTGTGGGTCCTGCAGTTGTAGTTGTTGGTCCTGCAGTTGTCGTTGTTTGTCCTGCAGTTGTCGCTGTTTCTCCTGCAGTAGTTGTGGTTGGTCCTGCAGTTGTCGTTATTGGTTCTGCAGTTGCCGTTGTTGGTCCTGCAGTTGTTGTTGTTCCTGCAGTAGTAGTGCTGGGTACTGCAGTTGTCGTTGTTGCTCCTGCAGTAGCTGTTGTTGGTTCTGCAGATGTCGTTGTTGGTCCTGCAGTTGTTGTCGTGGGTCCTGCTGTAGTAGTGGTTGGTTCTGCTGTGGTAGTGGTGGGTCCTGCTGTGGTAGTGGTGGGTTCTGCGGTTGTTGTTGTGGGGCCTGCTGTGGTAGTTGTGGGTCCTGTTGTTTTTGTCGTTGTAGCTCCTGCAGTAGTTGTTGTTGGTTCTGCAGATGTCGTTGTTGGTCCTGCAGTTGTCGTTGTTGGTCCACCAGTTGTTGTCGTGGGTCCAGCTGTAGTAGTGGTGGGTCCTGCTGTGGTAGTGGTGGGTCCTGCAGTTGTTGTTGTGGGGCCCGCCGTGGTAGTTGTGGGTCCTGTTGTTGCTGTGGGTCCTGCAGTCGTCGTTGTTGGTGCTGCTGTAGTAGTTGTGGGTGCTGCTGTAGTAGTTGTTGGTCCTACAGTAGTAGTTGTGGGTACTGCAGTAGTTATCAGTTCTTCAATTATAGTTTCTGGTCCTGCAGTTGTTGTTGTGGGTCCTGCAGTAGGTATTGTGGTTTCTACAGTACCAGCAGGAACCACTCTGGTTACAATTGTTAAGACTGCAGATTTGTTGGAGGGAAAGGAATATCAGACTCATTGTAATAATTGTAATAATTGTGATTCAATGACAATAGACTATTACTTACCAATAAAGATGATTTCGAATTGGTCCATATTCACTTGTATTTTTATCTAATACATTAGAAAGATTGTGCATAAATATGAGATGAATTACATATATCTATTCCGATTGTAATGATAAACAATATTGTAAATAATTTCATGAAATTGTCAGAAACACCCTTTCCCCCTTTTCATCAGTTTGTTGGTTTCGGAATGTAGGTTGTTCTTGTGTCTATCAATTTAGTCTTGATAATGATCTGGTCTGTACTTACTAATGTTTTGCCTAAAGACTTGTATTGAACACATTAATTTGTTTTTGCAATTTGGACATTCTCGAAGACTGCCATGTGAATTACCCGCTGCGGTCATTCTGTTTTCCTGCCTACTGATATTTTAAGGGTGATGAATAATGAAATCTCTGTTTCATCATGGCCAAGGATTAGAAATAAAAAATAATGGCCACCATCCACTTGTAATTTGTTAGTCAGATGATGTGTCTCAAAATATAGTGTTATTATATGCACAAACAAACAAGCACATGCAAGCGCATGTGTGTGTAACCTACGCACTTGTGTCCAATCACTTATTTTCGATTCCAATTTCACTTTACCCAGGTGCAAATGCATATTTACACCTGGGGTATGTAGTCTAACTGACTAACGTGTATGTCTTGGTAGTAGTCAGTAAGTATACTGGTTACCTATTTTGTATCATATTTATTAATACTATTCTTTTCCAGAACAGATATTCTCAGAACATTTCACTCAAGTTGCTTGATATGCAGACATACATCTTTTACCAACAACTATTGTGTGTGTATTTGTATACTATAGTCTTCATATACAATGAAAATCCTAATAGCCTGACCTACCGTTTGTTTGAATGCTCCGATGCTGTAGGAATGCTCTTACCTCAAATCATCCAACCAAATATTTCTTCTTCTGTCGTGTCGGTGTTTCTGCTGAGATCTATCGGTAAATAAGTGGAGACAAGTGGGTGTCTATTAATAGGAAAGTTTGACATAGGGTGTGGTCTGTCACTCTGTCAGCTGACTTTACAGTTGAACCTATGGGAGTTTCCCTATCCACCACACCCAACATACACACACCTATTACAGGCACACAGACCTGTGAATATGAATAGCAGAAAAGACACCTGCAGTCTGTTAAGATGGGCTCCAACCCATCCAAGATGGTAATGGTTAACTGAACGAAACCAGTGAATTCCACTAAATATAAAAAATAAATTAAAATATGTATGCTGACAAACGGTGGCCATCTGTTGTTACATTACGATAAAATAATGGTTAGTCAGATGATAACCATAGAACTGGATCTATTTTCAAATAAATCTGGATCTTAATCTAACACAACTTCATCTTTATGGAACTCAAGTGAACATAGATCTCATCTCATTCAAATGTCAAATGTTGTTTTGATGTGAGTAAGTGGTCTTACAAGAAAAAAGCTGGTGCACAAGTTACATTACATTACAATTGTGTTGAAATCAAGTTGCTACATTCATTTACCGCAGTTGCCAACCTGCAAGTTGTGCTTTAAGAGTCAGAGAGAGACAATTTTAGACAAATGTTTGAGACAAATATTCTACTTTGAACCCTTTCCTTCTTCTCAGACTACATAAATTGTGCTTTAATCAACTTGTGTGTGACAGCATTGTGAAATTCTACCTGTGTAGCTATGGCTTTAAATTCAGTCAATATCAGAAAATCGATATGCCCATCAGACCAAATAACCCTTCCCAAGTCCAAAATGTTGAATTCAAAGAATAAAGTCAATGGTAAATATTTTGCATTTTGAGGTCGGTAGCATTTTTCTGAGTTCCTGATTAAAACAATTTTTGTGAAGCCAGTTTTTTACCCTGTTTTTATATGTTCATATATAGAGCAATGTGAAAATGCCCCTGCTAGTTTAGAAAATCCAGTATAATCTGCTGATCATCAAATCTGTCAGTTTAATTATGCTTCTACCAGCTTCAGAACAACACTATGTTACACTATTCAATGCTCTGCACGACACATTACTCCACATTATGCTACACTACACTATTTTTTAGGCCTACTCTGCACTACACTACGCTATGCTCCACATTATGCAACACTATACAGTACACTAAGCTACGCTATGCAATACATTATGCTAGCTACACAATAGATTGCACTATGTTACACATTATGATACACTCCATGATGCTATGCTATGCATTATGCTACACTGTATCCTGTATTACACTATGCTATGTTACACACAATACACCATGCTATACATTAAAATCCACTATGCTACGCTACACTATGCTGTATAAATGTATATGCTTGTTGCGACCAGGGTGGGGTCAGGCAGGTGTGGAAGGTAAATTCTGCACCTAATCCCGACCCATGTATTGACAAATAACACATTGTTATGCTACACACTGCCCTACATTACGCTATGCCACACATTACTCATTACAATACAATACAATACAATACAATACAATACTCTAAACCATTTCATTCACAAAAATGTATATTGGAACTAATATGTTTTGTTTTTTGGTGTGTTCTTTTCTATTTCACATAGGTAGTTGCCTGTACCTTATCATAAGCCTTTCAGTGCTTAGTTTAACCCTGTGTTTTTCTGTGTGGCGGACCATAAAATACTTGAATTTAAACTACACTGGACTATGCTTTGCTACACTACATTATATGCATGTTTTCCACCTGTTCATCTAGTCTAGTACTTTTACTAGTCTATTACTTTCTAGTCAATGTTACGTCACTCCTATTGTCCTTGTGGCTGTGCCGCGTTGCTTTACGGTGGTCTAAAACATTTTAATTAAGTCAGCTAGCGTTCAGCTGTCTATACTTGCTCCAGTGATTTCCTACAAAAAGCCCTCAAGTTAAATTCTCACTGGACATTGTCAAGATATCTTGCGGGGTTCAGATGTAAAAATCCAGTTGAACTCCTGATTTGTTATTAAACATTTTACAGGTTTAGATTGACAGGTAGGTCTACATGTACACATAGTGTATTATAGGTTGTTGGCTATTATTAAAGATCCATTAAAAGTGGGGGGGGACTCTACTTGTGTGTTGTAAATTGTGATGTAGCTACCTATTAGGTTATTCTATTTGGTAATCAGAGCATTATACAACTGTATGCAATTATAATGGACTACACCCTTTATTTTTAAGGTCAAACCTTTTTCTATAATTCTAAGATTTTAAAAAGTTTAAACAATCGATAATTATTTCCACATTCTGATCTACTGACCATAATCATTGGTAGGTCTGATTTTGAACTTGAAAAAAGGTTTCCTTCAGCAAAGCTAAGAGCCATGAAGCCATTATGTTGTAGACAACGTGTTTCTGACACTCCAATCATCCGGAATGTGTATGTCTTTATCTGTGCTATTCTGTCAAATTCTGCTGCTGTGATACCTAAATTTCCCTTTAGATTAAAAATCCAATGGCAGACAAGCTCAAATCTGTGTGACTGTGACGTTTCCCTTTTTTTTTTGCTTCCAATTTGTGTTGACCAATCATGTTCCGGGGGGCAGGGAAATGTAAGCACTAGTTTCAAAGAATGGGTGTCCCGAGGGCAAACAACCTGACCGGCAGAACCACAACAAACGTGATATTGCTGACCATCAATTAGAAGGTACAAATCTTTTTTTGTTATATTACTATATATGTCTAAAATGCTGTCATGTTTCTGATCTTTCAAAAAAGAAAAGACAAATTACTACTAGGCAAAATTGGGTTGAGAGGGTGAGTGGTTGGTGAGTGGTTGGACGGTGGGAAGTAACCAAGGATAGGACGTCATTGGGAGAGACAGTTCATTGACAGAGATTTCAACATCATCCACACTTGAAAGCTGTGGGTGATGAGTTGGAGGGGTCTGGTGTACAGGATTGATTAACAGTACCTTGCAGACCAAGACCTCTTGCAGTGCATGATGGGCCAGGTGTTGCAGCGGGTGCATTTGGAGCTGCCATAGCAATGTCTGGAAAACACAAGTTCTACAGAGAAAGAGATGTTTCGAGCTAGGCTACATTGGACAGTTCCCGTTAATGAAAAAGATAAGATGAGGCATAGAGTCGTGTTGTTGGTTAAAACGTAATATGAGGTCTCAGGGGACTTGGACACTTGAGAGGGGGGATTTGTTTGATTGAATGAATAACGTAACTTAATGTAATGCAACCAAAGCGTGACTGTAACAAAATAATGAGTTTAAATTAAATAAATAAAGAATAGCAGCAAAAAAAGTTGGCAGCAGAAACGCAGAAAGAAACTATGCAGTTCAGGGTGGTATGCGGAGTGTGTGTGTGTGTGTGTGTGTTACCTGGCTGCGAAGTTGATCAGAAGGATGTTGGAGTTGCTGCACTCTGTCCAGGAGTTGCATTGGTCGATTGCAACCTTGCAGTAGTTGGTAATGTTGTGTTATTAAGCGGTGAAGTTGTGTTAGGAAGAGGTCGAGTGGTGTAACTTGGTAGTGTCGTTGTGTTACTAGTTAGTGACGTGTTACTTGATGGTAAAGTTGTGTGACTAGTAAGCAAAGTTGTGTTGCTAGATAGTGAAGTTGTGTTACTAGGAGGTGAAATTATGTTATTTGGCAGTGAAGTTGTGTTATGAATAAGAGTAATAATAATGATAATCTTATTTATTTATATAGCACCATTCATACATAAGAATGCTCTCTCCTCTTAGTTTTTGTAAGAAGCCCAATAGCAGACTTTCAAATTAGTTGGAGCCTCTCTATTGACTTCTTGGGGAGGCCAGTAAAGAGTGCATTGTAGTAGCCAAGTAATGATGCATTCATTTCTCAGCATCCCGCTGAGTTGAAAACGGACATGGCAATGTTTCTAATATGACAAAGGCTCTGTTGGTTACCTTGCTCATTTAGATCTGCTCAGATCAGAGTCTACGATAACACAGAGACTTGAAACATCTGACTTTATCAAGGAAGTTGGAATCCCAACGCTGTTTAAAAGCATATTGTTTTTGTTGGGCCAAGTAAGAATATTTCAGTTTTGTCCATATTTTGCTTTCAAAAGTTATTGTTCATCAACTTATTGACAGCTGATTAACAGTTAGTGGGTGGCATTAGTATACTTTGGTTCAAGAGATATGTATAATATCCAGAGAATAGTAAAGGACCAAGTCAACTTCCTTGTTCAACACCCAAATGTATATTAAAACGCATTCAATACATGATCTCCAAGACTGACTTAGAATTTTCTCCCTTCAATATATGTACAGAACCAGCTTAGGACACAATCAGAGAGACAATTGATGAGGATCTCATGATCAATTGTGTTGAATGCTGCATTACTGTACATCCAAGAGAACAAGAACGGAAACCTTATTAACATCAGTGTTTAGATTGAGATCATTGGACATTTTGATTAGGGCAGTCTCTGTGCTATGATTAAACGTGAAACCTGACTGACACTTTTTCCAGAAACTTGTCTTCATGAGGGAAGGAGTTCATTTGACTATAAACCACATTTTCAAGTATCTTCCTCATAAAGTAACAAAACAATGGATATTGGTCTATAATTAGTTAGTCTCACTATCTTCATTTTTATTTATTCAGAAATGGTTTCACAACAGCTGTTTTAAAGCATCTGGAAAAGAGCCTGATTATAGAGATGTGTTGATGATTGAAAATACATAGTTTGCAACACACAAAATGCAGTGGGGACAGGGTGAAGAGGAGGTATTGACAAGTCGTTCTCTGCTGCAGTCTTGTAAAGTTATGCCCCAGAAATGCTTGTGAATTTATCCATTGTCACAAGCTTATGACACTTTTTTAAGGTCACCAGTTTCAATAATGCCACCCCTAATGGTTGTGATGCTATTGTTAAAAAATGTAGCAAACTCCTCACAACTTGAAACAGGCTTGTGAGAGAAAGTCAGTTATTAGGAGGTGAAGTTGTGTTAGTTGGTAGTGAAGTTGTGTTTCTAGTTAGTGAAATTGTGTAACTTTATGGCGAATTTGTGTTACTAATTGGTGAGGATGTGTTACTAGTTAGTGAACTTGTGTTACTAGGAGGGGAAGTTGTGTTACTAGTTTGTACATTTCTGTTATAAGGAGCCAAGGTTGTGTTACTAAGAGGTACAATTGTGTTAGTTGGTAGTGACGTTGTGTTACTAGTCAAGGAAGTTGTGTTATTTTTTGGTGAAGTTTGGTTACAAGGTGTTGAAGTTACTAGGTGTAGAAGTTACATGCTCACTCACCTACAGACACACACACAAACACACACATGCTCATTCACCTCCAAACACGCTCACACATAAAAGCTGCTGATATCTGTGAAAATATACACGTTTTATTTAGTTCATAGTTTAGTTTTCATACAGAGCAACAACACAATTACATTCCCAATGAGGTAGTTATTACCAATGTTGGCTACGGCCGCCGTTTGTGTGTTACATCTGACCCATACAAATAGCTATTAAGTCTGTTCCCTAACCATTATACCCTTACCAATACCCCTAGTCATTACCCCTAACCATTACACCCTAACTAATCTGGGATCCAGCAGTCCTAGTATGCTATAGCAGAAGATCTGGGGCAGACGTCACAGAGCCTGGGCCGAGAACCAAAATCGGAAGGGGCGGAGTCACGCCTTGTTGCCTATTTCGTTATGGAGATATTCTACTGAGTGAAACCGATTTGTAAGAGTAGACAAAGCTTTCTGAGGGGGTTTTAATATGTGTATTTCTAAAGTGGCCAGTGAACAGAGTTCATTTGAATCCTTAACAGACACCTTTTTACTGTTTACTAGTTCTGACCGACTTTGTGTTTGCAGTTAATAGCCAATTATGCGCTTTCAGATCATCACTTCCAGCAACATGATTGGTCTAACAAACATGAAGCGAATGAAAGAGAAACGCCTAGTTTTGAGCATGTCTGACATCGAGATATAAATTCGAAGTCTGATTTGTAAGACTATACCATAACCTTTACCCCTAGGCCTTACACCCTTACATTACCATTACCCGTAGTTATTACATGCAAACCATTACACCCTAACCATTACACGCTAACCACTACCCCTAGTCATTACACCCTAACCATTACACCCTAACCACTACCCCTAGTCATTACACGCTAACCACTACCCCTGGTCATTACACCCTAACCATTACCCCTAGTCATTACACATTAACCATTACCCATAGTCATTACACCCTAACCATTACTCCTGGTCATTACACATTAACCATTAACCCTAGTCATTACACCCTAACCATTACCCCTAGTCATTACACGCTAACCACTACCCCTGGTCATTACACCCTAACCATTACCCCTAGTCATTACACATTAACCATTACCCATAGTCATTACACCCTAACCATTACTCCTGGTCATTACACATTAACCATTACCCCTAGTCATTACACCCTAACCATTACCCCTAGTCATTACACCCTAACCATTACTCCTGGTCATTACACATTAACCATTAACCCTAGTCATTACACCCTAACCATTACCCCTAGTCATTACACCCTAACCATTACCCCTAGTCATTACACCCTAACCATTACCCCTAGTCATTACACCCTAACCATTACCCCTAGTCATTACACCCTAACCATTACCCCTAGTCATTACACCCTAACCATTACCCCTAGTCATTACACATGAATCATTACCCCAAGTCATTACACCCTAGCCATTACCCCTGCTGTGTAATAAAATGATGTGGTCGATACCAGAAGGACACATAAACATTCCATCTCACACGGAAGTTATGAGTAAATCTGTAGACCAGAAGTGTTTAGACATCTGCATAAATTCCAAAACGAGGTAGTTCTGTTCTTTTGTTCACAGGGTGAGCTTTGTGACGTAGAGCGTGCAAAAGCAGGATGGGCCATAGCTCATAATAGCAACAATTTAGTAATTAATAATTAACTATGAAGTTCCTTGTACTCTTTAGAATTTTGTCACAAAGAGCTACAGCCACACCTCTTGTTTTAGTCATAACAAAAGTTTATATACACAATGATACAAAAGCACACAAACACACTTTGTATATGCGTTTTGCTGTTTATAAATTATCCAGTGCTTGACCTTTAATGTTTATGAAGGGTTACGGTAATTACATGATTCATTAATAACAAGTGCTGTAGCCACAGGTCAGGTTCATAGGATTTCACACAGCCTATTGCATCCACTTTATTTGTTATTCTTAGTTATACAGATTAATGCTAGTGTGCATACTACACAGTTGGAATGTCACAGAAGAACTGATGGTGGGATATCACGTGAGACAGGATATTCCTTCCTTTGTTTTGTTGTGACATAACAAAAGGCGTCCTCACATGGCGAATGACGCTAGCTAGCATCTGAAGTCTGTACTTTAGGTTGTCACATTTTGAGTAACCACATAAATAACAAATAATATATACACAGTATAATGATATGACTTATCCATTGACAACTGCTATATTTAGTATATATACACACACAAACACACACCTATGTGTAGCAGTTTACACTGGCACATGCCACGTAGGTGGATTTACTGGGCTCCTCCGACACCATTGATGTTGTAGAGAGCCATTTCTTTTAGAGTTGGTAAGATGTTATACACCAAGCAGGTGGTAAATATTGACATATCCAAACTCTCTCTGAGAGTGTGTCTAGTGATGGCTGGTTTAACCTGTGGGGCATTGATTGGTCAATGCCCCACAGGTGTGCAGTCTCACCCATCCCTAATCCCCCCCCCCCACCCCCCGTGGCAGGCAGATCTGGGGGGCCAGCACCCGGGCTTTGGGTGGAACCCCCGCATCACACCCAGAAGTAACCAAGGCTTATATTTACTCATGTTCAATGTGCTCTATTTCCCAGGAGGCTAAAAGGCTAGACGCTGAGCAAAGTCACTATCAGACAAAGACGCATAAGGAGATGTGCAGCATTCTCAGATGGGTACCATGTCTCGTCTGTTGGCATCTCACTAGACCCCATGCTCTAAACCTCACCAGCATGAAGGCACTGCGTGATCAGGCTGAAACCAGCCAATCAGGTCTATTTAATTATTATTTAGTTGTCTCTTTAACGACTCTTATTCTTAAGCAATGCTTTTGTGTGGGCAGGAGAGGGTGTGTCTGGTTGTCTGTCTGTGTGTGTGTGTGTGTGTGTGTGTGTGTGTGTGTGTGTGTGTGTGTGTGTGTGTGTGTGTGTGTGTGTGTGTGTGTGTGCGTATCTACGTATGTCTGAATAAATTAATTGTGTGTGTGAGGGGCATTTGTGTGAGTGTTTGTGTGGGTGGACTATGTGTTAGAATCACCACTAGCAATTGTCTATGGTCCCTACATGCTTCAGCAGTAAAGCACAGAGTTCAGTTCTGTGGACAACAACGAGTCATTACACCCTAACCATTACCCCTGCTGTGTAATAAAATGATATGGTTGATACCAGGATACATACAAATTCCATCTCACACGGAAGTTGTGAGTAAATCTGTAGACCAGAAGTGTTTAGACATCTGCATAAATTCCATAACGAGATAGTTCTGTTCTTTTGTTCACAGGGTGAGCTTTGTGACGTAGAGTGTGCAAAAGCAGGATGGGCCATAGCTCATAATAGCAACAGTTTAGTAAATAATAATTAATTATGAAGTTCCTTGTACTCTTTAGAATCTTGTCACGAAGAGCTACAGCCACAGCTCTTGTTTTTAGTCATAACAAAAGTACACAAACACTGTACACAGTGTATACAATCTATATATTTGTTTCCCCATATCCACTGAAATGTATCTTATCAACCTTTTATCAACCAAATCAATAGGTGTATTATCCACAGAAGATAAAGTTAAACAGATAAACAAGTTGTCTCTGTTGTCCCTGATCACATCAAGCTGCATATGCCCAGTCTGCATACTTTTATGTAAATGCCATTCAAACTCATCTTGATTAAACGTCACTCTCAAACAATGATTCAGTGAAACCATTGTTGGATTGAAACCACTGACATAACTTTTACAGGGTGTGTGACAGTTTCAATTAATTTTGTAAACATAGTGTGTTGAGTGATTTGATTAATGCCATTTGGTGGCAGCCTTTATACATGTTGCCAGTTTCCTCCTTGTTGCTGAGGGTATAAAATAGGAAAACAAGCGATTTATAAGGAACTTCAACGGAAAATAAAACAATGACAGAACAGATGATAGTTAATATTACACAAAAGGCATCAGATTATATTTACGTTTTTGATAATGAAAATGTAGGTCCCGGATTCAATGAAATAGGGGACAGAACCAATCTGGGAGGTCCCAGATCATGTTCCACTAGGATTCCCCACAAATGAAGCTCTGTCTTAAGATATTGTTGACCATGTAAAAATAAAGATTTGTGTCATTCCCAGACAGGGGGCTTGAAGGTCAAGTGAACTATTAATAGTCTGTGGATGTCAGACACTAGTCATTGAACTGGCACAGCCAATTAAAAATCACAGACATTCGCTTTACAACCACACATATTGAGCAGACATATGCGTACAACAAGCTGATTATACAGAAGCTCTTTCGCCCAACCAGTTCTGAAATATGTTTCAAGAATTTCAGTACAATGACATGCAGACGCACAGACATGCATCTATATAACTTCTTGAACAGCAGAATTGTGTCTTGTCTTCCAAAAAGTTCCTTATATTCTAATGTGCGTTTCCAACTTTAAAGGGACTATGTGACCTTTGTCACTAGAAGTCCAATTTTTACCCCTACCCCTCATTTTTGAGTGGCCCTCGCTTTTGAGTGGCTTCGACTTGCCCCTCGAAAGAGGGCCAAGGGGAATTCTTCCCCTACGAAATGGGACAACCCTTCAAGACCTCGTTACATCATCAGTAGTCGTCAATGGCGTTTACGTAAATAGACGCAACAAGTTTGTTGCTAGATGTTTTGAGTTTCACAGTGCTATCTTCTGTGGCGATTTCTCTTGCATGGGTTTTAAAAAAGAAATGCAAATTTTGTCGGCGATGGAGAAATGCGGAAAAAAGTTATTCATGGCCATTTGACGCCTGGGAATGCTGGTGAATGTAACTATTAGCTACATGGAAAAATTTGGTATGATTAGATAATAATCATATTCATGCTTCACACAACCTGTTAGAAAATGGAAATATTGCACTTTATTTTGCATCGAATATTGTACCAAAAGATAATACATAACAGTATAAAATAGAACTTGAGGTAGTGTGCAATCAATGTAAAACATAATATCACACAAACAACAACCAGTGATATAACAGGAACAAATATTGCACATTACAAACAGGCGTTAACAATCACATTTTATCAATAATCTTTTCAAAGGGGCCCTCTCCTCATAATGCTGCTTCTCCATTGCACTTTGTGCCAGGAAATCCATCAGTGGATGGTTCATCTTTTTTCCTAGGGGTTGGGGGGCTTAGGGCTACCAATGCAGAATAGGGGCCTGAGGTGAAGGGGATGGGCTCTGGTGGCAGCGGCCTCAATCTCCTGAAAGAACATAACAAATGAGAATTATATGCCAGAACTGGGTGATATGGCCACATGTTATGTACAATATATAATAACTATGTTCACAATATATTTCTGAAATTTCTGAAAATGAAATAAGACACTGGTTTGTCAATATCACATTGATCAACCATGTATCCCCTCCCCGGTGGTGTTCCAGCGTGGGCAGTGAGCTCAGGAGTGACCGGTTATTATTGCTTTGTTTACGGTTCATAACCGTCATTTTAATATCCTGTCCTCTAATTATTTAACATTGCACAGCAGGTTCCTCCTGCCGCCTCTCTTGGGAGCAGATGTATGAAGGGCCCAGTTGCTCGTTGCTATTGGTAGCTTGTTTTTTTTTTTTTCTAGCTCCACCCAAATGGTAGCGGACGTAGGAGAGGCCTTGTTGCTCTGCATTTTCCTTTTTCATGTTTCATAAATCTTACTTTCAAGGGCTAGTTAGCCCTTCCCTTAAATTAAACGACTATTGGGACAGCCCTTCCCCTATGCGTGAACGTGCAAAATTTAGGGGTAGGGCTAAGGGGTGAATTGGGATTGGGCCTGTGTTGAGGGACGTTTTACGACGCACACTTTGTTTTGCCTACCGTCTGTGGTTTTCCAGTTTTCAGTATGTACCTTTTGCGCCAAAATCGCACCTAGTGGCGGAGGTGTGCTTCGATCGAGGCAAGAGGGTTGGTGCATGCCCTTCCACTTCGTAGGTAAAAGCACTAGCAGTTGGCTGGGGAAGTTGTCCTGTCAAGTTGAACGCGGCATGCAAGCATGTCTACCCTTTTGTTCAAAGCATGAGTCAGAGCGCATGAGCGGAGCTTCTGGAACAGCAGACACAATCAGAACAGAAGACAACCTTTGAAGGCTCATTGCACTAGCTGTTTCTTCAATGGTAGGTGTGTTCAGCTGCATGCATCTCTAGTGCTCAATTTCATTCGAGGTTTCTGTAAAATGCACCAACACGACAGAGGCGACAGTTGCGAGGTGAACGATACAAACAGGGAAAGATAGGATTTAATTAAGCTAAGATTAGGCCTAATTAATACATGTTTCGTTCTCCTCTACTGTCGATGCGTTTTCGGCTCGATTCTAATCAGTTTCATGATTAAAAGCCAAGGCCGACCACTTTGACTCGACAGAATAAAGCGTTCTACTTTTTTAATAATTATACTTTTGGGAAGATTTTTATTTTTATTTATTAAAACGGCGTCACTTTAACCAACGATGATATTGGTTGCGGTCAAAATATGCATCACACTGCCTACTCGTGCTGTGAATGAAAACTACAACTTTTCTCGTAGTCTATGTTTAACATCAAACCAGAACACAATATAATAAAAGTAAAATGCAAATGTGTGCAGAAAAAATAAGGAATTGTGAATTTATTCATAAGTGATCACATAAAAAACTAACTGTGTGTTTGTGTATAAACATACATAAAAATTAAAATAAACTTGCACAGAATGACCCATGTAAAAATAAAAAGAATCACATGTTAATAACAGTCTGTAGAAAAAATAACTAAACGAGGTCGGGCCCTAACGAGGTGGGAAGCCCCGGTGTGGCCCCCCCCGGCCCCTGAACCCCCCTCCTCCTCCCCTGTCTCCCCGGAAGTTGGGTCTGTTCCTCTCCCGGCCCCTGTCCCCGCCGCGCCCGGCGTTGGGGCCCCCGCGGCCCCCCCTCGGGGCTCCTCCGCCGCGGTCCGACTTGAGCTTAGCCTGCGGCGACTTGGGCCGCAGCCTTTCGATGTCCTCCGTGCATCCCGACAGGTGCATGTTGGGCACGGCGAAGTGAGACGCGTACGCCTCGGAGTTAAAGTTGCTGTTGGTCAGCGTGGGCCCCACAGTCAGCCAGCCTGGGGGTGGGGAGCAAGAGTTAGAGACGGGAGGGAGACGGAGAGATATACAGATGGTAGGGAGACGAAGAGAGATAGAGGGGGGAGGGATGGAGAGAGAGAGAGAGAGAGAGAGAGAGAGAGAGAGAGAGAGAGAGAGAGGATATGAAGAGACAGTGTGGGGAGGGAGACAGAGAGATAGGGGGAGGGACAGAGAGGCACATACGGTAACGTTGAGGACTGAGTCGTCTTCCAATCAAGTGTTATGAAGATGACATTGTTAAAACGCACACAGCCTGGGGGGCCATGGGGTTTCAAAAGAAAACATCTTTAAGAGTTCCCTAAAACAATTTAAATAGTTTTGCAATATCCTACATGAAGTTAACGATTCATGTAAACGTATAAATAAACTTTGACCAGACCTCAGTCATTCAGAGCAAGTGGCCAGTTGGATTAGGGTGCCTAGTGAAGGAGTGATCGGGATTAGCCAAAAGTAAACAAAACATAAATACAAGGCAATAGTGTCCCCATTATCCAGAATACAACAAATTCCGTCCAGTCTCCTCAACCCCCACAAACTCACTGGAGTATTTGTACATCAACGCAGTCAGCCCTAGTCATCATGTTGGGTTTTTTCAGCTGTCATGTCGCAAAACATATTGTTGTTTTTTTGTTTTGTTCAATTCTGCAATCACGCTGTCAGTGTTGATGGACTTGCTATAGGGGACGATAGCTGGCACAGAGGCAGTGTCAAGTATTCTACCCTCCTGAATTTAAAATAGGAACTTCTTAATGTAGTGCATTAAGGAGATATACAAACCAAGAGTGGTTTGTCCCTCTGCCAACACAGTCACCAAAAGAGTGTAGGAGAAGACACATGGGGACATTCCTTATTATACGAAGAGACAAGCCGCCTATTTGCCCCAGGGGTGCAGGCACTTCAATCAATGTGCTTAATGTAAACTCTGTCGTGGCCTTCTAAAACACCACCAATGAGAAAGATAAACAAGCGCAAATGACGAAGGGCACGCCAATTAGCTGTCAACCTCGAATGACGATGGCATTCGCTACCAAATTCCTGCTTTACCCGCACACACCCTGTGGTAGGCTCACTGCAAGGTGAGCGAAGAGCAGCCAACCAATCACGTCCAAGAGGCCCTTAAAGGGGCTCGCTTACTGGACGCGCGTTATCCGATCAATTAAAAAAAAAAACATACTTTTCAATGAGAGCACTCTGCAACGCGCAGGTGGTTGTGACGCCAGCAGTGCTCAAGACCCTCATACCTATTCATTCATACCCATTCAACTAAACACAGAACAAGACCTCCAATCGAATCTTCCGACGCATGCGGTCCTCTGTACTGCTCTCACCCGGCCTGATGGTAGAGTCCCTGCCAAACAGGTGGAGCCTCCGTCGGCCCAGGCAGAAGTGCTCGATGATGTGGAATATCTCCACGGGCTTCTCCACGTTGCCCATCTCCGGCTCCTCCGTGATGATCAGGTCAATGTCCACGTTGGCATGGATGAAATCCCCGTCGGTGCTGCGTCGGACCGTGCCTTTGATCCCCATCAGACAGTGTTCCTGGTGATGGGAGGGGGACAAAGCGGGACAAATATTACATGACTCAGTACAGGTTATGAAGAGATACCTGCAGGCGTTGGCCACCTGATTTCATTCAGCAGACGCTTTTGTCCAAAATGCCCTTACAAGCGAGGCACACGGCCAAAAACGTACATCTAAAAACATCAAAGTCCTCCATGAATGACTCCACTTGAATCAGTTGAGTAAAATAGTAAAGTAACAATCAATGTGCTAACTGATATCGATTGCCTTGCAGTATGAGCTACATCAGGCGTTCATTACATTGGTGGCTAAACTCCTTTCAGTCAATGTTGTCAATGGCTGACTGAATACGCCAACAGTGTTGAGGTGTGGTGATGGCACTTCCTGGTACCTTGGTCCTTTGAAATACAGCCTTGGGGTCCAGGGTCTTGGTCTTGCCAGGGTTGTTCTTGTTGGTCTTGATCCAGCAGATGTCCTCACAGCGTCTGAAGCCCCACTTCCTCAAACACTGTGGGATGACAAAGAGCATCGCGTTCCGACATTAGAAACACCACCAATACATGACGAGCCCAGGGGCTAGGGGTTTAGCGAAGAAAGTGTACTGCACAGTAGAGGCATTACAAAGGGAGGCGATGCCTCCCTGGCCTCATGCATTGGCCCAGAGACCGGTATGGGGGACGATACATGCTCGATCACTTCCCGTCATCAGGTTGTCATTGTATCAGGCCATTGCAGGGCGGTTGACAGTGTTGAGTGTCTCCCACTACAAAGAAGTTCATGGTGTTTTCTTGCGGTTCCTTCCGCATGGTTGCTTGTCCTTGTGGGGACAGGGAGCCCCAATCATGCAGGTTTATCATGAGGCATTACTTAAGAAGCCTCATTTTGAATCAAGAAACCGGCCTATCAGAATGTGTATAATGTTGGGCATGATGCCATTGGCAAACACATTTCACCACTCAGGAATTAAAGTTGATCATCAAGAGAGTTATGGTTGTCAACAAGACATTCCATCCATGCAGAACCCTTCACCATAATACATTGTACATTATGAAAGTATGCGTGTTGTATAACAAAATAGAAAAAAAATAATAATAATCATTACGTACTCATCATAATGCATTTTTTGTACTTTTGTGTGATGTATACTCATCATACATCCTGGTGTACTTCTGTGTGTTGTATGCTCATCATAATACCTCAGGTGTACTTCTTGTGTCGTATACTCATCATACATCCTGGTGTATTTCTGTGTGTTGTATACTCATCATACATCCTGGTGTACTTCTGTGTGTTGCATACTCATCATACATCCTGGTGTACTTCTGTGTGTTGTACTCTTATCATAATTCAGAGCCAGCATACCATCCTTCCGAGGTCCAAGCCCTCTCCAGAACCGCACCAGAGGAAGACGAAGGAGCGCAGGGCAGATATCTCTTCGATCTCCAGCTTCATTATCTTCACATGTGAGGCAGAGAGCGGGAGAGAGAAGACGAGGAGGAGACGGGAGGTGAGATCAACTGTAAAGCACACCGTTCTGGGGCAAATCTACATTTCCGTAACGTCATATATTGTCTATATCCCCTTTACTTTGTCTTTGTACTCACAAACCACAGTCTACAAGCATTTGATTGTATGTTGTGGTAGTACAGCCGTGTGATGCCCTGAATAACTTGGAAAACACTCAGAAGTACACAGGTCTGACTAGCTGAAGAACATGAACCCAGAAATACGTCATCCCAGGTCGAGAAGTACACAGGCCTGACTAGCTGAAGAACATGAACCCAGACATACGTCGTCCTAGGTCCAGAAGTACACAGGCCTGACTAACTGAAGAACATAAACCCAGACATACGTCGTCCCAGGTCCAGAAGTACACAGGTCTGACTAGCTGAAGAACATAAACCCAGACATACGTCGTCCCAGGTCCAGAAGTACACAGGTCTGACTAGCTGAAGAACAGGAACCCAGACATACGTCGTCCCAGGTCCAGAAGCGCTCCGTGTGGCTGATGCCCGACTCCCTGTAGTACTCCTCCAAGGGCGGCTCCAGAAGAATCACGTCAAACTTACACTTCAGATCCCGCAGGTCGAAGTGCTCTGGGTCCGCCTGGAGGTACCTACACAGACACAGAGGTTTCCGGGTTTAAATGCCATTTTATCACTACTGAAAAAAGACCTTCATTTAGTGTAATACAGGAGTAAAAGCCTATGTTTTTGCCAGTCTCCCCAAAACACTACATCAACGTTCCACTCTTTCACGGACGCATGTGATGGTCTTTTCGTGAGGCCGAAGTGCCTGTTAGCAGGCCTATACTCGTTGACGTCGCGACCAAGGACACCGGATGCAAGGTGTGTGTGGACGTGTAGCGTCTGGTATGGAAAGCCAAACAGTTAAAAAAAGATGTGATTTTAAACACGTTAACTACACGACATCTACACGCAGACAACACGTTTGCGTGTTGATAACGCGCAGATGACCCCATCATGTTTAAAAAAAATCGCGTATATTTGAACTGTTCTGCTTTCCATAGTCTGGGCAGTGGCTGAATGCGGCGTCCGAGAGAGGGATGCGCTTCTCGGACACTTATAGTATAACGCCACGGTGTGTGTGTGTGTGTGTGATGTGCGGACGTGGGGGCTCGTTTTGGACAGCTGATTGATTTTGATGATGTGTCCACTAGAGAGTTAGACTTCCCAGAAAACTATAGTATAACGCTACTGTGTGTGTGGATGTGAGGAGCTCCGTCTGAGCAGCGATTTATTTTGATGCCCGCGTCCAACTGAGAGTCAAGCTTCGCCGTATAATGCCACGGTGTGTGTGGAGCATTTCATATACAACGTCGCTCATTATAAAGCTCACACACATCGATGATACAAAAAAGGTATCACAAAGTTGCCGTGGGTCGTAACATGCCCCCTCCTTCCCAGAATTCTCTGCACAAAACACTTTCTTTAAATAGTGTTCGAATCCCATCTTAATCGGCGGGTTCACTTGCTCTTTAAAGCAAAACAAATATGCAGTCTAAACCTTTTATAAATTGCGGTTTTGCGGTTCAGCCGTTTCACCTACTATAAGTGAAAAAAAAATGCAAGGGTTAGCCCTTGGTTGTGTAGATGGCACGGAAGTGCAGACTGTCATTGAAGAATTTGCAAGTGATTTTGAGGTCTCACATGCGGAATCGGATATATGACACTATTCGGCTGGCCATGGCCAATCAGCTGAAAACCAGCCATTTCCGGTCACCAACATATTTATCGGTGCATCTCTAGATTCAGGGTCAATGAATAAAATCCTGCTCTTATACTCAACACTGACGTTTAATAATAAGCACTTGGAAAGAAGGTAAATGGGAGACCTGTTGGGGGTCGATATGTACATGGGGGGAGTGTTGGAGTCGATACGTACATGGGGGGAGTGTTGGTGGTGGAGATGAGTTCATCCTTCAGTCTGATAAGCTCTCGCAGTTTTGGATACTCCTCAAATCGGTCAGCCAGACCTGAATATCGCACAGAGAGATTAAAACACAAAACAAACAGACACACACACACACACACACACACACACACACACAGACCCTGTAAATCACATCTGGAAGTAGACATTAAAAACACGACCATGCGGGAACATAGACATACCAACATCTCTGATGAAGTTCTGTGGCCGGTGGCCGGTATCCACAAAATGCTGGCAGTAGTCATTGTGTGGGTTAAGACTCTGTGTGCCCTAAAATAAAACAAATGACTTCATAAACTCACTTTGTCATCACGGAAAATTCACACACTTAAGTCAGGTACAAAAGATCAGGAGGACTTACCGGGAAATTATACTTTTACCTTTAATCGTATCCCACAACCACTAGACAACAATGGCTGTGTGTGTGTGTGTGTGTGTGTGTGTGTGTGTGTGTGTGTAGCTAATTTAGCAAATTAATTTATTATTGTGATGTATGGTTCCAACATGACTATGGAGTCAATGGGCAATTCCCAGACGAGTGGTTAAAGCACGAACACACACACAGAGACAGAGAGAGAGCGAGTGAGTGAGAGACAGAGCGCGAGAGAATCAGCTTCCTAACCTTCAAGAAGGTACTTGAGTCCTTGTAGACCTCCTCGTATGGGTTACTTTCTTCTGGCGGCTGGAGCTCCACCTCTTCCTACACAAATGCAGTGTACAACACTTCACATACACGTGCTATAAAGCTGAGCATAGTATATCTGTACAAATGGAGGATAGGTCACTGAAGAGTAAGACACAAGCCAATCCCAAATGTGAGGTGTAAATGTATTTTTCAGTTGATAAAAACTGTTTTGGCAATTTAATAAACACAGAATTCTGTAGCTGCCATAATATGCACACAGCACCAATAGTCTTTTAAATAAAGCCTTGGGAACAATACACACAACTAAGAGCAGAGTATCCGCACGGATAACGGGTACTGTATACGTGTGTATCGTTGAACGTGGATGATTCGGGTCACCTTGATGACTATGTCGATGTCTTCTTCTGTGTCATCTCCCTCCCCTTGGGCTTTGCGTTTGGAAGGTGGGGCCGACGTGTCCAGGGATGCCCTACAAAACAGGAATCCACGTCTAAGGACGGAGTAACCGACGAATAACAGCCAGGTGATTCGATATTTGAAGGGCATCTCACCTTGAAATCTCTCGGGTCTCCTCGATCTCCTTTAGTTCATCTTTACTGTTAAGCACAGCGCCGATACTATCAGCGCTTTCAGCTCCCAGCTGTACGGAGATTTTATGTTTGGTATGTTATTGATTGTACAAGTCACCTACTCGTTATCCGGTAGCATACAGTAAATAATGTACCTCTGGCGACAAAATAATCGGCGGCTGTCTCAATGTTATGTGAGTAACACGATGAGGAGGGCGGGAGTGTCTGTTATTAACGTTACCTGTTGAGCTAAAAGCTGTCGTCTAAGCTTTTGCTTTTCGCGTATCTCTTGCAATCGACTGTTCATTTCTTAAGCACTGCAGCTGTGCATGAGCCGCTTTTGTGTTTAAAATGATGTGACGAATACTGTTGTTCAAAAATGATAATCAAAGTAACAGGACTGTGGCTATGAACAGGAGCTAATGTGGACACAATGATGACAAACTGTTATCCGGCGCGTCTATGTTGCGTCATCGACGTTTCTCCAATCGTAAAACGCTAACCTATACGGTGTACCCTACAACCACCGGGGGCGCTGTTTCCCCCATAGTTAATACAGTGGACATGTACTTCGAGGAATTTCTAAACAGGTAATATGTACTCCTGTGACGATAGCGATGTTATATACTACTTTATATGCCTACTAGTGCTATAGTATAGGCCTACTAGTGCTAATTGTATACGTACTAGTGCTATAATTTTTTTTGATACATTCGTCCGCTTCCACAAATGTGGACGAAATGTGGTCACGAAAATACAGTCTGTCTGTCTGTCTGTCTGTCTGTCTGTCTGTCTGTCTGTCTGTCTGTCTGTCTGTCTGTCTGTCTGTCTGTCTGTCTGTCTGTCTGTCTGTCTGTCTGTCTGTCTGTCTGTCTGTCTGTCTGTCTGTCTGTCTGTCTGTCTGTCTGTCTGTCTGTCTGTCTGTCTGTCTGTCTGTCTGTCTGTCTGTCTGTCTGTCTGTCTGTCTGTCTGTCTGTCTGTCTGTCTGTCTGTCTGTCTGTCTGTCTGTCTGTCTGTCTGTCTGTCTGTCTGTCTGTCTGTCTGTCTGTCTGTCTGTCTGTCTGTCTGTCTGTCTGTCTGTCTGTCTGTCTGTCTGTCTGTCTGTCTGTCTGTCTGTCTGTCTGTCTGTCTGTCTGTCTGTCTGTCTGTCTGTCTGTCTGTCTGTCTGTCTGTCTGTCTGTCTGTCTGTCTGTCTGTCTGTCTGTCTGTCTGTCTGTCTGTCTGTCTGTCTGTCTGTCTGTCGGGTTTTAATTGTTTAATGATTGGGATCTGTCTTAAATTATTTGACTGAATGTATGCTACATATCAAATACATTCAATGAGGAACCCATTTAAATTGGCCTACATAGTCGATGGGAAAGGCTCAGAAAAAGTTAACCTTCAATCCACTCGTCGATCAGTTCAGTGAGTTACAAATATGATTCTGATTTGGTAGAGTTCGATTCATTTCCAAACTCCAGGTCCCAAGGGAAGCGTGCCGCCTGCTTACTTTCCCCGGACCCTCCTGCAGCACAGGGGGCCCCATTGATCCGCGTCTCCGTATCTCCAGCGCTCAGCCTGCAGCGCTCGATCCATCCCACACAACACAAGCAGCAGGACCAGCCAAGCCCTTCTTTTGAGCTGGGAGCGTTTTCCACCCAATATGTATCCTACCTATATAATTAAAGAACACTTATGAATACATATCTAGAAGAGGAAACATGGAGTTGACGTTCGTAACTATCGCGTTTGCACTTTTTGCCACGAACGGTCGCGTTTTTAGCAACGGCCATTCGTTTATCCTGCCGTTCACCGACTGCGTCCAAAGCCGCGGTGGGAAAGAGGGATACTACCAAGGGGCGATAGATGTCACCGAGTCCGGTTCTCGGTGCATGAACTGGAGCCAAGTGGCGGGATTTAAGGATCGGTACCAGGGGAAAGGGGTCGGGGATCACAACCACTGCCGGAACCCCGACGGTCGGATCCGACCCTGGTGCTTTTTCAACAACACCAGGGGCAGAGTGGACTGGGGCTATTGCGACTGTAAACAAGGTAAGCGTGCACTCATCAGGGTTGTGCGTGTTGTTCTGGCTATGACGCTGATAATGATGATGGAGACTTTCAAGCCAATCGTGCCAGGCCAAATAGTTTTACAGTAAGACGTGAAATCTCACGACTGCCCCTTATGCGTCAGTCGTGTTCCAGGTGTGCGCCAGCATGTGACAAGCCGCAGGCGCATTTTTAGCTGTACAGTTGAGCGCGGAGATATGTACCTCGGGCTCCTACAGCTTAATTGCCGATGAGTCAACACATAATAATAGGCGTCTGTTATTGTAAAACGTTAACGACACTGTCTATAACAAAAGAGAAGCATAAGTTGGTGGTGAATCACATGGTTTCAACCATCTTAAATTCCTCTCGACCAACGTAGAAACGCTCAAAACAAAAATAAACTGAAGAGGGACTTGTGACGAGAGGGATTCTATAGATTAATATAGATTAATCTATTAAATTAGATTAGTCAATCAATATGGATTCATCAGGTTATTAGATATGGATTCTATCAGGCACCATGAACCCACATCCTCATCTGATCCTCTTACAGAAGGGAGGGAATACAGAAGGCTCATAGACACATTTATCAGCCTCATGTGGTTCATAAACTACCATGACGACCTGGTCACCCCCTCCTCTCCCCCATTTCTCTCCCCAGGATCAGTGCGTCTGCAGGGGGGACGCTCCAAGTTGGACGGCCGGGTGGAGGTCCACCTGGGGGGGGTCTGGGGGTCTATTTGCAGCCAGGACTGGGCTGATGAAGATGCTGCCGTGGTCTGCCGACAGCTGGGCAAGGGGTGAGGAAGAGTAGCGCTTAGATCTGCATGCAAACACACACATGGACACGCACACAGACAGACACCTCAGACATAGACACTGGACCACAGACACACACGTTCACTCACTCACACACACACACACACGCACGCAGGCACAAACACGCACACTCACTCACTCACTCACATACACACAGACACACACACATTCACACAAACAATGGCTTGCATGCATACATACACACACCACAAACACAAGCACGCACACATGCACGTACACAAGCTCAATAACAAATGCATGCATACATTCTTGAGCATTTTCTCTTGCACTCATGCTAATTCACACTCGTTTAAAAACACACAAGTTGCACATATTGTCAACAGCAGCACATATAACCAACCACCTGCGAAACAAACACAGAAACAAGTCCTTACAGACGGCTAGCAGACCTGTGTGTTGGTGAGAATCTGAAAATACATTATGTACACAATGTTAAGTTTATACAATACTGTAAACTTGGACAATACATGATTATACACTACACGTGTCCCACTCACTTGTGGGACACGCCTCCAGTGATGATAATTAAATGATGCGTCATTTTTGTAAACTATCTCTTCCTCTTGACTCCTTTATCTTTGTCCTCGCGTGTACACTACATCTTTCCATGTTTCCTTTTCTTTCCACCTCCGGTTCTTGTCCTTGTCTCACATCACAGGCGCTCATTGTATTTTACTTTAGGGTGACCCGCATTCCAACCTCTGTGTCTCCCCACAAGCTCTTTAAAGCCATTCAGTGTGGCCCAGATATTTACCTTCGACACACATACACACACACACACACGCACACTCACTCACCCACTCTCACACCCACTCTCACACACACACACACACACACACGTGCATACACACAGAGACACACAGACACACACAAACTCACATGCACACAATCACATGCACACACAAACACACACACGCACACACAAACATACATACACATACAAACACAATCACATGTGCGTGTTTACACACAGAGACACACACACACGCACGTTAGTGACATGCGTTGAGGTCATTCTTACTGTAAAGCAGAGGTGCCTGCTCCCTAGGGTGGAGCGTTAGTGGAGGAGGGGTGATGATGACGTGGTCCCTGTGGGGACGATAGGTTAGGGGGATACTGTGACACAGATTCCAACATTGGTACGTACGTATGTGTTCTGGGGCCCACATAGTCACGTAGCCTTTCAGTGTAAGTGTACACCAGAATGAAGACATACACGTGCATAATGAAATGACAGCAATCCGCTTTTACGATAGCTATAATGACACACATAATGGTTATTACTACTGCTGAAGTCAAGCGGTTCAATCGCTGGAGCTCAAAGTCTCTGAAATGTCCCAGAAACACTTTAAAACGTATGTAAGATCATCATTAACATGGAATATTGAACTAGGACTAGTAAACGCCATGTTCCTGCCTATGTTCTCATTGTGTGATAAAACAGGCCTGTAATATAATATAATCATTGTACTAATAGTGCATAACTACTTGGATATGTTGAAACCTAAGGGTCAACCCAGCTGTTAGGTTTTGTATTATTGTATATGAAAACATACCAATGAAAATACATCTTAGTTCTTCCACTCTATGGCCCCTCCTAGCACAGACCGAGGGGGCCCCTATCCCCTAACAACCAACATCCTGGAGATCAAAACTGCTGGTAATTTCAGGGGGTGTTCCCAGGTTCACAGGTCAAGCGAGGACCACACCCCTCTCTCTTCTGGGCATGGCCAGACTCCACTGGGGGGCGGTCCACTGCCAGGGGGCGGAGCAAAACTTGCTGCAGTGCCCCCGGACCACCTGGAATGGAGGGGAGTGCCCCATGGCTGCGGCTGTCACCTGCAGCCAACAACAAGGTCCGCTGTCCGTCTGTCTGTCTGTCTTATCGACCTGTATGTCCCTACCTGTCTATGAATCTGTCTACCTGTCTGTCTGTCAGCCTTACTCTATGTTTTTCCCCTAGCTGTGTGTCTACCTGTCTGTCTCCACTTGTCTGTCAATCTGTCAGCACCATCTGTTGGTCTTATCTCATCATTCTCTCTCTCTCTCTCTCTCTCTCTCTCTCTCTCTCTCTCTCTCTCTCTCTCTCTCTCTCTCTCTCTCTCTCTCTCTCAAAATCTTTAATTACACGTTACATTTACCCCATGTCTAATACATGCTTTTCTGTGTGTGTGTGTGTGTGTATGTGTGTGTGCGTGTGTGTCTGTGTGTTTGTTTGTGTGTGTGTGTTTTTGTGTGCATGTGCGTGTGTGTGTACAGTGGTGGTCCCGGTGCGGCTGGTGGGGGGTGTCTCTGGGTCAGAGGGCAGGGTGGAGGTCTTCCACGGGGGCCAGTGGGGGTCCGTGTGTGACGACCAGTGGGACGACAGCGACGCAGAGGTGGTCTGCAGACAGCTGGGGCTGAGGTACATACCCACACACACACACACGCACACGCACACACACACACACACACACGCACGCACACACATGTGGAGTTGTGTTCATTCCTGTGCAAAGTGATACTTCATCTGACTTGAACACAAACAAAAGGACTAAAGGAATTTGTAAAAAAAAAAAGTCTCTGTCTCTCTCTCTCTCTCTCTCTCTTTCTTTCTCTCTCTGTCTCTCTCCCTCTTTCCCCCTTGTGTCTCTTTATCTGTGTATACTATATATATATATATATTTATACTATCTACCGAAGTATGCAAAGTATTCTGTCCATTTGGACGCACAGGCAGAGTAGGCATAACATCTGGGCTCAGACCCTGAATCAGCCTCATTGTTCCGGGAATGGTTTAGTGCCTCTCAGATATACATACAACGCTGTTTCACGCTACTGACATACTATTGTGTGTATTTGTATGTATGTGTGTGTGAGTGAGTGTGTGTGTATGTGTGTGTGTATGTATATATATTTGTTTGCTTTGGTTTGCTTCCATAATCGCAATTGGATATGACACCCTTACCTGATCTGTTTGTTTTGGCAAAACAATGCCTAGAAGCATCACGCATGAGAAGGTGCGGCCAATGTCCACAGGCAAACAACGCATTCCATCGGAAATGACAAACACTTTGAATTTATTTAAACAAACAAAACCTGACCTGAAAAAAAGACATCAATAATAGTTTTGAATTCTGATTTAATTCAACTTTATTTGATGATTGATGTTGGAATCAAGTTATTGCAAGTCTATACATCACACAGTATGCTATTAACTCAAACAGCTAGGCCTGCTATTATCCTTACTCGTAATTATAGTTCTTTACTTTTATCACTTTTCAAGTCATTGAAGACAACCTCCTGTGATGCTTGGCTGCCCCCTAGTGGCTGGTGATCATCACAGGTGGGGAGCCACCGCGGCCTCGCCTAACATCACCTGTCTCACCTGTTCTCTGTGCAGCGGCATCGCCAGGGCCTGGGGCCAGGCACGCTTTGGCGAGGGTTCAGGTCGCATGTGGTTGGATGAAGTGCGCTGTACAGGGAATGAGCTGTCTCTGGAGCAGTGCCCCAAAGCCGCCTGGGGCAACCATGACTGTCTGCATTCAGAAGACGCCGGTGTTTCCTGTCACACACTCACAGGTGTTCATGCTGCCCTATGATAACCCCTGTTGCTGGAATCTATTTCTGTAGAAATCTGTAAAATGTGTTCATATTTATTCTGCTCTGAAACAACAATGCAATACAATTGCATACGCTTTACACTACACTGGAAAATATTATACAAGGATAGATTGGTAACACGTAGCCTTAAGCTAGCTATAACACATAGCCTACAAGTTAGCAGTAACATGCAGCCAATAAGCCACCAGTAACACAAACATGCTAGTAAAACATACAAGCTAGCAGTAACACATGCAGTCATGTTCGTATGTTGTCATAGCCAGGTGACCGGGTTGCCGTTCATCTATGTAAAATCCATTCTACCTCTGTGTATTCCCTCCAGATGGTACAGTCAGGCTAGCTGGGGGAACAGAAAGCTACGAGGGGCGTTTGGAGATCTTCTACCGCGGTCAATGGGGAACAGTGTGCGATGACGGCTGGACAGACTCTAACACACTGGTGGTGTGTCAACAGCTAGGCTACAGGTAATGTTGCTAGCATCATGCAATGCATTTAAACACATATGTTGCTATTAAGTCGTTTACTATAAACTTTTATCCATAGAGATTAATATTATTATGTACGATTATACATCTTTCATAAGGATGTTACAGGTAGACACAACCAGCCAAAGACATACAGAGACATGCAGGGAATCGAACCCCTGACCATGGCGTTGTCAATGTCGTGCACTACCAGTTGAGCTAGTGGTCTTAGATGCACACCTACGGCCTCGTCTCTTCAGGTCCGGCACGACGGTGGTCTCTGAGGGGCCGGAGGAGACTCCGGGGACCCGGTTTGGCTGGGGCTCGGGACCCATCCTGCTGGATGATGTGAGCTGCACTGGGAATGAGCCCGGCCTGGCGCTGTGCCAGAGGAGGGAGTGGACCCTCCACGACTGCACCCACTACGAGGACGTCAGCGTCGCCTGCGGCCCGCAGCGTTCCGGACCACAGCGCTCCGGACCACAGCGTTCCGGACCGGACCCCCCTACAAGTACCACAGAATCTGTAGTAGAGAGAGAGAGTGTGTGTGTGTGTGTGTGTGTGTGTGTGTGTGTGTGTGTGTGTGTGTGTGTGTGTGTGTGTGTGTGTGTGTGTGTGTGTGTGTGTGTGTGAGAGAGAGAGAGAGAGAGAGAGAGAGAGAGAGAGAGAGAGAGAGAGAGAGAGAGAGAGAGAGAGAGAGAGAGAGAGAGAGAGAGAGAGAGAGAGAGAGAGAGAGAGAGAGAGAGAGAGAGAGAGAGAGAGAGAGAGAGAGAGAGAGAATATGTAAGTGTATGTTTGTGTTTGTTTACACGTGCAGATCTTCAGTCTTTCTTGTGTGTGTGAGTGTGGATTTTCAGTGTGTGTGATTGATTTCAGGGTGTGTGTGTGTGAGCATGATTTCTGTGTATCTTTGAGTGTTTCCGTGTGTTTTTGTGTGTGTGTGTGTGTGTGTGTGTGTGTCCCTCTGTTATCTTCATACACTACAGGCAGATTTGTTAATGCTGTTCTTGGAAGAGAAGATACGCCACTTTGAAGGCTTTGAAGTCTTTTCCCTGGTCTTTTTACATGGTTTGTGTGGGAATGTGCATACCTGTTTAAGTCTGTGTGTGTCTTTAAGTGTATGTGTGTGTGTGTCTGTGTGTGGATGTGTGGATGTCTGTGTATGTGTGTGTGTGGTTGTCTGTGTGTGTGTGTGTGTGTGCGTGTGTATGTACAGTATGTATCTATCTGTGTTTGTTTTTGTGTGTGTGTGTGTGTGTGTGTTTCGGTGTTAGACACGCACAGTCACACACACACAGGCAGAGGCAATTCAAGCTTGCCACAAACTCATGTGTGCATAGTGTTGCATGTGTCAATATTTGCTAACACAATCATTCAAACTATTAAGTGAAGCTACTGATTGTTCTCAGCCTCACCTCCACTCGCGTCGGCTGAAACCGTCTGCCAAGTGAGTAAACGGAGGAACGTTTGTTCTTTAGTCCTCAGTATTTGGAGAACGCACACTGGTCTATGCTGGTTTCAGGATCAGAGCCAACAGAGGCCTCATCGCATCCAGCAGAGGGGAGAAGCCGACGATCCCAGAGAGACAGATAAAAGCTGTGTGATGATTTAATAAGGCTTGGTCATCTGCCAATCGACTGCTCATGCCTGGCTCTGACTTCCTATGAGCGGATGGGGATGAAGACTATTAGGGTAGAGTATGGAAAAGTGCTTAAAGTACACTGCTCACTTCCAACCCCCCCCCCCCCCCCCCCCCCCCCCCCAGTAGTGATCCCAGGATGGAGCCCCCAGACTCTGATTTCCCACTTCACTTGCACACCGCACTGACCACCGAATAAGCTCACTGTAATGTAAAGCAAAAGGAAGGGCTTAGTAGTGAAAGCACTTCATAAAAGACAGGGGGGAGGGGGGAGTAGGGAGGGGAAGCAGCACTCCATAAATTCCCCCGCTACACATTTTAATCTTCCATCTTTTTTCCGGGAAGAATACTGCCACACATGGTTGAGTGCAGTGGCTCCTCAGATTGCCTCAGATATCGATCCAGTTTGTCCCAACACCGCCATCTTATCCCTTGCATTCCGAAATGAGTCACAGCACAGGAAGACCCCTGAGACTGATTATTTTGAAAGAGGGTATTTAGGCAATATCTGTCATGGTTTTATGCTAAAGTATTGAGTGGGATTTTGGGAGATTTAGCATGATTTAGCCTAATTTATCCCAGTTAATTGATTTAGCCTAATTTGGCATGATTTAGCGTGACTTAACCTGATTTAGTCTTACTTTGTCTAAATTAGCTTTAGCATGCTTAAGCCTGATTAAGAATGGTTTGAGGTGAGCGTGTGGCTGCTATGCTGCCTGGTTCAGATCATTTTCACACCAGACCAGAGTAGATGTTTTATTAGTTAGTTTGCATACCACACACTGATAGTACTCTACATACTACTTCACTCGTGGAGACACAGAGGTTGGAATGCAGGGGCCACCCTAAAGTAAAATACAATGAGCGCTTGTGATGTGAGACAAGGACAAGAACCGGAGGTGGAAAGAAAATGAAAAGTGGAAAGATGTAGCGTGCATGCGAGAATAAAGACGAAGGAGACCAGAGCAAGAGATAGTTTACAAAAATCACGTATCATTTAATTACCATCACTTGTAGTGTGTGTGTGTTTGCGTGTGTGTGTGTGTGTGTGTGTGTGACATGTGACATGTGTCCCCTTCACAGGCAGATTTATTATGTTGTTTTAGGATGAGAAGATAAGCCTCCATTTCACTCATGTGTTTCCTGAGTTGATTATGTGTGTGTGTGTGTGTTTGTGTGTATTTGAGTTTGTGTATCTTTGGGTGTGTGTGCATGTGTGTTTGTGTGTGTGTTTGCTTACAAAGTCAGGGGGATTTAGGGTTTGTGTTTGTTGATAAGGGAAAACAACCACTTTTTCCTCAAGAATAAACATTCCCACATTTAATTTCCATCCCTGCCTTGCTCCTCATACCACACACACACACACACACACACACACACACACACACACACACACACACACACACACACACACACACACACACACACACACACACACACACACACACACACACACACACACACACACACTTCGGATCTTCGTTGTTTAGCCCTCCGAAAAGGCTCACCAGGAAGCACGCAATGATATAACTCGTGTTTTGTCTTTAATTTTATTTTAAATTAAATGACCACAGGTCATAAACCTGAAAAAACAACAAAGAATAACAATACATTATTCAAATATGTATATATATAATAATATTGTAAATAACGAAAACACATTAGCCTGCAACACCGTTACTACCGCCACCAGAAACCAGCCGAGTGCTTTAAACAATTAGCACAAGACAAATAAGCCTGCACTCGGCTAACTTCCACCGACACAGTGAGGCAAACGTTCAGTACTTAATACAAGTAACCCAAACATTAATAATTGACAAACTAGTTCCATACCAACGGGCTGTGCTCCTGATGCTTGTTTTCCGTGGTTGATTACTAGGTGCCGTAATTTTTTGTCGTGAAGATGCGCATGCGCACATAACGTAAACATATCTAAACAAGACATCGTGAAGCTGCGCATGCGCACATAACAGAACATAGCTAAAAGAACTTTCTCGTTCTCATTTATTTATTTATTTTTTAATTATATTTTCATTCTGCGCTAGAAGTCTCAACACACACACACACACACACACACACACACACACACACACACACACACACACACACACACACACACACCCATTGACACAAAATGAGACAAACACAGCGGTGTCAGTAAACATTGCAGTTCTGTGAACCCATCCCCCGATACACACACACACACACACACACACACACACACACACACACACACACACACACACACACACACACACACACACACACACACACACACACACACACACACACACACACACACACACACACACACACACGCACACACCTACAACTGTGGGACTACGGCTCTACAGCTATAGCCATTTTAAATCGGTCAGGGTATTTGTGTTTGATGATTATCTATCACAGGATGTATTCTCTCTATTTTATTTTCTCCATTTAAGTTGTATTTCATAATTCTGCTGAAATGTTTGATAATTTATTTGGATACTATTTTTAAAACAATCTCATCGACATGAGAATCCGATTTTAAATATTAATGAAGAATACATAAAAAGTTATCAAACTGAACCGAGTGTGTGTATTTGTGTGTGTGTGCTATGTATGTGTACTTGACTGTGTGATTTAGTGTAAGTTTGCAAGAGTAAGTGTGTGTGAGGTTGTGTGAGTGTGTGTTTTCATAATTGTTTTGTGTGTGTGAATGCGTGAGTGCATCCATTGTGTGTGCATGTGTATGTGTGGGTGTGTGAGTGTGAGTCTGAGCGTGTGTGCGCGTGCGTGTGTGCGCGTGCGTGTGTGCGCGTGCGTGTGTGTGTGTGCGTGTGTGCGCGTGCGTGTGCATGAAAACCATAATGGTGAATCATTTAAACTCAGCCTGATTTAATTAGGGAAGATGGAGGGTAGCACAAGAGGAGGAGGTTAAAACCAAGATGTTGACAACCAAGATGATGAAGATGAATGATCCTCTGAGTTTGACAGGAGTTTAAGTGCTTTCCCTGCTGGAAGCACACACACACACACACACACACACCAAGGTGGTGAGCTGTGTGTGACAGGTGGTTTGTGTGAAATATGAGCCTGCTCTGTCAGCAGTCTGTAGCCTATAAGAGTTTGGTTGAGGGTGTGTAATTAATGCTGTGTGTGTGTGTGTGTGTGTGTGTGTGTGTTCCAGGTGTGGCTGTGAGGCTGGTGGGGGGCGAGACCCCCAGGGAGGGCAGGGTGGAGGTCTACATGTCGGGTGCGTGGGGGACCGTGTGTGATGACGGATGGACCGACCGCGGGGCCGCGGTGGTGTGTCGCCAGCTGGGATACAGGTACCCTGTGGTTCCACCCGTCTCGGCACATGGAAACTCTTCAAAATGTGTCTTCTCTGTCCATGTTTTGTCTTTTTCAACCAGGCCGGTTATTTGAGAACAGTTTCCCGTTTAGAAATAACGGCTTCGTGTCCACAATCAAACTTTGTTTTCTTCCACCAAAAAACGCAAGAGTTTCAGAAACGCCCTGCAAAGTGGATGAATTTGAAAATACCGGACTGGAGTTGTAGTTTAGCCCAGTGAAGAGGAAATTAAGTATCTGTTTCAACATTTAAAATCACTGGCAGCTAATCAACACATAACTAGAAGACATAATTAGAACGCTAACTAGAATGAGACATCAAAACTTATTCTATTAATGCTATAACCTGCTGAACCAAGCTGTATTGTTCCAGTAACAGGCTGGAATTTGGTGTGGCCGATACAGGGAGATGCCAGGAACTGTATATCTGCCAGTGATCCTTTATGTACTGGATATGTAAGGGCGTTAGTTCTTAACCCATCCTCAATTATATCCAAGTTATTATTCAGTCCTGATTGTTATTGTCTCATTCTCCTGTTTCTCGGTCTCATTACCTCGTGTCCATGGATCCGCGTTTTCGTCAATGAGGATGTCAGAATTTTGGAACAGCATAGTGAAACAGGAGCACTAGTGTCTCTGGTGGAAACGTGAGACGTTGAAAGGGTTCTGGGTTTAACAGGGTTGAGTCTGAGGGAATGTCTGCCTGTCTGCTCTGTTCAGGACGTCTGTCTCCACCCTGACAACCCCTGCAAGGCTCCACTCTCTACTGAAATGCAGATGCATCTAGTAAAAGGAAGAGGTCATTAATATAGGTGTTCACTTTGATTTTAATTTTATTTTCTTTGTCATTATATCAAATCAAACGGAACATGCCTTGGTTGCCTTGGTTATTTCTGAGAAACCTTTTCTTTGTTCGACAATTTGGAAAATGCTAAATGATCATATTGTCATGTTGTCTTCATGAGTTAATATAAGTGCAAGAGATTGTACATAATTAAAAAAGGATCCCTCCACGGTCTCAATTTTGCAGACAACTGCTCTCATCTTGGGATTTCTGCCCGGTTCCTGGAGCCAAGACAAACACTTAATCACAGAAATGACTTAATTATGCCTTCGAAAAATGAAAAGACACATACACAGCGGCAAGCGGCCCTGACTGGGCCGTGCCAACATGACATCATCACTCCCCCTCCCTGCCTTCTTAAAGGCAGGGAGGAAAACCTAGCTCTTCTGTTGGTTGGCTCGGCCCAGCCTCCTTCTTCTCCATCCGTCCACTAACACAGGGGGCTCCCAAAGGTTTTCATGCTGTAGAGGTGCTTATCAATTCTCCACGTATTCGTGTGTGTGTGTGTGTGTGTATGTGTGTGTATATTGTTCATCAAAACAGAACTCTTTTCAGCCTTCCTGCCTTATTTTTGTATTATAATGGTAGCCATGACCTAACACTGTCCCTTGTGTCCGACTGCTTATGGGTGGTGACCCACAGTTTGAAAACCACTGCACTAACCCCCTCGCCCAGTAAGAGTTCCCCATACATCGTTCCCACCCTCTTTTCTTCGCTCAATTTATCTGCCTTTAGTTGAAAGACACATCTGGTGTCAAGAAGGAGGAGGAGTAGGTGGAGTAGGAGGTGATGGAGGAGGCGGCTCCAGAGAGCATGAATCGTGTTAGAAGCGTGCTAAATGGGGGTCAAAGGGTCCTTCCATGCATATTGTAAATGTCGGAGCCCTGGGATTCGGAGGATCACGTATACACACATATGTGTATGTGGACACACACTTTCTATAAATGCCCACACATACACACGCATGTGCACACACACATGCACATGAACTCCGACCTACACGCACATACACTTAATCATACGCAAACAAATTCTCACACACTCAAAGTCACCAACGTTCAAACCACTATGACAAGACAGACGTGCAAGTGAACACACACACACACACACGTTTGACTGCTGTCTCCCTGCCCAGCTGTCGGGGTTCTGACCTTGCCTGTAGAATAAGAGGCTTTATGGATGGATGAACTCTGAACACAGAGTGCAGGACAGGGAGCCATCAGAGGACTGGGAAGACTTCGAGATGTCTTTATAGAGGTAGAGGAATGGACTTTACATTACAGAGACTGGAGCCTCCACACGCACACATACACCCATGTGAGGCTAGAGGAGACAACCCCTCTCGGCTGAAGTCTTTCAGTGCTAAAATCTCTCTGATGGGTGTATTTCTGAAAGTCTCTCTCTCTCTCTCGCTCTCTCTCTCTCTCTCTCTCTCTCTCTCTCTCTCTCTCTCTCTCTCTCTCTCTCTCTCTCTCTCTCTCTCTCTCTCTCTCTCTCTCTCTCTCTCTCTATTAATTTTAACGAGTCTCGGCGCACACACACTCACACAGGCTGACTAGTTGGAGTCAGGGATGAGTAGTTTGCCACACAGATCTGTTTTGATATGACATTACATGGGGTTGGCCTGACTTTTGACACATTCAGAGAATGTGAAACAATAACATTCATGTCATGTTCATCAACCTTCCTCTCACACACACACATTACAGAAACACAAGCAGGCACTCACACACACACACACACACACACACACACACACAAACTCACAAATGTGATTAACTTCAAGGAGAGGCATGTTACACTCAATAACGTCCCTGACCTGTATGGTATGAGTATGATTAGACCGCTCTTTGTCCTGACTGTCAACCTTTGAAAACCTTTTCAACTGCTGCGATGAGATGCAGCCTAGTCATACCAGTTTTACTGGAATAGAAACTAACAAGTAAGAACCTTAGTTAAAACCAACTAACAAACAACTTCTATTTTGACCATCACAATGTAATTTAAAAAGCGTGGCCTAAAAGCAAAGTCTTTGTGACCAATATCTACTTGTCTATCACAATGTAAATTAAACAATGTGAGCTAAAAGCTTAGTCTTTCTGACCAATATCTAATTGTCTGTCACAATGTAAATTAAACAACATGAGCTAAAAGCAAACTCTTTGTGACCAATATCTATTTGTCTTTTAGTCAGAATTTTTCAAATAATTTACATTTTGAATGAATTTTTGTAATAGGTTATATTCTATTTAATCTTTAAAATCAGTGAACTACACTAAGGTAGACAAATAAGGATCCAGAAAGGGACTTCTGAAGTCCCAGAACTCCATAGCTATTTGTCTTTTATGGTGTAATTTACTCCAAAATGCAAAAGCAAAATTCCAAAATGTCCAGCAGAAACGTGTACCTTTCTATTTCCCACACAGTGGGGAGGCGAAGGCGCGCGTTATGGCGTATTTCGGCGAGGGAAATGGTCCAATTCACGTGGACAATGTGAAGTGCAGCGGCGAGGAGCGTTCACTAGCAGACTGCATCAAGCGCGCTCCTGGCACGCACAACTGCCGCCACAGCGAGGACGCCGGGGTCATCTGCGACTACGGCCGATCACAGCTCAGCTCCAAAGAGGTCAAAGGTGAGATAATAACCAATCAAATAAAAAGATGGGTGTACTCGTTCAGGAGGTGGTCGGTGTTAAATACTCCTGGGGGGAGGGGGGGGGGGGGTACTTATGTTACAAATGTTATACACAAACATTTCTGTTGGGATATTTATTTAAATGCAGTCGTTAGGCAGATGATTTTATCCAAAGCGACTAAAGGCTCGGACATACCGTACCGTACCGGCATTCCGTACCCGCTGTGGACTTCACGCGGACGTGCAGGTGGTTCCCGTCAAATTACAATTGCGGGTCAGCATTGGTCTGGTGTGCCAACCGCCATGCTCTGTACCCTTGTGATACATTTTGATCATTTCCAGGTAATTTTGATCAAATGTTGGCAAATACCTTATATTTTTCTCCTATTGCGTGACAATATTCAATGACTCCAGTGGGGAAAAAAATACGTGGAGCCATTTTGCAAACAGTATTTTATGTCATCCCGATTTCAGGGCAATCATAATGTTATGGAGGGCAAAATGTCCCAATCCCCTTTAAATTTCTGACCCTGGTGTGGAAGCAGATTAACAACTTTTTTTTATGCAGATGCACCAAAAGTTTGGGTCGCAGAAAATGTCCAGACCTAAAAATGGTTTCATGGTCCAAATGGTTTCATTGGGAACCAGCTTTGGTTTAGATTGGTCCCATTGTAGGAGTGTGTTTTGACTTGGAAATATATTGAATGGCACCGCCTCAGTGGACAAAGCAAAAGTCTGGTGTGAGCACAAGAAGTGAGGCTGAGAACTCAAATCAAACGATCACAATAGGAAAATAATTAGTTGTCCACTTAATTACTAATTACATTAATTGGTAGTTCAAAATAGATGTATATTAGAGACAGTACGTTTAAAAAAAGTGTGTTTTGAATTCAACGCTCATGTAAAATAAATGAAATGAAAGTCAAGTGAGATGTTCTCGTAAGAGGTGGGTCTGCATGTGTTTTTGGAAGGTTTATGTATTAATAGATTAACATTATTTTAAAAATAAAGTAATCGCTAGACTGACTTGGCCATTGCCAAAATTGTGTCACTTCTAATCTTGAGTGAAAAATGCTAGTTAATCAAGCAGTATCTGTGTTTAAAGAGCTGTAGCATGTTGAGCAAACATGTCCAGCGCTTCATATAAACCCCAACGATAATGAGGAACAACTGACCAAACAGACTGACACAAAGACAGACGGGGTCTCACTGAATGTGGAGGGCAAGTTGCCAGGATGACCAGATGAGTCCAGATGTTAAAGCGACCTGGCCGAGAGTGGAAGAGAGAGAGAGAGAGAGAGAGAGAGAGAGAGAGAGAGGGCGAGGGGGGGAGGGGCAGGGGCGGGGCCGTGGGAGAGGGAGAGGGAATTCACTTTTTTATTAAATAACAAGGGCTTTTCTGCCCTTGTAATACGATTTGGGGGCATTTTGGATCATTTCCAGGGCAATTTCATTAAACGTTGGGAAGTAGCTTATTTTCTGTAATGTTGCATGACCATATTCAATGACTCCATTAGAAACAAATGATCTGTATACCTACTTTGCAAACACAGAGTCAAATACAGAAGTTTTCATTTTATATGATCCAGGGCAATTGTACTTTCTTTATAATGCCCCAATCTGCTGTTATTTTCTGACCCAGGTGTGGAAACAGATAACAACCTTTTTTTATGCAGATACACCAAAAGTTGGGGTCGCTAAAAATGTCCAGACCTAAAAATGGTCTCATGGTCCAATAAACAGTTGGGAACCATTTTTTGGTTTAGAGTGGTCCCATTGTACAAGTAGGAGTGTGTTTTGTCTGTGGTTCATTGGATCTTCCATGAGAAGAATAACACACATACACACACACACACACACACACACACACACAGAAGCACACACAGAAGCACACACACATCCATACGTACCAAAGCATATCTCTCTCCCTATCTGTCTCTCTCCCTCTCTGTCTCTCTCCGTCCGTCTCTCAGCTGCCCCGGACGCGGTCTGCGGTCTGCGTCTGGTCCACTTACGCCAGCGCCGTGTCATCGGAGGAGAGAACTCTCTGAGGTAGGACGCCATGGCGATGGAAAACACACCCTCAGACACTCTTAATCAACAACACAAATCACAAAGTCAACCACAGCAAATATAGACTCTCTGCGGTTTGCTGCCTGGTGTGTGTGTGTGTGTGTGTGTGTTTGTGCTTGTGTGTGTATGTGTTCATGGTTTGTGTGTGTGTGTGTGTACATGGTGTGTGTGTGTGTTCATGGTGTGTGTGTGTGTGTGTGTGTGTGTGTGTGTGTTTGTGTGTGTATGTGTTCATGGTGTGTGTGTGTGTGTGTGTGTACATGGTGTGTGTGTGTGTGTTCATGGTGTGTGCGTGTGTGTGTGTGTGTGTGTGTGTGTGTGGTTGTCTTAATGAGCCAGTCAGTCTCTAAAGCGTGCTGCTGATGTAAATGTGTGGCAGCGTGCATGGCAGACCGTCTTGCTTCGTATGACTAATGAAGTGTCCTGAGAACAGAGGGTCGGGTTACGCTGTATAATTAGTATTTCTTCTAAAGGTTCAGAGTGATGGAGTCGCTCTGGAGAGAGGAAAGGCTGTTTAGCGTCGCACATGTACTGTGGCTGCAACTGGCTTTAAAAACGAAATAAATCAAACGTTACATAATCAGAGAGAAGGGAACAGGGGCAGAATAATTACAGATTTAACTATTACATTTACTATTCCAAAAGACTGCTGTACTCAAATAGTTATTTGTAAAGTTTTTTTTATTTTAAGTACTCCAGAGTAACTGATAAACATACCTAATATTGATGAATCCCAAACAGTTGTAGTTGTACTATTTACTATTTACTAGACCCTTTTATCCAAAGCAAATTATAGTGATTGCCATGTCATTGAGGAGAAGGTAAGGGCTGTGCAAATCAAAAAGGTAAATGTGGAGTGTATGTGGTTGGTGCAACTGCCCCAGTATCATTATGAAATGTATTTCAGTTAAGACTTTGTAGACGCACCATGTAAACAAAGACGACATTTGTTTAGAGGAAGTGACGACTTTATTAAATAAAGATATTATGTTTATTTTGTGAAGTTTAAACAGCCGACTGATGACTACACCCATACGAATTCAGTACAGGTCAATATAAAAGCATATATGTGCATACTAGTGGGCTAGTGTTTTAGTGCATGCGTTCTGTTTTTGTGCTCAAGAGTGTTTTGTATTTGTGTGTATGTGTGTGTGTGTGTGTGTGTGTGCATGGATTCTCTGGGCCATATGGTTCCACTTTACAGCGTAGCGTGTGGATTGAGTATATCCCTAGATATTTACTGCTACTGTCCGTCAAACTGTTGTGAACCATAGCCTCCTCTAGACCTGGGAGAGTGAGACACAACTGTTAGGCTGCGGGTCTGACTACTTTATCTAGTCCTTGATGTGTGTTAACCTCAAGTAGTAGTCTATCCACTGCTACGCTGACCTGAATGTGTTGGATGAAATTATCTACCCAATGTGGAGTTTGTGAAATTGTAAGGAGGAGAACACAAAAGGGAGCATCTGTGTGTACATTATGCTGTATATCTGTGTGTGTATGTGTGTGTGTATGTGTGTGTATGTTTATGTATTTATGGTGTGTGTATGTGTGTGTGTGTGTGTGTATTCATGGTGTGTGTGTGTGTATGTATTCAGGTGTGTGTTTGTATGTGTGTGTGTGTGTGTGTATATGTATTCAAGGTGTGTGTGTGTGTGTGTGTATTCAAGGTGTGTGTGTGTGTGTATTCAAGGTGTGTGTGTGTTCTCCAGAGGGGGCTGGCCGTGGCAGGCTGCGGTGCGTCTGCGGGGGTCCAGGGGCGACGGGAGGCTGGTCTGCGGAGCCACGCTCATCCACACCTGCTGGGTGCTCACCTCCGCACACTGCTTCAAGAGGTCAGCACACACACACACACACACACACACACACACACACACACACACACACACACACGCACGCACATACACATACACACACACCCCCCCCCCCCCACACACATTTAAATTATCAATGTTGCTTCTGTTTTTTAAATTAAATAAATACAAATAAATACAAATAAGCAAAACAGAACTGTTCAATTAGTCACACACACATAACTGAAGGTTCATCTTGTTGAACTGAACTGCTAGTAGATGGTTGAAGGTCATCATCTTCTTCTTGGTCCTGGGTTCCTCCAACATGCACAAATGTGAGCATTGACCCTGAATTAATTTAGAAATGCAAGAGAAATGAATTAGCATATACATGAAGTGTTTTCAAGACACTCAAACTTCAGGAATTAACTGGCCATTGAGGAAGATAGTTTAAAAGTTTAAAAACTAAATGCAACAAATTAGTATTAATACACCAATCACATAATTATGTAAGCTGCTATCATTCAAATCTGATATGATTAGAAAATCACAATCAAATGGTGTAATCAATGATGCCAATTGTAGTTGTGCTTCATCTCAAATTTAAATAATTCATCATTATGATTATTATGTTGATGATCATAATTGTGGTGCGGTGCCCCCTCCAGCACTTGGTGCCCTATGCGCAGCGTGTGATGCGCGTGGTGGGAGTGGCGGCCCTGCACACAAACACAGACACACACGGACACACACCCACACCCCTTAATGTTTTGACGGAGGCCAGATTGCGCTCTCTGTGGCAGCAGCGACCGGTGGCTGGTTAACTGACCGTGTGATTGGCTGGTGGCTAATTGGATGATGGCTGATTCTCTGCAGCTGTGGTCCAGGTGCTTTGTGATGGATGGAGACGAGAGTCTGAGAGAAAAATATTATTTATCCTGGCCACTTCATCCAGGATGGGGATTGTGTGTGTGTGTGTGTGTGTGTGTGTGTGTGTGTGTGGATGCAGAGAGAGAGGCTGCAAGACTTTGAGAGAGAGGATGAGAGAGAGAGCACGACCATAGACCTTGGCTAGAGAACGGTGGCAATGGGGTTAGCAGTGACCATGTGGTATTCATTTCCCAGCAATCATAGAATCATCCATACTGCTAGATGGATATGGGCTCTGCACCATGGATCATGTTACACACTCCCATCTCCCACACACACAAACACACAGCCAGACATGCACGGCCGCCAGGCACCAAACAACCACTGGGTTCAGCTGGACTAGATTTAACTGTAATCAGTCACGTTCACCTGGGTTCAGATGAGCTGGTAATGAGTTAGCTAGCTGTGACAAGCTAGGTTAAAGTAGGTCAGCTTTCATTTAAGGCATTCAAAACAAGGTTACGCACGCACACATGTGCACACACACCCTGACACACACACATACACATACACACACACACATGCACACACAGACACACACACACAGATAATTCACCTTGCAAGCAGTAATATTTGTTGATACATATGTCTTCCATCTGGTAGGGCGACTTGCATGACCTCATCATAGTCCAGAGATCGCTGTTTAGCAGGAAGTAGAAGCGATACAGTCAGCCCATGTGTCAGTTCTTCCTATATTTAAAACCTCCTGGCTGATAGAAGCTGTCCTCCGAGCTCAAGTCTTCAGTCACGATGAGGTGTGAGGCTACACAAGGAGACATGACACCCAGGACGTGTACAGGTCAAAGGTCAAGGCCTTTTGGTCTGGGGTCAAGAGAGTTTGCTCTGATGCTCATTCAACTGTGTCAACCATCACGTGCTATTGTTGTTCTGCAAGTAACCTTGGCTACAGGAGGGCTGGTATGTGTGTCTCAAAGTGCTACTTTTTGAATGTGTGTGTGTGTGTATGTGTTAGTGTGACAGAGAGACAGAGTGTGTGTGTTTGTGAGACACGTTTATGCTGCTATTAGTTCTCTGATGCCTTGCCAGTTAGAGGGTGTGAATCCCAGGTCAGGTTCCGCATCCGGAAACATATTGACAGATGTAACTCGACGCGTGCCTCACATCTTGGAGAAAACTCCTCACCTCAACTCTCCCCCATTTATTTTCCTCTCTCTCTCTCTCTCTCTCTCTCTCTCTCTCTCTCTCTCTCTCTCTCTCTCTCTCTCTCTCTCTCTCTCTCTCTCTCTCTCTCTCTCTCTCTCTCTCTCTCTCTCTCTCTCTCTCTCTCTCTCTCTCTAAAACACATACTTTAACTCATGAAAGAGACCATTGTCTAATTCCCATTCCATTCCCTCAGATACATTTTCTCATGGATTTAATTGTATTAAATATACTTCCATATCTATACATCTTTTATGGAAACGTCTGGATATAGATCTGAATGGCAACACCATATTGTGTTATCGATATCACACACATGTTGGTCTTTTACAGTCTAACTTAAGGACCAGATAGATGACATCAGCAAATTCAATGGAGTGCTGGAGCATGGAGACCGGATAGACGTCTGGCAGTAGTAGACTGAACGTACTCAAGTACTGCTGGTTAATGCCACCCAGACAAACACTCACACACAACTATGTGACTACACTTGGAAGACAAAGTGATATACTAGAAAAGAACAGTCTTAGCTTTGTTCATCCTTTTCAAATCTTGACTTTGTTATTGGGAAATAATATTTGATTTATGGATAGGAAGTTTCAGTATTTTTTCTTCCAAAGTTCAGCCCACTAAATTGTTTTGCAGTATTGGAATGAGTGTTGTATGTTATTGTATTTTCTATGAAGGGTATGAGCCAAAATCCAATACTGAATGTAGTCACAATGATTCATTATATATGGAATTGTGACCCAGATGGCTGCCAACCCACAGCCTACACACACATTCATAAATGAACACACACACACACACACACACACACACACACACACACACACACACACACAGACACACACACACACACACACACACACACAATTATTGCCAACGCATTCATACATTTCCACACACACACACACACACACACACACACACACAGATGCTTGCCAACATTGGATAATTCATGCATTTTCTTACACATACACACACACACACACACACACACACACACACACACACACACACACACACACACACACAGACGCTTGCCAACATTACATAATTCATCAATTGTTATACACAAACACAGACACACACACACACACACACACAGATGCTTGCCAACATTGCCTAATTCATAATTTTTTACGCAACCACACACACACACACACACACACACACACACACACACACACACACACAAACACAGACCATGCATAACCCCAACAGTCATGCATACGTTGATTGAATGTAAGGATGTGCACCCCCCCAGGTACGGCAACAGCACCCGTCAGTACAAGGTGCGGGTGGGCGACTACCACGCCCTGGTCCCGGAGGAGCATGAGGAGGAGTACGGCGTGGAGCACATCGTCCTGCACCCCGCCTACCGTCCCCATAGCAACGACCACGACCTGGCCCTGGTGCGGCTGGCGCCGGGCGCCCCGGGACGGCGGCCGGGGGAGTGCGCTCCGTTGGGACGCCACATCCGGCCCGCCTGCCTCCCCCAGGCCAAGGAAAGGGTGCTGAAGAGCGCCTCCAACTGCTACATCACCGGCTGGGGGGACACGGGTGAGAGAGGGGGAGGGTTGAAGGGAGGGAGGGAGGGTGAGAGCCTGCTACTAAATATATATATTTTTTTATTTGTGTGTGTGCATGCGTGTCAGCATTTGTGGCTGTGAGTGTATGTGTGTTTGTGTGTGTGAGCATTTGTGTATGGGTTTTATGTGAATGCATATTTTTGGTTAGAACGTGTGGTTGTGTGTGTGTGTGTGTGTGTGTGTGTGTAAAAGAGTTTTTTTTACATTGTGTGTGTGCATGTGTTGAGGTTATTATAAGTGTGTTCATATAGATCAATGCAGTCAAATGACAACCAGATGATGTTTGACGGTGCTATGACGGCTGATTGATGAAGATGTGGTCATGTGTGCTGCTGTACCATGGGTCCTGTATTAGTATCAGTTCTGCACCATGCCTACTGTATTAGTATCAGTTCTGCACCATGCCTACTGTATTAGTATCAGTACTGCAACATGCCTACTGTATTAGTATCAGTACTGCAACATGCCTACTGTATTAGTATCAGTACTGCAACATGCCTACTGTATTAGTATTAGTTCTGCAACATGCCTACTGTATTAGTATTAGTTCTGCACCATGCCTACTGTATTAGTATTAGTTCTGCACCATGCCTACTGTATTAGTATTAGTTCTGCACCATGCCTACTGTATTAGTTCTGCACCATGAATACTGTATTAGTACTGCACCATGCCTACTGTATTAGTATGTGTATGAGTAGTATTACTACACAGACGTTTGGGGATCACGCTGTACGTCACACGCTGATGTCATCAACGTGAGATGCTTCTAAACTGTCTCGGGACAATGTGCACAACAAGTAACAGTTTACACCGTACACAACCTGGAACACGTGTGTGTAAAGTCACACAAGCGTGAGAGTGGGTGTCCTGTCGTGTGTGTGTGAGTGAGTGTGTTTATTCTGGTTGAGATGTGCGTGTGTGTGTGTGTGTGTGTGTTGTCTGTCATGATGCGTGTGTCTCCTGGTGTGTGTATTTATGCATGCGTGTTTGTGTGTGTGTCATGTGTGTGTGTATATGTGCGTGAGTGTATGTGTGTGTGTCTGTGTTTCCATGATGTTTGTGTGTGTGTGTGTGTGTGTGTGTGTGTGTGTGTGTGTGTGTGTGTGTGTGTGTGTGTGTGTGTGCGCGCGAGTGGGTGTTTGTGTGATCATGTGGTGTAAAGGGATGACATGTGTGTCCAGCTGTCGGGATGCTCTGGCCAGCTGTCCATATCATAACACAAACACAAACACACACACACACATATTCATATGTGCACATGTGTGGAAGTGAAATATGTTCACACACGTGACCAATGTTTTGGGGAGAATCAACACTCCCGTGTGTGTGTGTGTATGTGCATTTAGTAGTTACTACGTTGTACTTTTTATAATAACTTTTGAACATAGCAAAAAAAAAAAAATCTCTTTTTCTCTCTCCCTCTCATTCTACCTCTCTCCTTGTCTCTCCCTTTCTCTCCCTCCCTGTGACCATCTCTCTCTCTCTACCTCTCCACCTCCATCCGTGTGTCTCTCTACCGCTCTCTGCCTGTTTGTGTCTCTCCATCTCTCTCCCTCTCTTCGTCTCCCCCCCTCTCTCTCTCTCTCTCTCTCTCTCTCTCTCTCTCTCCTTGTGTGTCTCTCTACCTCTCTCCAACTCAGGTCGCTCTTACTCCAAGACGCTGCAGCAGGCGTCCGTCTCTCTGTTGCCGCGGCGACACTGCCAGGAGCGTTTCCACGGCGCTTTCGCCGCCGGCCGCATGCTATGTGCTGGCAGCGAGCGCTCCGACCGGCGTGTGGACAGTTGCCGTGGCGACAGCGGGGGCCCCCTGGTGTGCGAGCGGCGTGGCGGCGGCGGCTGGGCGGTGTACGGAGTGACCTCCTGGGGTCACGCATGCCGCGCCCAGCCATCCCCTGGCGTCTACACCAAGGTCTCCGCCTTCACCTCCTGGATACACAAGGTGATTGGCCGGTATGGTGGGAAGAACACCGAGAAAAAGAAGAAGAAGCTGTGAGCAACTGATTGGGCCTGGCAGACACAACCCATGGGGGGGGGGGGGGGGGGGGGGGGGGGGGGGGGGTGGGTGTTGACACTCGATTGGACGGGATGAGCTGCCCAAGACAAACCTGTGGGGGATTGGATTGAATGGAACCAGAGGCGGGACAATCCCATGGGGAGTGTGGATTGGATGTAGAGGCCTGCTATATAGAAAGGTGGTGGAGGAACTAAATAGCGATGCCGTCATTCAGGATGCAATCCGAAAAATGGCATATTTTGGATACCGCGGGAACGGGGAGAAGTTTTCAGCCGTCTTCACCATCAATGGTCAAAAAGTGTAGTCCACCCAATAACGGGTAAAGACTTGGTGGAAAGACTCAAGGAGTTCCAAAAACCCTTCTAAGCATTAACTTTAAATTGTTTAAGTTATTAGCACTTATTTAATATTCTTAATCTTTTTTATATTGTTGTTTTGTTCCAACTTATTTTATGCATTACAAACAACAAATGACACCCCGCTGTGTCATTTTCTGAAATATTTTATATCAACATTTTATTTTTAGTCTGTCATGTGCTATCATGTAATATCATACATGTTTTAATTTAGGATTTACTTCATGGGTTAGAAAGGGACCACTATTAATGGGACAACGCTTAAGCAAATTTGTAACTATGTATGAGTAAGTATGCACATGCAGTCTCTGAATGGTTCCATTGCACAACAAAAGAAACCCAGATTTACAGGAAAACTATTCAAGCAGACACGTAAGCAAATGAACAGGTTCCTCTGCAAATTGGTATGAGGTCACTTTAAAGTAAACATACTACGTAACGAGATTGCACTAAGACCCACAATTAAGGTATTTAATGCATTATATTCAATGCTGTTGTGTTTAGTATTATAGTCATTATTACATTTCCAAAGATCAGTGACACTTAAGCTTTTATTCAGTGTACTGTGAGTATCTTTATTTGGTTTTTACTTGAAAAACGTAGTGCAGTAGCCATTGTTCTGTTTTGTTTTGTCATTTGAAAAGGGTTTGTTAAATTTGTAAAGTTGTATGCCTAAGAAGTCAACAAAACAATAGTACTGTACAATAAATAACTATTTTAACGTTCTTCATTATGATTCCTTTAAAGTTGTCCGGGTTCTGTTTTCATGGTTTAAACATAACAATTGAGCACACTTGAAATACTCTTCTCTATCTTTCAGTTTGGTGCTCTGATGTTACGCGTGATATCTGGATCAAATTCAGTTTGGAGATTACGGATTGTTTCCTAACTATTCAGTGATAACGTTGCGTGATTCTGGCGATTGCCAGAGACTCGTCTGGCAGGAGCATTGGCGGTTGTGGTGCCCATAGTTTGACCTCTGTATGTGCTGTAAGCAGTGAACTCAGTTAACCTTTTCACAAATTGTGTGAACGTGTAACCTTATTCGGAAGATATTAGGCTACATTAATAGCTACTGCATTATACGCAGACATAGCCTTTCGCCTACCAAATTGGTATATGCCTATATTGAAACCAAAAAAGAGAGCTTATAGGCAGAGATCATAAGTCATAATTAACTGTCGACTAAGATAATCATCTGTCAACTTAGAGGTAGACCATTTGAAAGTGAAGGTCTACCATGTCAATATTTTATATTAAATGATCAGATATTAAATATATACACCTAACCGACTAACACGTGTCTCGACGGACTGTGGTCGTGAGTCGTGTGAACCTCTGTGGTCACATCCGCCTGCGGGCTGTATTTGAAATGGCGGTGACGCGTGAACACTAGGTAGGCCAAACAAGAAGGCGCCCGCCAGACCAAAAATGTCGTCAAACCGTGGGAACCACAACTCCATCACTGTCAAACGGCTGGTGGACTAACAATCAGTTGAAAGGGTGAATGTTTTGACATCGATCTCAGCGCGTTACAAAAGAAAAAGTGGGGCTTAGATCTCCACAAATAGACCTGTGCTTTGTGAGGTGTCTCGTTTCGTCAGTATCTCCTCCGCTATTTTTAAGAGGCTTATCTACAGTTGGGGCCTATTGTAAGCGTTACATGCCACACACCCCTCACATGACGGACAGGTTAACAATGCAGCGTGCGAACGAGTGTGTGTGACTGTCGGTTTATGCCCTGCCTTAAAATTAACAATTAGTTCACGTTTGTAAAACGAAAATAAGTTTGCAATAAACCTATTTAACAGTATTGTGTTGTAGTCGTCAATAAAGTTAACAAGGGTAGTTTTCCATCCTTTTTCATAATTTCTGATTAAATCCTTATGGATATATATATATATCTATATATATATATATATATATATATATATATATATATATATATATATATATATATATATATATAGATATAGATAGATATATATATATAGATATAGATAGATATATATAGATAGATAGATATATATGATTGTTTTAGGCCTTATGATCACAAATAGATACAGCTGTATCTTATCGAGCTTTTATCTCGAAGTCTGCGGTTTTATTTTATTGAGGATAAGGATTGGTCTCACACTGCCATCTAGTGGTTGCTTTAGCAAGCCACTAGTTAAAACCTGGGATATGGTAGCCTATAACTTCTGTCGCTATTGCTTTAATTTCATATACTACATATACAAGACTATTATAAAAATATATATATTGTTATTGTTTTAATGCCTTAACCACATCCAACGTCTTTACATTAAAAGGGATTCTGGAATTAATCTTTTCGATAAGGATTCATAACTGATAGTACATGGCCACCTAGTGGCTACTTGAGCAAACTGCTAGTTCAAATTCTGGAGGATACTACTATTACTAATACTGCTGCTACTACTAGTACTAATAATAATATGAATATGAATGATTATAAATAGCCCATTTGTTGTACAGAGCCATTTTCATTTCCCCAAAAACACTTTATAATATAAAACTAAGAGGCTAAAAGAAAGACATAAGAACATGATATAAATATGTGTATATGTCTATATGTATAGTTTTCTTAGGTCTTCCTTTTAACTTAACTTTCTATTATGAAGTGTCTTTGAGATTATATATAGTATATATAATATATACCTGGCAAGAAAGCTGAACCTTCAAGACTTTGAAGGTTCAGTTTTCTTGTCAGGTGCTCAAGCTGACTTAGTTCGGGGTTGTACCATGGGGCAGATCGGTAAAAATGTGCACGCCAGATTTTGAGTGGCACGTGAAGGTCAAGAGCAGAGGTCAGCAAATTGTTGTGGACACTGACCGTCATGTAGAGGGAGAGGGGGGCGCTGCACATGAGTGGTAGAGAGGTGGAGTCGAGAGGGTTTTTGTGTCGAATCAGACGTCTTTGGGTTGTAGGGGCGCCGAAAACGGCAGGTCTGCAGGAACTCAGGAAATGCCAAGGTCCAATGTTGAAGTCGCCACGAATGATTACTTTGCGTGTGTAGGTATGGATGGTGGGGAGAACATGGGTATAAAGAGGCATTTGGTGTTGGAGGAAGGTAGTTAATTGACCCTTAACAAAGTCAGATAAGATACCAGCTACACTCATCATGACAGTTCATCATGCAATGATGAGAAGCATAAGCCAAGTATTCAGGAACAAACCTTTTTTTTTATCAAAAGGGGTCAAATTTAGGCTCTGAAATGTCTATGGTGCTCTAGATGTGAGTATATTACAAAAAAACAAAAAAAATATGTTGATTTTATTTTTGTCTCGTCTAGCTATTTTCAAATTAAGCCTTTAAAGACATCCTGTTAGGTCGAATAGCCTATGGTTTTACACATGGCAAGGCAAGGCACATGGAAAGTAAATAAGAGTCGTCTTCGTGGTAGTATGCTGACATCAACAGAAAACCTAATATTAAAGCACATGAAGTCTAATGGATAGATGTTCCAAATGAGTGGTCAATATAATACATTCTTTCTCAAACATTTTACAACTCTTCAAATTAACCCTAGGCGTATAATAATACGGTAATATTGATGGCACCATGCCCAGATATACATTCTATAGCTTCAGGCTAAACTACAGCACGTCTCTCTCTAGTATTAAATGTCTTCTGGACCACAGAATCTACAGTGAGACTAATGCCAGAGTCTTACGCTCCCCCCCCCCCCCCCCCCCCCCCCAGGCAGCATTCCCATGGGGGGGAAGATGAGAGGAGGAAGGACAGCTCAGCGGTAACTCTGGGCTGGGGTGTTTCCGCTCGGCTGGTTTTTCATCTCGCAGAGGAGCTCATTTGAAGCGTGCCGTGTGAGATGGAGTGCAGGGACAAAGCCAGCGGGCCTTATTCACCTCGCCACCGTCTTGGTACTAAACGAAATGCCAGCTAGGTGCGAATTCTGCATTCAGTTTTCCCCCGCACCTAACGCACCATTTAGAACCAAGATGGCCGCTAGGTAAAGAAGAGCCATACATTACATGAAAGCAGCTCTAATCACAGCAGGGTCCCCTGCTGCAGGGGCCCGACAGTGGCCAGCGGATTCTTTATGAAGGAATCTCATTGGTCTGACTTTTCTGAGGCCAACCTTCAGTGAAAATGCGGAGAACATTTAATTGGAATCCTGGCAGAGATGCCTGTGGTACATTGATTAATAAATCATCTTTGAAGTGTAATAAAAAACTGTTCGTATGAAGGAGAAAGTTATTACGAACCAATAAAGCGACGTAGAAGAGGATGGCCGAGAAGGAACCGCTCTGATGTGATCATTGAAGACCGTGTCAGAAGACCTCCCCCTGTGAAGAAGAGGAAGGGACCACTGATGAAGGGCGCAGGCCATGGTGGGTTGCCTGGTTTCAGATCACATGCAGTTCTACTGACTAATAGCTAACTGTTATATAATGCTTTTATATAAAGTAAGAGTGGGCTCCTACCAGCACTGGGTGAGAGCAGCTCTGTGGAGCGAGGAACATCCCTGGGTGACCAAACCAGCCTCGACAGCCGTACATTCATCATCCTCTCGTTTCCTCTCTCAAGTCTCACAAGAGCAGAGACACAAGAGCCATGACTAACTAGGAGCCAACTGTCTCTCTGGTCATCTGTCTCTCTGCCTCTCCAGTCTGTCTGTTCATCTGTTTTCCTGTCTGTCTGTCTGTCTGTCTGTCTGTCTGTCTGTCTGTCTTTCAAACTGTTTGTCTGTCTGTCTGCCTGTCTCTCTGTCTACCTGCATGTTTGTTTGTTTGTCTACTGTTCTGTCTTCCAACTCCACTTAGCGAGAATGACTCCTCAGGTGTTGTCAGCATGTCATTTTTAACGGTGGAGTCACACCTTCACAGAGCTATGTTTTGCACATTGCACATCAGTGAGGTAAGCTCCGATCCCCCCACCCCCAGTCACTCTCTGTTCTCCCTCAGACGCCTCGTCTGAGCTTGGAGAGGCTTGACCAAGGTGTGGGGAATTGAGAAAATAAGATTAAGGCACGCACACACACACACCACACACACACGTAGCACAGCCGAGGCCACGCACACACACACATACACCCACATGCACGCACGCACACACACATGGAATACTTCTGTGTCTGGGTTTCTCTCTGGGAAAATGGACACAAGAATGGGTTTAGAGAACATGAAAACAAACTCAACATCAGATCTAATTCAAACGGACACCCCGTAATATGCTGGGGGTGACATGGGGACAGAATATACACTCAGGATATCGGAGTTTCTGCATTTGTATGAATATTTGCGTGTGCGTGCATGTGTGCTTGCGTGCGTGTATGTGGGCATGTTATATGATCACCACATCGCCAGCGTTTCCTTTCACAGACGTTTTTTGAGAACTGAACGAATGCATGAAATGCTAAATTGAACTAATACACATGTATTAATTGTATTTACAGTAGTATTTTCAGGTGCATTGAATTCCTTCTGGTTCATTTTGTTCATCGGGATGTCTGAAAAGGCTTAATGTGAAAACAGCTTAACTAGGCAAAGAAATATTTCGCTTTGATGAAAACATTAAAACATATATCCTCACATCTAGAGCTCTAGGACTACATGTATAAATAACAATGTTCCTATGAATTTCAGCTGTTTGAAGTAATTTTGCAACATCATGCTCCATTTGGTTTGGGCCTTAACATGTATCAGTTTATTAAAAAAATCGGAGAGATCCAAATTAAAATATTCTTGCCACCATGGCTTAGTCGTACGTTGTACTTATTTGCAAGTGTTTCATCAAAGCCTTGTAGGAGATCCCCATCTTAATATTTTCCATGGAAACGTTCAATACAATCTTGATGTCAATACCAATGTTGACCAGCAGGGAGAGCACTTGAGCAGGATTGATGCAATGCAACCCAAAGGCGATTTCATTGAAGGGTCAGGTAGAATTGATCCGATTTTGTTACATTGTATTGTATTGTATTCAATTCCCTACGTTTTCTCACTTTACTAGCATCAGGGGCTGACTTACCCTTGGACAACGTTCCGCAAAGGGTTATGCGTGCCGTGCGTATTGCATACTCACTTATTGTGGGTCTTCAATCTTCACTTGCGTAAAAGCTGTAAAAGAAAAATTTCAAACCACACAAATCAACTAACGTAAATGTAATTCGTATGTGCATCTCGTTTATTGATTTTATCATTTGTGTTTGACATTAACATTTGCATTCAAAATGTATGCCAATCGAATAGGCCACTGGATTCGTGGGGGAAAAAAATAGGGGTGGGGTGGGGTTTAATCCGTTGTCCCTCTTGAAAGTCCATCTCAGTCTTTCTCAATCCATCTCAAGAGTGTCCTCAGTCCTCTGAGGTGTAGTACTGTGTACTCGTACTGTGTATTTGAGTAAACACAATATAGTCCGGCAACCGTTACTCAGCGCTGTGTGCGCTAAAGGAACGCACAGTTCCCGATGCACGTTGTCGTCCTGCGAAATCCTCCCGATACCTCACTCCGGGCCAACACTGGCCGTAACGGCACACGACCGATACCAAACGCAAATAAAGAAGGAAAAAAAAAACACTCCGATTTGACACGAATATAACAACATAGAACAGTTTGTTGGCCGCCCTGAGTCTATACTGGCCCATCATCTCGCTGTTCCGCCAGCAGTTCTCTTGAATGCGTACCAAAGGAAACCAAACTACTCTAAGAACCCTCGATGCGTTCGCGTGAAAACACAAAGGACGGAATGTACTGCAAACATCTTGAATACGAAGACCAGGCACAGCTGACCAGCACTGCTCTGGTATCATAAATTAAAAGCGAAAACATAACAAAATAACAGAGAAATAAAGAAACAGCCCTCACAGAATCACAGCCGAGATCCCCAACAGGTTCCACAAGAGAGCGCATGAAGACTCGTATCTGATTGGCTAGTTGGTTTCCCTCTCTCCATCCTTATTGGTCGGTTCCATTGCTTCCATGAACGCTCACCTCATTCAACGTACCCCAGAACCAGGTGAAAAATATTCTCTATATAGATATCTTTTTTTCTGTTAATCATCCACCCATCCAGCCATTATCCATTCATATTTTCATCCATTCATTCATTCATACCGCTATCCCAATTGTTTCCCCCATACACAATCCATGAATCTACCCATCCAAACTTTCATTCATCCTTCCATCCTTTCATTCATTTATCGTCCAATCCCTTAACCCATCCATCATCTATCAATATTGTTGTCCTTCCATCCGTTGTTTCCTCTTCCACCCTGGTGCATTTGTCTTCCTCTAAATGTCTGTGTGGCCAGGGTGACTGCTGTAGGCCGACAGGAAGAGCAGTCACACTTCTGTATTTCCCTCAGCCCACGCCTTCACGCTCTGCCTCCCACCGTCAGCGTTCACTTCCTGGTTCAAAGGTTATCTGACCTTGGAGAGGAAGAGAGAGAGAGGAACACGGCGAAAATCCCATGTTAGAGATGTGGGGATAAAATGGCAGAAGTATAAAGATAATGTTATAAATACGAGGTTAGTATGTTAGAGATTTGGATATAATATAATGGAAATAATATGATACAAATATTGACGTCATAAATAATAATAAACAAATATTTTCAAAATATAACTGCTGAAATACTGTATGTTAGAAAATGTAGATAATGTGGTACAAATATGTATATTATATGCTAGAAAATAACAAAATGTAAATATAATTATATTTCTTAGCAAAAGCAACAACATGTTATCATTGTGTTTATATTATTGTGTTCCAGGCAACAGCTTACTTGTTCTGAAGTGACAACGACAACGTCGTTCAGATCACGTATTGCATTATTCCTTCCCAACACTCATTAAGGGTGATAGGAAGTGGTATTCTGGGGCCCCTAGGGGCGGAGCCACACTGTGGGGGCGGAGGCACAACATAGAGGGGGAGGGCGCTTGATTTGTCGTCTCACCTTCTGCAACTCTTCCCTCAGCCAAGAGGGGAGGGGCTGTCCTAGGCGGTGCAATAGCTTTGACAGCTCAATGTTGTGCTCCCTGTAGTGCCTGGACAGGTAGACACGTGCCTAGAGAGAGAGGGCGAGAGTGAGAAGGGGGGGGGAGAGAGAGACAGACAGAGAGAGGGAGGGGAGGTGGGAGAGGGGGGGTGGGAGAGGGAGGGAAAGGGAGCAAGAGAGGGGGAGGGAAGGGGAGCAAGAGAGGGGGAGGGAAGGGGAGCAAGAGAGGGGGAGGGAAGGGGAGAGAGAGATCCATTTTTTTTTAAATATGCATCTGCTTTGGCAATGTAAATGTTTATTTCCCATGCCAATAAAGCTCTTTCGAATTGATTTAATGGAGAAATACAAAGAGATAGAGACAACGATATATAGTCAGCTAAAGACAAGAGAAAGAGAGAGGGGTAAAAAGTCTGGGAAAAATGGTGCTGGGAAAAATATAGAGATAAAAATATGGATTTACAGGAAAAAGAGATACCTAAGAGAGAGAGAAGCAGAACCCAGCGGAAAGAGTTGGAGAACGGGTGAGTGCGGGTACCAAAGGGGACAGGATGGAGAGGTACAAAGAGGAGAATGGAGTGTTCCATAGACAGAAAGTAAATAACATCTTTCGTCCAAAACAGAGGAAACACATGAATCAACTGCTGCCATCTTCAGATCACTTCTATATTCCTCTTCCATTGTTGTCAGGAAGCGTTCACAAGAAGTATAGATCAACTGGTGCAGAAAAAGTAAGAAAATTAGATGAAGGATGCATGCAATGCATTATTCTCTCTATTTCTCTCTCTCCCCATTTCTCTTTTTGTATTAATTCGTCTCGTCCACTGGCAGACTTCTTATACAATTTCACAACAAACTCACGTAGAACATAAAACATTTTTTTTCTCTTATCCATATGATGTGTGCATGCGTGTTTGTGTGCATGCGTGTTAAAACCATGTGTGTAACTCTCTCTCTCTCTCTCTCTCTCTCTCTCTCTCTCTCTCTCTCTCTCTCTCTCTCTCTCTCTCTCTCTCTCTCTCTCTCTCTCTCTCTCTCTCTCTCTCTCTCTCTCTCTCTCTCTCTCTCTCTCTCTCTCTCTCTCTCTCTCTCTCTCTCTCTCTCTCTCTCTCTCTCTCTCATCCCCATAATTAGGTTGTAACTTCCTGGCTCAATGTGATTGGACAGATTCCATGCTGCATCTCCTTCCTGTGGGAAATCTCAGCTCTGCGAGGGATGAGGTACTATACTAGATGAAACAATATTTGGGTAAAACCTCCTAAAATAATCATTTCAGTAAATCTTCGCCAATGAACCATACTTTGATAAATCTCCTTCTTTAAGCCTTTTGTAAGCAATACTTCGGCAAAACTCTCTACTCAGACCTTGATCAATCTCCTAAATCGATATTTTGAAGAATCCCCGACAAACACTATTTTGGTAAATCTCCTTCTATAAGCTATACCAAAACTTCTTGTTATCGATACTTAACAATCTCCTTCTAATTCAATATTTTGGTAAATCTCCTTCTATAAAACGATACTTCAGCACGGGTCTGGAGAATGATACTCACGAGCCAGTAGCAGCACAGGTCAGTGTGTGTGTGTGGTGAAGGAAGTGTGTCATGATTGGTTTACCTCGGGTTCCATAGGCGGGTATTTCCTCCCTTTGCTCTTGCCCAAACACTTTGTCCTCCCTCCTTCCAGCAGCTGACACCAGAAGCCCTTCTGAGGGTCGAACCTAGAGAGAGAGAGAGAGAGAGAGAGAGAGAGAGAGAGAGAGAGAGAGAGAGAGAGAGAGAGAGAGAGAGAGAGAGAGAGAGAGAGAGAGAGAGATGGATAATTAAACAGGGTTGATGTAGAGTGGCAGAACGAAGAAGAGAAAGAAAGTGAAAAATAAAGAAAGAGTGGAAAGAGCGCAGACAGAGTGTGAAGTACATGATAGAACAACACCAATATTGCTTCAGAGGCCCACTGCAGTCTAAACAAAGGAGCGCTTGGAAACAAGCCCACCCCCGCCCTCTTCGTCACAAACAAGCGCCGCCATTCTTTAACTCTGGTTTGACGATGACTGTTGGACGCAATACCTGTGTGATTCTGAAGGAGTGTACTATATTATTTAATGTTTTAATGTATTTAATGAATAGAAATGTTGTACATTTTAATAAATGACATGTATTTGTTAGCAATGACAGGTAATTCTTTTTAAGATATGATAATCCCAAGAAGCATCCTTCTGTGAAATAGCCCAGTTTCCTCTCAGCTCCTTCTCGGCTCTAAAAGGATTAAATCACATTGTTGTTTAATGGAATTAATGCACCACACAAGATTCACAATTATATGTATTCATCGTTGGCAAATATTTTTCAGATGCATTCTAAATCAGTCTCAGTTAGTCATTTAAAATGCTTCGTCCCACTTCATATAATATTCATATCTTTACTAATACACTTGTATGCATCTTGGAAGATTGTGAAGATGACGAGCTGGTGAGAAATAATGTGATGGAGAATTTAAGAGCTCAATCCTACACTCTGCTCCTTCAAGATGCTGAAGGGGCTTTTGTTTTTTGCACAATAATAGATTTGCTAAAACCAAGGATTTTTGGGGAAAAAGGAAAGGTAGACTTGCCAGGAGATGTGTTTTAAATGTGCAGAGACATTTTCTTGGGGACAAAACACTAAATGATGCCAAGTCTACGGTGACCATCTGCTTGTTAAAGAAAAAAGAACAACTCAATGGCTAATAGTCTTTAAATGCTATGGCGGCATTCCGCTGCCAAAAATCATGAGCAACAATGACTAGGCGCGCTCACAACTTAGAAATTCATGCACACAAATTATTATAGCGAGTGCTTTAACAATTATATAACCTGCGAGGAGCAATCATTTATTGGGCGCAGATAAAGTGAAGCAGCACACAACTGACACAACTCACTAAAGCTGTCTTTGCTCTCGTGCTCGCAAAGTGTTTTCCTGCTTGCTCTGATATTTTTTCTGCTATGTCATTTTGGCACTAAGTGGGCGGAGCCAGCCATGGCCTTTGTATCCCTGAATGTGATCTGCCATTGTATCCCTAAACGGGATTCGATGCTCTCACCTATCACATAAAGACAACGGATGTCTCTTCGGATTCCCAAGAAATACCTGTGGAAACCTTTCTATTTCGTTTTTACAATTATGTATAGATATACAGCGATCACTGATTTATTAGACCATCACTGTCTTATCGTAATAACTACGTTACACTAGCTAAAGTGAGGCAAGGCTTACAATTAGTGTAGTTTTCTTTAATTCAATAATTCTTTGGTAATTCTTTCCTGAATTTTCCTGGTCTGTTCAAATTCTATATACTCTACAAACAATCACATTCAGGGATACAAAGGTCATGGCTGGCTAAGCCTACTTAGTGCCAAGAAGAAAACCACAGGGCAGAGAAAATATCTGTGCAAGCAGGAAAACACTTTGCGAGCACGAGAGCAAACACAGCATTTGAGCACGGGGACGTCAGTTGCGTGGCTGCATCACTTTATCTGCGTGCTCAATGAACGATTTCCTCCTCACAGGCTTTATTATTGCTCTCGCTAGCAGAGAAATACTGCGCTCAAGTGCAGTAAAAGTGCTATTATAGCGCAATAATAATTAGTGTGCGCGTATGCATTAGGTGTGCACGCGCAGTCATTTTTGCTCCCGATTTTTGGCAGTGATAAGCCGCCATAAAAAGCATTTACAACTTACTGACTAAACAGAACCGGATAACTTCCACATGAAGCAAAGCTTATACTCGAGTGAACGGTTTAAACTCAAAGAGTAAAGCAGGACGTTTGAATACATTCATGCACAGCGGAACTCATGAGTAAAAGTTGCATGCTGACAACCTGACTGTCTCTTACTGTGTTTTATTCTCACAATCAGCAGAAAGGTGCCTTTGTCCCAGAGAAGACAGAGGAGTGAGAGAGCGAGAGAGAGAGAGAGAGAGAGAGAGAGAGAGAGGGGACACCGAGGAGCAAGGAGACGTCTGTGAGGGGAGAGAGAGAGAGGGAGAGGGTGAGAGAGAGAGGAGGAGAGAGGAAACCTACGTGAGGGCCTGGGAGTAGTTAAAGTGAGGAGCGACTCCTAGGAACTTCTGCACCTCATCCATCACCGCCGCCGGATCACTCCTCAGCTGCTGGCCATCGATGATCAGGAGCTACACACACACACATAAACACCACACACACACACACAAACACGAACACAAATATGCAGATATGAGTACGTATGTGACTAATTCCTGAATATAACCTTGTGTGTTTTTTATACTGTAAGTGTTGATGTATTCTCAGTGTGCCTGCAGCTGACTATTAACCAGCATGCGATGACTTTCAGTTCCATAAAGTTTAAAGTAATGCCATGGTTTCCATCCACCCGTTGATTTGAAAAACCCAGATGGTTGACAGCCAGAGACTGAATCGCTGCAGGCTATATAGAGTATGTTCTAAAACGTTAATGTATATGTTTCATGATCACAAATCTCAAAGAAGGAGAAAGAGCTTCTTGCTCAAGGACACTTATGTAAAATCAGTTCTCTGGCATCTAGTCGCTATGCAGCAGGGACTCAAACAAACAACCCGGAACTGGAAGCTCTAAACAACAAACATCTTATTGCATTCCTACAGAGGTTAAAGGGATACGCTGAGATCTCTTTAAATTGCCGTTTGCATGTGCGTTTGCAACAACCTCATTTGCATAAAAATCCCATCTCTATTCGATGACATTGAAAATCATGGGATATAGTGCGGAAATAATTGTGCACTAGTTGAACACTTCTTACACGGTGCATTATGGCTATGAAGTACTGCACTATATAAAGAACCAATCAAATTTGGACAACACTACAAATTGGTCACAAACCCTAAATACAGTGGACTGGGCTGCAGGCCACAGGTGAGCCTAACGGAACACAGCCCTGGTGGTGGTGGGGGGGGGGGGGGGGGGTGCAGGGGGGGGGGGTGCAGTGCAGGGGTCTACCTGGCTTGCGGGATAGTGGGTGAGCCAGCGCTCCATGTGCGTGGCGTAGAGGCCGGGCGTGAGGCAGCGGTTCTGCAACGACCTGAGGTCGGCCGGTGCGCCTCGTCGCGCGGTGATGACATCATAAAAGTTGAAGCGCAGGGCAGCGCGGTCCTCGTGAGCCCGCTGGTGCTGCGGGGAGAGGTTAGGATCAACACACACCTGGGCTTTCCTCTGTGTGTGTGTGTACCTGGTACAAGCTGTAGGCCTGGTCTGAGGTGTGTGTGTGTGTACCTGGTACCAGCTGTAGGCCCGATCTGAGGTGTGTGTGTGTACCTGGTACCAGCTGTAGGCCTGGTCTGAGAGGTGTGTGTGTGTGTGTGTGTGTGTGTGTGTGTGTACCTGGTACCAGCTGTAGGCCTGGTCTGAGAGGTGTGTGTGTGTGTGTGTGTGTGTATGTGTGTGTGTACCTGGTACCAGCTGTAGGCCTGGTCTGAGAGGTGTGTGTGTGTGTGTGTGTGTGTGTGTGTACCTGGTACCAGCTGTAGGCCTGGTCTGAGAGGTGTGTGTGTGTGTGTGTGTGTGTGTGTGTGTACCTGGTACCAGCTGTAGGCCTGGTCTGAGAGGTGTGTGTGTGTGTGTGTGTGTGTGTGTGTGTGTACCTGGTACCAGCTGTAGGCCCGGTCTGAGAGGTGTGTGTGTGTGTGTACCTGGTACCAGCTGTAGGCCCGGTCTGAGGGATTGATCAGCAGGGTGATGATCTTTGCTTTGGGCAGCAGGGCGGCAGCGCGGCGCGGAGATTCCTCCGAGGGGAAGTAGTTAGCGCTCTTCTCAAACAAGAAGTCTGTGGTGACGTTGGACGGCACCGGGAAAAACTCCATGTACCTGAGACATACACACACACACACACACACACACACACACACACACACACGGGAAATAAGTGCACACAGGAAATAACGACACACACACAAAACATAAACAGACAGATGAAATTTGTAAACATTGCAAAAACACGCACACAAGAAGTTAGAACACACACACACACACACAGTACATAAACATAAATGGAAAAAGACGAACACAAACAAAACAAATGCTAACATCGAGTAAGGACACAAACACCACACAACAACAAGATAGTAACACAAAGGTAAGTAAACACACATGCATGCAAAGACAAACACACACACACACAAGCACATGAATGCACACACACACACACACACACACACACACACAGAAGGACATTAAGGAAAGAAACACACACACACACAAGACATAAACACACGTATGAAGTCATAAACACACACGCAAGCAAATAAAATATACATAGAAATAAAGCTGCAAACACACATACAAACATACACACCCACAACTTCGCTATCATCCACTCATACACAATCCTGTTTAGTGCACACAGTGACACACATCGTGTGTCTACAAAATGATTCTGTCTTTCACAGTCGGATGCAAATCTCAAAGTCACAAAGCTGCCATTATGAGCTCCACTCCCTGAGAGACAGTGTGGAGACTGTAGCCCGTCCCTGCAACACTACCATTCCCCTCCTTTAATTCTCTTCCAACCATCTTAAGAAAACAGCACCAGCTGTCGCTGATGTGGTTTAATGGCTGCTTGATGGGCCAATTCAACATGCATTCTGGCTTTTGGACGCCATTTATAAGATTAAAGAAACACTGTAAAAAATATATTACTTGTATTCTTTTAAGTCCCTCCCTCTCACTCTCTCTCACTCTGTCGGACACTACATTTGTATTGGAGTACTTTATAAAGTCATTTTAGAAAGGTTTTATCCTGTAGTGTTAATGTTTCTTGTCTTTATTGGTATTTTAGTTGTTCTACCATTACATTAATCTCTTAGTTTTTAAGGTCGTTATTTTTTGTAAATTGTTGAATGTTAGATACAGTAAAGAAAACATAAAACAATTTATAAAAAATAATAAAGTTCATCAAATTTTATCATCATAATCCACTCTAATCTGATTATCATTAATTGTGATTATCCTTAACTCAGCAATGTCCCCACTAGAGAATCAGAGTGTGTGTGTGTGTGTGTGTGTGTGTGTCCCCGTACCAGTCTATTCCTTTGTGGTAGCTATTGGTGTTGAAGAACTGGACCTCCTCATAGGTCTGTGGGCTGGGCAGGTTGCTGGAGATGGACGGATGCATCAGCAGGAACAGGTACAGCGCCGTGGTCCCTGCAACCATAGGACAACACCATATGGAGCTGGGCCTGTGTGTGTGTGTCTGTGTGTTCATGTCTGTGTAGATACGTTTAAGAGTGTGCACATCATGTTTTACCACATTTACATTATATATATATATATTTAGCACACTACATTACTACAGTATCATTATCATTCATATTAAACTTTTTCATGCTTTTAGGATTTGTAGGCAATGTAAATTGATGTGTGCCATGCTCAATTAGCTCTTTGAATTTAACTGAATAGAAAGAGAAGTGAAATGAAACACAATAGAGAGAGAGAGAGAGAGAGAGAGAGAGAGAGAGAGAGAGAGAGAGAGAGAGAGAGAGAGAGAGAGAGAGAGAGAGAGAGAGAGAGAGAGAGAGAGAGAGAGAGAGAGAGAGAGAGAGAGAGAGAGCAAAACAACCAAGCAAAACAACCTAGAGCTCAACGCTCTAAAGACAGTGGAGATGGTTGTGGACTTCAGGAAGAACCCAGCCCCACCTGCCCCCATCACCCTCTCTGGCTCCACAATCAACATTGTGGAGTCTTTCCGCTTCCTGGGAACTATCATCTCCCAGGACCTCAAGTGGGAGCTGAGCATCAGCTCCCTCGTCAAGAAAGCACAACAGAGGATGTACTTCCTGCGGCAGCTGAAGAAATTCAACCTGCCAAAGACAATGATGGTGCACTTCTACACAGCCATCATTGAGTCCATCCTCACATCCTCCATCACCACCTAGTATGCCTGCTAGCACAGCCAAGGACAAGGGCAGACTGCAGCGTGTCATTCGCTCAGCTGAGAAGGTGATTGGCTGCAATCTGCCGCCGCTCCAGGACTTTTACGCCACCAGGACTCTGAAGCGTGCAGGAAAGATTGTGGCTGACCCCTCCCACCCCGGCAACAATCACTTTTGAGCCACTCCCCTCTGGCAGGAGGCTGAGGTCCATCAGGACCAAAACCTCTCGTCACAAGGACAGTTATTTCCCCTCCATCACAAGCCTTATTAACAAGACCCGGAAACCACCCTGACTCTCTCCACACCCCACCCCTGGGGTGGGGTGTGGAGAGAGCCACTGTACTTAATCTGCTCTTGTAAAATCTAAATTGTGTGTATATATTTATACTTATTTTGTTTGTTCTGTTTAACCTGCAATAGAGTACGTGACGTGCACCAAGACAAATTCCTTGTATGCTTAAAAAAAACGTACTTGGCAATAAAGCTTTTCTGATTGAGAGAGAGAGAGAGAGAGCGAGCGAGCGAGCGAGCGAGAGAGAGAGAGAGAGAGCGCGAGAGAGAGAGAGAGAGAGAGAGAGAGAGAGAGAGAGAGAGCCCAACAGATTAGTGTTGTGCATGCCGTCATGTACATGAGAACAGAGCAGGGGTCGGAATGAGAGAAGAGAGCACAGGAGCAAGGCGCATTAAGAGGACCTAAAAGAGGACTTAGATGACTTAAATGAATGGATGTGAAGGAGCTGTGCGCCTCAAGATAGCACGAGAATAATTGGTTTTCTGTCTTGGTGTGTGTGTGTCGGTGTGTTCGTGTGTGTGTGTATGTGAGTGTGTGTGTATGTGTGTCTGTGTGTGTGTATATATTTGTAATTGTGTCTGTCTGTCTGTGTTTATGTGTGTGTGTGTGTGTGTCTGTATTAGTGTATGCGTGTGTCT